>JARJHM010000009.1:0-600000 GCA_033356055.1 Carex pumila | reverse complement strand
TGTTTGCTTTCAATCTATCTATAGTAAAAAAATTCAAAAAGAATAGTCGTTTTTTTTTAATATGAGATTAAAAAAAAGTTACAATTCTCAAAATATGCTGGAATTATTGTTGTTGATTTGTAATTAAGATTGGTGGCGTATTATATATTAATTGTTTCTGTGTAAAAAATTGCAAAATAGTTGAAGGCTAGGTATCTATGAAAATATCCAAAATAAAAAATCAAGGAAAAATAGAGAGCAGGTCCACACCATTGTTCTGACAAAGATCTCAAGAAAAAAAAATACAGAGTAGGTATTCATAGAAAATGTCGTTTAGTATTATTATATTTGTTACTAAGATCTCAAGGTATCGAAACTACCACCTGGATGTCATGGCATTATAATACACTTAGCTAACAATTAAATATGTTTGGATAACAATCAATAACATTTTGTTTTGGAGTGTAGACTTTGACTGAAGCAGTATATATAATTTAGATTAATTCAATGATTAAACTTTAGAAGCTACAGTTATAGAAGAAACATATGTGAATATGAAGCAAATTGAAGCAATACCAATCAAATATGGTCACTCCAATTTAGTAATATATCAATACCAATCAAATATGAAGCAAATTGATGTAATTCTGAATCAAGTATGAAAGCAATACTTGAACTATTCAACCAAATTGATATAATTTTTGTTTTAAGGTTGAAGTTCAAACAATCCAACTATTTATTATCCAGCAAAAATTCTCCATTCAGGATTTCGAACCTGCATGTACCCTTACAAAAACAGAGCATTTTACCCCTAGACAAAAAAAACCTACTTTTCATATAATTTGTCTTTTTGAAGTTCAACAGTGATACAATTGAGAACCAGCCTTTGCTCTAGTGGCAAAAGACAACATCCTCAGTGTGGGAGGTCGTGAATTCGAAATCCGGATGAAAGGTCTTTTATAAAGGAATTTGATAGCCTAGACTTCCACCTTTCGATTTAAAAAATATTGATATAATTGTCACTCTGTGCAAAACTTGTAAATGCAGTTGGGAATGGGGAGTGCTGTCGAAACCCTATGTGGCCAAGCGTATGGTGCAAACAAGTACAACATGCTTGGCATTTACCTCCAACGCTCGACCGTACTCCTCATGGCGACTGGCATCCCTCTCACAGTACTCTATGCCTTTTCAAAACCAATCCTTCTCCTCCTCGGTGAATCTCCCGAAATCGCAAGTGCAGCTGCAGTTTTTGTCTACGGTCTGATTCCCCAAATCTTTGCATATGCTGCCAATTTTCCAATACAAAAGTTCTTGCAAGCACAAAGCATCGTTGCACCAAGCGCATACATCGCTGCGATCATGGTGGTGGTGCATTTAGTGTGCAGTTGGGTTGTGGTGTATAAGCTTGGTCTCGGCTTATTTGGGGCCTCGCTAGTGCTCAGCTTGAGCTGGTGGGTCATTGTAGGGGCCCAGTTTTTGTACATTGTCATGAGTTCAAGGTGCCAGCACACATGGACTGGGTTCAGCTGGCAAGCTTTCTCGGGTTTGCCAGAGTTTTTGAAGCTATCGACTGCTTCTGCAATTATGCTTTGTTTGGAATCATGGTACTTTCAGATCTTGATTCTTATAACGGGTCTCCTCGAAGATGCGCAATTAGCATTGGATTCTCTTACAGTATGGTAAGAGTTAAACCTATTTTTACTGTAAAAAATTTAGAGTTAATTTGACAATCTGGTTCAATTTTTTTGTTATAATTGTCTTCCAATATATTTTCTAAATCATGAAGGACCTAAATTTTAATTAGGGATGACTAATAAGTCACAATTATAAATTAAAACTTGAAAATTTGTCGTTTAAATTAAAAATTATATTACACTAACTTGTTTAACCTCTCAATGTCAATTTTGTAGTTCCACCCCTGGAAAGATATCATATGTCCCAAAACTGTATGAGTTTTTATTTTAGTCCTATATTAATATGTTTCATTTGCCTCACACGTGGAACTTGTCTTTTGTTGGTGCAGCCTGACACTTGCTGGGTGGGTCTTCATGATTTCTGTTGGATTCAATGCAGCTGCCAGGTCTCTCTTTTTATTAAACCAAAAAGACAAGTATATTTTATACATGTCAGCAAAAAAATGTAGATTTAGTACCACTAATATTTTTGTTGTCAGTAAGAAAACTATATGATAAGCAAAAACATATTGATACATGTCCTGTTCATTTCTTACTACATGTGGCTCCTGTCAATATTAGTTGAAAAGAACATGGTATAACCACTAAGCTTGAACTGTGTGGGCTCAGTAGTTAGTGCCAGTGTACTAAATTGAATTATTTATGAAGGGTTGTACCCAGATTCCTTCAATAATGATACCTTTCTCACCAAAAATATTTATCAACAATTTCAATATAATATCAGATAAGTTTTCTAAGCATTTATTTTCATATTTCTTTACAGCGTGAGAGTTGGCAATGAGCTTGGAGCTGGACACGCGAAGGCTGCTGAATTCTCAGTGATAGTAGTGACATTGGTCTCATTTGTAATTTCAGTTACACTGGCATTGGTTCTCTTAGCATGTCGCAACTATATAAGCTACATTTTCACCAAAGGTGAGACGGTTGCACAAGCAGTTGCGGATATGAGCCCCTTGCTTGCCACCACTCTGATCCTTAATGGTATCCAACCTGTTTTGTCAGGTATAAAGCATTCTGTTTTTTGAAAATTCAATTTAGATGATCAAATTTTTTTATTTCAACACACCATTGAACATTGGTTATCGGATTGTAAAGGAAATCAGGAGTACCATTAATGGTATCTAATTTTTTTTATTGTTTCTGTAATGAGGAGAACAGAGTATCACAACAAGCCAGTGAAACTAGGCAAGATTGCTAAAACTGTTATCCTGTAATCAGTGCTGAACATATACGTAGTGTACCGGTATCCAACCCGACAAGTATGTAATAAAATCTTGGTTTTAATTCCTGAATTCTATAATTGTAGGTGTGGCTGTTGGTTGTGGGTGGCAAACATTTGTAGCATATGTCAATGTCGGATGTTATTATATTGTTGGTGTTCCTCTTGGTATTCTCTTGGGCTTCAAGTTTAACCTTGGTGCAAAGGTAAATATCAAACAACAAAAATAATGACTGAATATCAATGACTGACATGGAATCGATACAAAGCTTAGTTGTATTATTCTCAATTTGGTTTTTCATATTACACACCACATATATATGTAAAATAAAAGTAGTCCAATTTAGATAACAACATATATAACGATTACGTTAATTGCAATTCTTGCTGTTAATTAATAATTACAGGGTATATGGGCTGGTATGCTTGGCGGAACCTCAATGCAAACTCTAATATTAATTTGGGTCACTTTCAGAACAGATTGGAGTAAAGAGGTACTTTTTCCCTAGTATTTTATTTTGTTCCTCACTATGAGGTTATGAAATTACGAATTACCATAATTTATTCAAGTATATATGTAACTCTTACATATATATGTAGGTGGAAGAAGCAAGAACTAGACTAAACAAATGGGAGGATAAAAAGCAACCCCTTCTCTCAAATAGTGATGCAGAAACAAACAATTGATATCCATCCAACGCCACCATTCAACTAAATAAATTAAATAACATATACAGGGGGTTATATAATTATTCGTACTATAGGTTATTATTGCAACCACTATGTTTTATTTTTTTGGCAACAAAATTATGGAAAAATTTAAGGATCAACCTTTTGTTTGAATTTAAGAGTAGAACTGGGGTGTTCTTAAGTTCACCAAGCTACTTGGTAAACTCAAGTCTAAAATCCATCAAATCGGATTCCAATAACAAATCCGAACCGTTGAAACATGCCTATCTTACGAGTGATGCATCTACATGTAAAAAAAAAAAAAAATTGCATGAAGTTAAGTGGTAAAAAAACATTCAAAAAATAAATGCATTGCAATTAATTTATTGACTTTCTAATTTTGACTGCTTGACTTTATACTAAATTAATTCGAATGTTTAAAATTTTCACATGTAGACACATCACTCGTAAGGTAATCACTATTGGAAAAAATAGAATCAGTATCGGTTATATACAGATATCAGTATCGGTTCACAACTGATCCTGATGAGGGCGACACAGATATCAAACAAATCTGTATCAGTTGTTACAACCGATACTAATAGTTACTATCTGCATCGGTTGTAATTCACAACCGACACAGATCTAAATTGTAAATTAGATTTTTTAAAATTCAGGGAAAAAATATTAGCATCGGTCGTACTGTACAACCGATACAGATGTATATTTCAAATTAGATTTTTTAAATTCAGAAAATAACTATCCGTATCGGTTCTTACGTAAGAACCGATACTGATTTGTGTTTAAATTCAGAAAATTACTATCAGCATTGGTTTTTACGTAAGAACCGATGTTGATACTCTATTGAATTTTTAAAAAATATTTTTTATTAAATGGCCAGCTTCCATATTTATTTAGCTGGCCGAAATTTCAAATTATCACAAATCCTAAATTATCAAAAAACACATCCTAAATTAATTTTCAATAAAACACATCCTAAATTAATTATCAATAAAACACATCCTAAATTAATTATATATCATACACATCCTAACTTATTACAAAAAATTCATGTTCCTAACTTCCTCTCGTCTTAATTTCTTTCAGCAAGACTTTGGCCCACATTTGGCGAAAGTCGGCCAAGCGTTGTAACGTATATTTAGCGGGAATATCCTTCATTTTTAGAATTTGTGAAGAGCATATATATACAATTAAATTGTGTATTTTATTATATTTGAAGCAACAATTCTTATTTTTAAAAAATTTATAAATGCATATATACCTTCAATTGCGGAAAAACATCGAGATAGTGGTTTATTATGTCTTGCATGAGCAACATGGTATAATATGCACATTCCCAGCCAGCTGGTTGCTGTGGGCACTATATAACAAGTTTCAAAAAAATAAAATGTTTGTATTACGAGCATACAAATGGCTTATATATATATTCATTATAATTATATCGCAATAGGAACTATTACCTTGCAATCGTTACGAACCGTTAAAGAAGCACCCATTTCCTTTATGAAGACGCTGTTGAAATATGAAAACATTGAACAATCAGTACTTACGAGACATTTTTGAAATTATAATATAATAATAAAATCATTAGTATTCTAAAAAAACGTAAAATTTAGGAAAGACACTTACTCCTCGATAGCAGCACTGATCATCAGCATTCTTTTACCTTTCTTATCGGAATCGTACACGTACAATGCACGTTCTCTTGGCATAAGCACGACTAATATCCAATGATTTCTGCATGTTAGGTTTGTAGCATGTCATATTATTCAATTTATATGAATTGAAAGAAATATAATAAAATTAGAATATATATATGTAACACTAATATCTGATGGTATGGTATGAAGATTAATCTCTTGTCCCGATTTTCTCGGAGTGCTTTCCCTATCTATTGAAGAACATGTCCTCGGTCATCATTCAACAGGGTGGCATTCGTTTGACTAGGGTCCATGAAACCAACCTGCTCATCGGGATATTCCTCCTTGAGGTATTTGTGCCAATACCTACAAAATAAAGACACAAAGGTGATCTCAATTTTGTGAAATTTGAACTACAAGTACTAAAATTCTGCAATTATTACAAATATTAACTCACAGCATCCAGATCTGAAATTTAGAGTTAGTTAATATCAAATGAAAGTTTGTGAACTTAGTACTACGTTATTTACCTTCAGTGTTTCCCATATTTTCAGCTTGTTCTCTTCTGGAACATCTTTCCACAATACGAAACTTATAGGAATATTCCTTCTCACCAATATACCGAATTCCGTTGGAAAAGACGTTGTATCCGTAGACCGCCCTGTGAAACTTGTCAAGTTCCACCTCTTTCCCTTTCTCGTTAAACTTCTCCTTGATTGCATTAGGCCCTCTTCCTCGTTTCTTAGCCGAGGCTGTCTGACTATTGCTTTCCATATCTGAATTTGCAAGTCCAAATAAATCCAAGTCCAAATAAATTCAAAGTCCAAATAAATCCAAACTAACTTCAAACCAATTCAAATTAAATCAACAAATAAATCCAAACCAATTATTTTGGTTTGGTAACTAAACCAATTATTAACCCAAATTCTAATGTACCAACAACAATTTCCAAATGTCTAACAATTATTTTGGTTCTTAAGCTAGGTACCAACAATTATTCTAATCTACTAACAATTACTAATGTACCAACAATTCTAATGTACCAACAACATTTATTTGGTTCTTAAGCTGGGTACCAACAACAACCGAAATTCTAATGTACCAACAACAAGAATTAGCAACAACAATTTTCTAAATTCAATTGGTACCCGAATTATTTCTCAAATTGGTACCTCTTAAATTGGTACCCTAATCTATCAAATTTCTAACAAATAAGCAATGCCTTGGTACAATTCCTAATAAACAATTTGTAATAAGCAATGCCTTGGTTCAATTTCTAATAAGCAATTTGTAAACCAATTATTTCTCAACAATTTCTAATAAAAAATTTCTAAACAATTCTTAATATCTAAACAATATCACAATTTGTATATGAACCCCTAAACTTTTAAAATTTCGCAAAATGGACCCTGTTAGTTCAAAGTCTGGTATAACACTCAAAATCACACTTCTAAAATTTTGCATAATGGTCCCTGTTAGTTCAAAGTTTGGTATACACACAAAATCAGCACATTCATACCCTAATAAATCGAATTTTGAGAAGAAGACTAACCTAAGATTGAGAGGGAGAGACGGAGCCGAAAGTAGGCGGAGTACCGGCTAGGTCACGGAGGAGGAGAGGGAACACTATCAGCAGCGTGGAGAGGGAGCGCGGCAAGGCGGAGCACGGCTAGGTCACGGCAGCTTGGAGAGGGTTTTGAGGTTTTGAGTGTTTATGGGTGTTGAGTGTTTTGAAAACTTAGAAGAAATTTAGAAATATAGAGGCGCCGGTTAGAGAGGGAAGCCTATCAGCATCAGTTCCTAGCTTAAGAACCGATGCTGATAGTTATCTCTATCAGTTCTTAAGCTAGGAACCGATGCTGATAGTGCTATTTATTTAAAATAATGCGGATTACTATCAGCATCGGTTCTTAAGCTAGGAACCGATGCTGATAGTGCTATTTATTTAAAATTGTGTTATTTTATATTTTTGTATAAAAAAAACATGTTTATGTGTTATTTTATATTTTTGAATGTGTATGTTATTTTAAAATATAAAAAAAACATGTTTATTTTAAAATAATGTTCCAACTATGCTATCACACACGTTTTTAACCACATGCATCACATCGAGACAGTGTCGAACCTCTAAGTGCTCCCAGTATGGTAAATCCCAGAATATTGACCTCTTCTTCCAACATATTTTCGGAGCCCCTTTCTTTCTCACCACCTTCTTTTTAAATTTACCCAATTGAACTTTCAAATCTTTTACTCGCGAATAAACTTGCTTACCGGTCAACGGGTAATTTGCTCTAGTATTCTCAGTCTTTCCATTGAATTCTTTTTTTCTCTTTCAGTGTGCGTGGTTGGCAGGAAGAAATTTACGATGACCCATGTACACATTTTTAGAGGAGTTGGGTAGCCACACATCGACTGTATCATCCAGGCAAACAGGGCATGCTTTCTCTCCTTTGACACTGTAACCCGACAAATTTCCATAAGCCGGAAAATCATTAATGGTGCACAAAAGCATGGCCCGTAAAGTGAATTTCTCCTTGCTGTATGCATCATACATTTGCACTCCGGGTTGCCATAATTCTTTTAAATCCTCAATCAATGGCGCTAGATACACATCTATGTCGTTCCCGGGCTGTTTGGGTCCTGATATGAGCAAGGTCAACATGATGTATTTGCGCTTCATACATAACCAAGGCGGAAGATTATAAATGCACAATAGAACCGGCCAACTGCTATGCTTGCTGCTCATACTACTGTGCGGATTTATTCCATCTACACTCAGCCCAAGCTTTAGATTTCTAGGGTCACGTCCAAATTCAGAAAACTCTCTGTCAATATTCCTCCACTGAGGAGAATCAGCGGGGTGCCGTAATTTCCCGTCTTTCTTCCAGTTTTCGGCATGCCAATGCAGTAATTTTGCATCTTTAGCATTTGAGAACAAACGTTTGAATCTCGGTTTTACGGGGAGATACCACAATGCTTTTGCGGGAGGTCCTTTATTCGGTTTACAATCATCACTTTTATCACTGGCAATCTGCTTTAGTTTGTAATGTGATGCACCAAATTTTGGACACTCGTGAAGGTCTTCATACTCATTTCGATATAATATACAATCATTTGGGCACGCGTGTACAATCAACTGGGCACAATATTTTCTTCGCTTCGTAAACATTGGGTGGTATCTCGTTTCCTTCCGGAAGCATTTCTTTTAAAGTTTGTAATAGCTCAGTAAAACTTCTATCACTCCAACCGTTAGATGCTTTAAGGTTATACAATTTTAATACACCTTTCAATTTTGAAAATTTAGAACAACTAGGATACAATTCCTTATTAGAATCTTCGTACAAATTCTCAAACAAACAATACTGCTTATCATTATCAAAATCCTCTTCTATATCACATAACATTTGATCAAAATTATCACATTTATCTACCACTATATCATCATTTTTTTCGGTATGATACTCCTGTTGCTCAGTACGAGTACCTACGTCGGTTTCCAATCTCCGTAAGTCATTCCCCTCATCCCCAACGGTATGGTATTCCTGATGCTCAGTACCAGTACCTATGTCGGTTGGAAAACTCTCACCATGCCATATCCAACACTTATATCCTTGCTTGAATCCACGACAGATTAAATGGCTCCTCACTTGGTTCGGGTTGGAAAATTTTTGACCATTGTTACAATCACGACAAGGACATGACATCATTGTACTCCCCTTATTCGCCATATCTTCCATAGCAACTCTGATAAATTCCTCGACACCTGTCGTATATTCATCCGATAGACGTGATGTTTCGTACATCCAACTGCGGTCCATCTGCAATTATAGTAGAACACAATTAATTTAGAACAAGCTTGGGGTACTAAATTATATTCACAGTAAGGCTTACATGGGGCCTGGTTACCATCCTATCCCACTCTTTGAATACTTCGTCTCAGTAGTGACCACTTGTTAGTCGTGTTTTAGTATTTAAGAAAATTTTGGCAGCATTTCCCCTTAGTTCCCCGAGTATTCGGGGAACTAATAAGGAGAAATGCTGCCGAAATTTTCTTAAATACTAAAACACGACTAACAAGTGGTCACATCCTAATTGAGACAAAGTATTCAAAGAGCAGTCCCAAAACGGGGACTATTCAAAATTAATCCCTAATGGATTAATTTTGAACGGGTATCATGACTTAAAGGCATTAATAATGTAGTTTTGGCTCTTAAGACAATACTCTAGCTACATACTTACTACAGATCTATTTAGTCTAGCTATCGAAATACACATTTATGCACAAAACTAATTAAACATGAGTTTTATGTTGTACTTACAACTTTTTTAGATGCCGTACCGAGTGAGATGAAGATCGCTGCACCAAATCTCTCAATAATAGACAAACTACAAAATTAAACCATCGGAACCTAAATAAGAAATGTATATATATATAACATGGACTTGGCTACGGTGCTATATATATATGGGTTGCATAGAGGCCTCCCGTGCTACGGCTCAATATTTGAGTTTTCAAAATACTAACGGTCGATTTGAACCGTTTATATTGTTCTCCATATTAATATGTGTTTGGAGACCAAATTTTACATTTTTTGGAAATTTTTTACTATTTTTTTAGATTTATTGAAAATCGTTGTTTTTCAGACAAATCTGGACCATAAAAAAATAGTAAACAATTTCCAAAAAATGTAAAATTTGGTCTCCAAACACATATTAATATGGAGAACAATATGAATGGTTCGGATCAACCGTTAGTATTTTGAAAACTCAAATATTGAGCCGTAGCACGGGAGGCCTCTATGCAACCCATAGCATATTAGCCAAATACTATATAACATATATATGATGCATGCTAGGGTATATATGGGTATATATCAAAAGCTCAAATATAGCATGCATGTGCAAATATATCAAAAATTCATATATATCATGAATTTGCTCATCTTCACATATAAAGAAAAACTTAAAATATAAAAATGTATTAAAACCTAAAAGATAGATTAGGGTTTATAAAATGGGCCGAATTAGAACCTAAATTGTGCTAGATCTAACATCAAACTTGAGAAAAGAGATGATTAATCAATTAATGAACCTGAGAACGAAGAGTGAGATAGCTGATCAACGCCCAGTAAGACAGCTGCTGCGCCAAGCAATGTAGGAAGAAGAAAGAAAAATGATTCTGGGAAGAATCAGACTTCGGGATAAAGCTAAATAGGCACTATCAGCATCGGTTCTAAGCTTAGAACCGATCCTGATACTTTACAATCAGCATCGGTTCTAAGCTTAGAACCGATGCTGATAGTATCTGGATCGGTTCTAAGCTTAGAACCGATGCTGATAGTGCATGTGCTGTGCTTTCATTAGCTTTTAGTATCGGTTTTAGTGATAGAACCGATCCAGATAGGTATTAGTATCGGTTGGTTAGTACACCCGATCCAGATAAGCCGATCTTGATTCCTGTTTTTTCACTAGTGAATCTGGTTTCAACGGTTCGGATTCGTTATTTGAATCTGATTTGATGGGTTTTAGACTTGAGTTCAACAAAAGGCTTAGTGAACTTAAGAACACCCGTCAAATGGTAATTATTGGATATAAGTGGACTATTTGGCAAAAACAATTATCAAATGTATTATTATATTTGATTGTTCCTTTATTTTCTTCAACAAAGGATCGATATATGCATACTACCTATTGCCAGTACCCAACAGTGTATTTAAAATGGTAACTTTTTTGCCAAATAGTCCAATTATATATCAAATAATTTCAAAAGAAAATTGGAAACATCATGCTCGTGATATTGGGGATTATTTCTGTGACTATAAGATGTTGATTCTATGAACCGTCAAAAAATATTTGGGCTGGATAGTACCTTTCCAGCCCGGCCCAAATCAATAAACCGGCCTGTTCAATTCTTTTATTTTAATACTAACGGTGGCACATCGTTGCATGCAATACACCTAAATTTTGATGGGTGCAACATCACTCAATGCAGTGCAATACACACTAAACCGTTGCCTACACGGTCCAATTTTGATTTTATTAAAATTTGTTCATCAATTTAAAGCTTAGATTACAAAAGAGCTGTTGAACCGGTATAAAGCAGCATACATACACAGAAAATATAAATAAAAAAATTGGTACATGCTCAAAGTGTCATATGCAATAGTACATTTATCAGTCTCTACTAGAATATGAGGAGATCTCAAATGCCACATTGTTTTGCATCCCAATTGTATTCTAACATTATTATTTTCGATTTTTAAGTTTAAACAAAAGATCTCAACCGCTGAACATGATATCCACGTTAAAATATGCTTAGAGATGAAATATTATATTTTTTGTAACTTATCTTACTATTTTTAATATTAGTACAAAATTATTCTTTTTCAAAAAATTGTCGACCATTTAAAAGCATATTTTAACGTTGATATCATGTTCAGCGGTTTAGATATTTTGTTTGACTTTGAAATCAAAAATAATAATTATGAAGCAATAGGGGATTTGAGCCCTCCATATGATATAATTAAATAAGGAGTAGAACTAGGGTGTTCTTAAGTTCATCAAGTCCCTTGGTAAGTTTAAGCCTATAACCTGTCAAATTGACTTCAAATGACGAATTTGAACTATTGAAATCCACCTATCTTACTAATGATGTGTCTATATGTGAAAATTTTAAAAATTCAAATTAATTTAGTATAAAGTCAAGCAGTCAAAATTAGAAGGTTAATAAAGTAATTTTAATGCATTCATTTTTTGAACGTTTTTTTTGACCTTTTGACCCTATGCAAAATTAAATTCAAAACCAATTTTTTTTTTTTACATGTAGATGCATCACTCGTAAGGTAGGTGGATTTCAACAGTTCGGATTCGTCATTTGAAATAGATTTGATGAATTTTAGACTTGAGTTCACCAAGAGACTTGGTGAACTCAAGAACACCCTAGTTCTACTCGAAAATAAGGAAAAGCATAAAACAAAGAACGGGTACGAAATCAGGTATTTATTATAGTACAAAATAAATTTTATAAAAATTAATATTAGACAGGATAATTTAAACAATAAATATTTGAAATTCTAATTAAACAAATATTTAATTAATAGAGAGAATAAACTCTAAAATTTTATGAAAAGTAAAATTACACATAAAATTTATAAGTTCTTTAAATCGTAGGAGAGCTGTACTTGCAGGAAACCCACTCCTGTAGACAGTCCGAGAAGATTCTAGAATAATAATTAATAAATATAAAGAATGCATTAGTTTTTAATATCATCATTATCTTTTTACGAGCACGCTTTGTTGGTGTGTGCATTAATAGAAGACACGCAGAAAAAGACTTGATAGAACTAATTATGTTATAGAAGATCAGGTAATATTACAATCTTCATTAAAAGAAAACAACCATATTTCTTTTAAGAGAGTTTGGATTCAGCAAAGCACTGAATCACATTGAGTGAGATTCAAACCGTTTGTTTTAATCTGGTATATATGAATCTTAAAGCGACTATGTGTCTCGATCTAATGTGCATGAAATATAATTGGTTTCGGTTCGTTTAGCAATCAAGTATCGATCGAATTTACCATTTTCGCTATATAACAATTATTCATTTAATAATCGACTCATTCAAGATTACATCAAATTAAGATGTTTTCTCGAGCTAATAATATAATTATAACCTTAATTATCTAATTAGTATTAATTTTGATAATGAAAGACGAGAAAAATTTAACAATGATGGTAATTCATCACAAAAAATTACTTTTTTATCCTCACGAAAAGTGTCTCATTCTTGTTGTGTAAAACTACTAATTATCTTTTGTATATTTTACAATATTTTTTGTGCGTCTTAATGCAATAAAAAATTATATTTCTTCACCAACAAACAATTAAAAAAGACATTTAAATTGTTGATTGCTTTGCAATTTCACTTCATCTGATCAGTTCTTAATTCCATTACTAATTAAATAATTCACCTTAAAGTATGTATCATCATTATAAGAAACAATTTTGTACACATTGTCTTCTGATGACTTTGTTCCTGTGCAAGGTGTCAAAAATTTCATCCATTTCGCCCAAGCAAGAAGTAATTAATTAATGAATTAATGTTTTGCATTAGACACAAATTCGGACGTTGCATTTGTTAAATTTAAATTGATACTTAATGTTAATGTTTTATAATTTTTTTTGTTATAATCTACTTCTTAGAAAACTTGATTACTTATGAATTATATTTTAATGAAAAAATTTGGATAATTGTTTGTTAGTGGTTGATTTAATTATGTAAATGGCATGAAGTAAAACACATACTTTACTTTATATACAGAGAGTGTTATCTTGGCCACATATCAAGGCGAGAAGGCATCATCTAAGCAGGTGAGGGTTCTTCCATTTTTAAGAGGGTTGTATTATATGTTCTCTTTATTTTATTTCCTTTATTTTTTCATGGCTTTGAGTAGTTAAACTTCTCATCTCTAGGGTAAGAATTGAACTTAAATTCTTGATTATATTTAATATATATTTATGATTACCAGCTCCGACTAAGGGTGTTGTGTATTCATTTTCATCCTCGTAGTATCTACTATAACTATATATGTGAATAAGGTACGTGTTTTTATAGTTGTTGATGATGATGAGTTTGCAAAGAGTTGCCTCTTTCTCTCTTTCTTCTTCGTCTTTTCCTTCTTCTTCTTCCACCTCTCTGAGTGGTGACTGTCCTGGGCAAGTTGATTCAGTTCTAGGTCCGATTTAATTTAGTGTCTTCTCAGCTGAGTGGTAATTGTCCCGGTCCGATTTATTTCAGACCCCTCTTCTTCCTTCTCTCTAAGTGGTGACTGTCTTGGTCCGGTTTGATTCAGTGCCTCTCGGCTGCAAATCTCTTTGGGTGGCATTAATTTTGAAAAGTAGAAGACGTTTCGTCCTTAAGGAAGGGCTCGATACGGCGTACTTTGCCAGCTATGCAACTCTAAAAGTTACTACTATGTCTACATTTTCAGAGAAGAAAATCAGAAGATCCATACTTGTTAATCGGGCGCGAATAGACTAATTCACATTCTCTGGCCTCACGTATCTATTATTTTCTGACATAGCAAATTAGATGATTTTACAGATAGTTTAATGTATAAGGTTTTCATAGTTTTATTTTAATTAAAGAAATCTATGAAATAGCTATCTTGTATATCGTTGGATTAATGCAATCGCCTACACACTTTCAACCCAAAAATAAAAAATAATAAATTGAATGTACATCATCAAATCTCTAGCTTTGAAACATCAGCAGAACCATCATTATTTATTGTGTTGTAAAAAAATAAAATAATTAAATCAACATACCTAAGTAGTGTTATAAATAATAGTATGTGTTCATCAGAGGAATAGAGTCTCACTAAATAATTAATTATAAATAATTGAAAATAATCGATCATAATCAACAATAATCGGTTGATTAATTAAAAAAATCTATAACAATTTAATCACCACCAACAACTAATCAACGGATTAATCGGCCTAAACTGCTATTTCTTACAACAGTGAGCTAAAGAGATGCTAGTACATTTCATAACTAAAATAGAGGAGCTAATTAATACACAAAAGTAAAGTTCAATTGAATTTAAATATATAAAAAAATTAATTTAAATATCATGACGTACGCGCGCGATAGATAAGGCACTCTTAACTATCCATAATTCATCTGCCTCTGTTTTGACATCATCTATTTTTACTACACTTTTTTTTAGATGACTTACCACTTCAGATGTTAAATAATTTGACTTTTATTTTTTCCATTTGATTTTACTCTATGTACTTAATGCAATATTGTTTATATTAATTATACTTTAACATGGTTTATTCTCACTTTGATTTAACTTTACTTACCAATAAAACATTAAATTAGAAATTTTAACTGTATTGCAATCCTTCTAGTGAACTAATTAAGATATCTTGTGAAATTGAAAATTCAAAATATTAAAGAGAACAAAATATATTCTTCCTCTATTTGTCCAAGCCCAACGAAACCACTGAATTTCTGTCTATACCTACTAGGTTTCTTTTCTAAGATTTTAATATATAACGAACGACCTTGGAACAAAACCACATCTGGGTTTATAATAAATTCCTATCCCAACTAAATTTTGAAATTTTAATAAATTCTACCCCACCTATTTATTCTAAAAAATTCTTATAATAAGTTGTAACTCTTTTTGTCTATCACGAGAAAAACAATATATCTTTATTTCAAAAAAAGTAATAAAATTTAATTTATTAATGTTTTAAATGTGGATACATTTGTTTGGAAATATCAACTGAATTCAAACATTCAAATGCATGGCTATATATTCATCTGTTTTTATTTTAGATAAGATTTTGAAGTACTAAAATTTAATCATGTTTCTAAATCCGAACAAAAAGAAAATGTGAAAAATATTTCTATAATAATTCTTTCAAGAAAACTATTACTTTCTAATAAATTGAAAGCAGGTCAAAAGAAAAAATGTCATCATGCTGTAGATAAAACCAAACAATATATTGGATTTTTCATAGCTTCAGCTTTGAAAGCTGTGGGCCAACTCTACGTGCTACCTCCCAAAACAGACTGGCAAGCATAGTCTAGAAATGAATAAAATATATAAAAGTTGAACAAAGCAGGAGCTGTCCATGCAACCAACACGCGTCAAAGAAATCTCAGCTTGCATCACACGTGTTAAACATGCAAGCACTGTAGCAGTTGAAAGAGCTTTTTATTCAAAAACCCATCCCTCAAAAGCTTAAGCTGCACATTTTCTGTTTTACCCTTAGTTAAAGAGATTGGCGATATAAGATTTGGAGAAATATTGACTGTCTGATTAATAATAGGTTATGTTAGCAGTAAAATAATTGCAGCTACAATAATTAAAAATGTACTAATTCCAAATAATTAATCTGCATGCACCTAGTAATCTAGTGTACCTATCCAGATATAGCAATTCAATATACAATGGCAATTCAGATAAAGAGCTTGACATGTACAAATTTTGACAACAGCTATAGCTGAGAAAATAACAATCTTGTCATTACACACAAAATACATACATCCTTGTAAACCCTATGGTTTTGATCAGCACAAACCTTAGTCCCATAAACAAACTTTTAATATCTCTATCCTTAGTTAACAACACACCAGATTTTTCTATACAACAATTAGTTAACCGTCTTACCATCAGATAGTTGCAAAGAAACTGAGGCACTACTCTCTTCCCTATTTTTATCTGAGTCGATGAGTTTCTCATCAACCTTGGATCTTCCTTTCTCTTGCGTCAGCTTAACCTTGACGCCCCTTATCATCTGTGTTTATAACGCATTCAATAAAAGCAACATATTATTATTCTGTTCAAAATACATGCCCAAGGAGACATACAATACTATGTAACTTTTGTTGCCATGTTTGACAAAACACAATGCCAAATAGCATGTGTCAGTGAAAAATCAAATCTAATTCAGCTATTGAACTGAAGACATGCTTGCAAAGCCATGGACTGATGTATTTAAATTATTAGTGCAATTGAATCCTTTAAAAGACAAATAATTAAAGTAAAGTCATTACATATTTGCCAGACTTCACATCAGAATAGATCACTATGAAATCGCCTTCCTCTAGACCATTACAACGAACAAAATCCCCTACAAAATTATTTCCTTCAGTTTGATGGCAAATTAACATTGCAAAACTTAAATAAATGAGATAAAGGTATCGAGAGAGAGATAGATTGCAATTCAAATAACAACATAGGAACGTTTTGTGATAATGGAAGCTTACCTGTGTTCTCTAAGAGATACATTCTGCTCTTGTTGTTTGGCCAGAACCTGCAGTTAATTACTCTTAAATCAATATAGCTTTATAATTTGAAATAAACTACCCTTCCAAGGATTCAGTGGCTTAAATTTGTTATATTGTTCTTAATTTTCCTATAGTAACCAGCTCAATTGTAGGAAAACTGCACTTTTCAAACAAATAGAATACTTCTATTTAATTAGTAGGTTTTAAAAACAATAATTAAAAAAGTAAGAGCCCCATAATGAATAGATTTAGGCTACAAATATGACATAAAACAGAATCTTAGTATTGTACCTTTGTAATTATTGTGAAAAATAAGTAATTTGTTGCTTAGAAATGTAACTCTGTATCTTCATCTTTCTTTTAATTTATATGACTACATAACAGTACTGACATTTCTCTTTGCATGATTAATAAGTACTTGGTGTACCTAATTTCCAAAGGAGGACAATAATGGGCTCCAGTCAAAATGGAATATGTTGATCAGTGCCTGGTTGTGATTGCATTTGTGGAGGTTGAAAAATTGATATTGTATCATAGTCCCTTTAATTTAACTTCAGATGATGATCATTACTATGTTGATTCTTGACAGCTTTAATTATTCTTTCCTTTTTGTTGGAAATATAAAGCTTTTTTTTCTTTACTTTTCATCAATTTAATGCATCTCTTAATGTTTGGATCAGTTTGCTCTGAAATCAGATTAATCAGGGTTCAGGGGATTAATTGGATTAACAGTCCCTTGAGGCCCTAGCTTGTCAGATTTTGCACTATATAGGTAGGCATTGTTGTATGTACCGAATTTTCTGCATCTAGCCAACATGATCATCAATCTATTAACAAGTGTCAGAAGCTATTCGTAAATATTCAAAAATTGATTTCTTATCCACATAAATAAATTGCACATACGAATGCCAAAATAGACAATTTGATAAAAATGTATTCATTAACCAACAAAACAAGAATGGGAAAATATCGGCGAGGGATACTTTGCAGATACCGTCAGTATACCGTCACTAATAGATGCCCTCGTGGATAGTCACTTTTTACTCTCACAATATTGTCTCATTCTTGTAGTGAACATTCAGAGAAAGTCAAAATAAGAAACCAATGTCACCTTCCTCTGATTTCATTTATCACTGTCTTTCAAGTAATTGATCTAAGATTGACCACAACGATAATTGTATTGTTGAAGCTACATGAAGAAAAATATCTAGAAAGAAAAAAATAATGAATTTGACCTGTAACGCATGTTCCAAACACGTGATGTCGCTATATCTTCCATAGGAATGGTGATACCATCCCTTGAGTCGAGTTCCGGCATGTGAATTTCAGCTTCCTTCTGTTTCGCAATTCAGAGAACAAAATTCCCATAATTTTCTAATTTTCATATTTTATCTTGAATCATAAAAGTTTAAATGTAATTAATCAACTTAATCACCTTGGGTAGCACGATTCGCCCGAGGTTGCCAACATCACTTTGTTTCAACACTTTCTGGAGAAGAAACCTCATGTTTTTATCATAAGACTTCAGACCCTGTGAACATGTATCATGAATTCAACTCATTATATTCAAAGAAAATATGAGGGAAATTGTCCAATTCTTTCCAAATATATCAAGAAATAAACAAATTAAAAAAAAATAGAAATAATCTGCTCATATGAATGTAAAGGAAAAATATTTTAGACCATGCACTTCAAGATCAAGATTTTATATGCCCAATTGGACCATGCTATATGATGGGACCAAATAACCTACAATTTGACATGACTAGATAATGATGAGTTCAACCACCACTTTTGTTCCATTGGTCTTTACAACAATGCTTCTCATGACAAAAGGAATTAAAGCATGGGTGAACCTTTTAGTATGTAGGTCACAATCAAGAAATCACCTACACCTACTGACAACATCCTAGGATCCCCACATAAGATGTGGGGATTTAAGAGACACACAAACTTGACTAAAAGATTGCAACTTGCCAATGTGAGGTTATCTATCAAAAAGGAGAAACCAATTAATAGAAGTAGATAGAATATACACCTATAAATAAATAAATTAAATTACAATATCAGATTCAATATTTGCATGCATGCACCTGTCGCCTCTCTGACGCAGAACCTCCATGCAGCAATAAACCACACTCGGGTTGACCAGATCCATGCATGGTTTGTGAAGTGGAGCTGGAACTACCAGGCACCAAATTTAGATCCATCATTCCCTTCCCTTGGTGAGCATTCAAGGCCAAAGAAGACCAATAAGCCCAGCTTCTCGCACTACCATTCCCTTGCCCAACTAACCCGCATTGTGCGGCGTTGTCACTCTGACCCAACGCACGGCTTTGTTGGAGTGACGAAACCCTCCTTTGCCGTGCCATTCTTTTCCTCCTTGCTTCTCGTGTTGCTGATGCCATGGTGGTTATGCTCTGCCCGGGGTGATACAAAGGGACAATTGGGGAAGCACTGTATTGTGTTGCATGAAGTCCAGTCTGATACGTCATTGGATAACTTTGAATTGCCAGGTTATAGCTCTGATCCCATGGAATGTTAGTTGGATCTGTTGCATGCAAATCCGAAACCGGTGAATACAGCTGGCTGCTCACAACTGCATTGTTGGTAGTGCAACTCTGCGGGAAATTGTACGGCTCAGTTGTTTGAAGCCATGAATTGCACCCGTTTGGGGTCTGGTTCATGTCAAAGTCCATGTTAAGGTTAGGATTAGTGTTTGGGACCGAGTCAATAGGGACAGGATTAAACACCGGTGTCCCATTCAACAATGCATTTGCATGCGGTTGACTGGCATCCTGCAACCGCAATTTTTTTCTTTGGAGGTGGTGGTTTTGCACCCATGAAAGAATGAGTTTAACCAGTTGCATCCGGCCTCGCCGGTCTGGCCCAAGTCTGCGTGCCGCACACTCTATCGTAGATTTTTTAAGGCGTATTGAGCGAAGATCTTCCGGAGAAATAGCATCTTTATTATTTTTCAACCATTCAAGGAAAAATTTAGCCAGATCATCACTGTCTTCCTTGTCTTCCCCTTCTAACAAACCCTTTCTGTTCGTCTCATCAAATCCCGAGCACAGTTGATCGAGATTGAATGACTGATCACTGTGTGCACCGGATTCATCCATCGATACCGGAAACAATTCAGCAGAGTCCCACGGGACCGATAAATCAAACACATCGACACCACCATTGAGTAATTCCATGTCAAGTTGTGCCTCAGTCTCACACAAAGGATCAGGATTTGACAGTTGCTGCTGCTTGCTCATCTCAGACATGCAGCCGGGTAACGATCTGGGTACGGCGTCGGGTGCACGAAGGAAAGGCCAGTTAGAGGAAGTAGAAGAGGAAGATGAGGAATAGGAAGGGGTGCTTGTGGGGACACTTTTCCTGGGGTTTGATGGAGAAGAGGAAGGCGAAGAAAGACACCGAAAGTCAGGAAGTGCCGCAAATGCCTCGTCAGAGAAGATGAAATCCTCTCTGTCCAAGCCAGAGATGGTGTCAAATCCAACCGTAGGATCTTGCACCACGGTCTGATCTTCGTCTTGCACCTCTGACTTGTGTTGATCTTGATCACTTTCTCTCTGGATTAAGGTTTCATTTTGGGGTTCTTCCTCTTGGGTTTGTTTTTGAGGGTTTGAATGTGTTTGTGGTTCTTCAGTATCCATTGCGGCAGAGAGAAAGAGAGAGAGACTGTGAGAGAGAGAAAAGTAAGGTTTGGTGGTTCGGGGTTGGCTTATGTTTGCGGTGGAAGAGAGAGAAAGTCGTTTGGTTTTTCTGAATTCAAAGCAAAAATAAAGTGCATGCATTCTGTAATTCGTGACCAGGAAACCTGGTTGGGGTTAAATGGGTAATTAAACCAAGCACTGGATAGGTGTTAATTTGTAACCGTCTGATATGCCATGCCATATCAGATGACGTTGCCCTTTTAATTTCGGTGTCGTTTGATATTTTGTATTTGTATTTATGTGAAATTAGTGTTATTTTATTAGTATTTTATTTCTGTTCTTCATTAAGTTTACAAGTGAATAATAAATAATTCTGAAAAATTAATGTATATCAATACAAAAATATAACAATTAAATAATATATTAAATACTAACTTTTTTTTCTAAAAAAAGTTAGTAAATCCGCCCATTAGAAGGATCATATATAGATAATTTTATAAAGCAATTACCAATCAGGCGGTATAAATTCCTAATTACAAAAGTAAGATATTGAAAGCAGAACTACAAGAAAATGTATCAATACAATTGAAATTAAAAATAATAATATGTATGTATAAACTAACTAATATGCTTCTATAAGTATTTTGCTTGAAATACTTGTGGGTCATATTTTAAATTTTGTGTTCAAAATGTTGATCTAAGTAGCTTACTAATTTGGTTATATCAAAAACTTGTTGAATATTGGTTTTTAGTATTTTTGAAACCTCTGTTTACTATTTTTTATAATAATTCAAATATGTAAAAGTATTGAGAAATATCATTATTTGTATGTCACATAAGATCACTAATATTAAAAAAAAATTAAAGATAGTAAATTTAATTTTTTTAAAATAATAAAAAAAATTTCTAAAAGATTTTATATAGAAAGTTTATTGAGCTACTTATAGCAATGTTTAGAATATATATTTTTGTAATTTAACCTGTTAGCATTTCGGCCGAAATGCTTATAACACATTAATCACTCTTCATATATGTAAAAAATTGGATTCAATTATTAATTGTTTAAATTCAGACTGTCTCCTAAATTTTGACATAAAATAAATGAATTTCATAAATTTTCAAGTGATACAAATGAATCCATTTTGATCCAACGCTTCAGATTCAAATACAATATTTGAGTTATCTTAGGAAAGAAAAGAGAAGAGAAATTATTTTGCTGAGGCACTATAATAGAAACCTGATTTATGAAAGTTTAAAAGTAAGTGCACTTTATATAAGAATTTTCAAATGCACTTTTTAAATAAGAAGTCTACAAGTAAATGCACTTTTTAAATTTTATCACAAATTTTATCCGAATTTTCAAATTGATTCTGCAAATTTGCATAAAATATGGTAAAAATAATAATTAAAATATTACATTTTTTTCTAGTAGTAAACAACAAGTAAGAACCATAACAACAATGACAATTATAGTTGGCAACACTATGACACTATGATTTATGACAAAATATATAAATGAAGAAGTCTGAAAGAAAAACCATATATTAGGATAATGAGTTAAGCAATTCGAGTTAAGAAAAACATTATATAAATTTACACAAATTTATACAATTCGAGTTAAGAATAATAAAAACATAAGAAAATATATGACAAATAATTTATTTATTTATTTGAATTATCATGAAAACAATGCAAATAAAAACAGAATAACTGTAAGATCTTAATCATTTTTATTATTTAGAAATAATGAAACAATCAAATAAATGTAAGATCTTAATAATAGCGTGCAAAATTATATTTACGACAATCATAATTAATTAAAAGAAAAATAATGGTATATATATAGATTAGCCTTTATTTCTCCTCATTCGTCTCTATTTACCTTAATTATGATTAATTATAGACTTGATTTATGAAAACTTTATAATGCGGAATTTTAAATTTTCGTATTTCAACACTTAATTTATGTTAATATTTTTTATTATACAAAATCGGATAGGAAACCGTTGCTATTCCATGCAAAATGTTTCTCTCAAGTATTGTTCGACCGGGTTCGGCGGTTCGGTCTAGAAAAAAGAGGTGGCCCATCGGGCTTGATCCATTAAATTGACTGGACGCGGTGTACAATTGATGTATTCCTCTTTAATTCAGAAAAAGAGGGTTTGAAAAATATTATAAAACGATTGAAGAGTAAAGATAGAGTATTGGAATAAATTTATTATGATAATTAGTGAGATTAATTGAAAATTGTTGAATCGATTTATTTTATGAGCAATATATTTTCATGATTAAGTTTATTAGATTCAAATTTATTTAGTATTTAGTCAAGTGATTAAAAATTATGTAAAATAAATGTATTATTATAACCTGATTATTCTTTTGTTACCGATTATCTTTGTACTTAATGAATTTAAAATGATTAAAATTTAAATATAAATTATCATAAAATTAAATTGATTTTGACATTTCAAAATAGCATTTAAATTAGTCAATTTAATATATTTTTAAATTAATTTCACTACCATAACAATTTTTTTAAAGTAAATTGATTTGTAACATTTATTATTAAATGGATGCTTGTAAGTCATTAGATTTCAAGGGAAGTCAGTTTCCATTAAAAAATTTTGGCAGCCACTGCCAAGGCATTAATAAATAAAAATTTTATAATGAAATAATTATATTAAATTTGTTAGCTAATCAATTTTAGATTTAATTAAATACATATGTCAGTTGCATCATTAAATTAGCATTAATTTTCAAATATTATGTTCAAATTTAATACACCGTTAATTTATGTCAATTTCTGTTCAAATATTCTGTTCAAATATTCAGTTGCATCTATTTGAAAATTTATTAAATTGTCAATTTCATGGTTTTACTTCATTTACTAAATACACCGTTAATTTATGTCTATTTGTCGTATCCTCATATTTATCTAGATAATTCTATAAAAGTTAGTAAATCCACCAATTTAATTAGAAGGATCATATATAATTTTATATAGCAATTATCAATCATAATTACGGTAAATAGAGAAATAATCATAATTGCCAGTATATAGAAAGCAGAACTACAAAAGTAAGATATAATTTTGCCTGAAATACTTATGAGTCATATATTTTAAATTTTGAATTTTGTGTTCGAAACGTTAATCTAAGTTGCTCATTAAATTAGTTATATCAAAAACTTGTTGAATATTAGTTTTTAGTATTTGGGAAACCTCTTTTTACTATTTTTGATGATATTACAAATATGTAAAAGTAGTTGAGAAATATCATTATTAATTTGTATGTCAAATAAGATATATCATTTTAAAAAAAATCAAAGATAGGAAAATAAATTTAATTTTTTTAAAATAATTAAAAAAATGTTCCAAAAGATTTTATAGAGAAAATTTATTCGGCTATGTATAGCAACGCTTAGAATATATATTTTTGAAATTTTTGACCTGTCAGGCCATCGAAATGCTTATGACACATTAATCACTCTCCATATATTTATATGTAAAAATATTGAATTCAATTATCAATTGTTTAAATTCAGACTGCTAAATTTTGACAAAAATAATGGAATTTAATAAATTTTCAAGTTGGTACAAATTAATCCATTTTGATCCAACGGTTCCTATTCAAATACACAATTTGAGTTATCTTAGGAGATCCAGATCGAGACAAGGCTAGACCAATGTACTAGACCTTAATATTTTGATTGCGCTACACAAAAATGTATAAGAGAAAAAGGGGAGGAGAGGAAAGTGAAAATAAGGGATAGAGAGGGAAGTCACATACTCCACAAAATTATACAGAGAAAGTGAAAATTGTGATATTAACTTGTATTTTAACTAATAACTTATCTAATATGACTAATTTTATCTTTACAATCAAATATTTAAATAAAGTGTTGTAACACAATATTGAGCAGTAGTCCTCAGATTTGCATTTGAATCTAGTTTAGATATCGCACACGATTCTGATTATATTGCCAAAATCGAAGACACTTTCATTCAATGATCAAAAGATTCGATTATTTTGGTCGAGGGAAAATTATAAATTAATTTCTGATATATTTAGAAGCCTACTCTACATGAAAGGATTAGAATTGAAAATTATAAATATCCTAATCAGCAATATCTCATTGCGTGTATCACAATTATTTGTATTTAACAAGTTATTATTTGTTCTAGTATATAGACCAAGATGTTTCAATGCCCGAGTCAGCATCTAATGAAGTGGCGAAATCCATGCATTGTGCAGCGTTTATTTTAGATAAAAAGTTAGCGAAGGTGCATGGGACCTGAGTTTAGAGCCATACATGAGAGGGTGATGAGAGAACCACTTGATAAGGAGTACCTCTTGTCCATTAAGGAGGGTGTGTTACTTCCTCAGTCAACATTAATCAACTTAGGTTTTAACGACCTGAAGGATCTAATAAAGCAAAACATGCTCGATGTTTTAATTAATAATATCCATCTAGATTATGGGAGTTTGTTTAACTTTATATGAGTAGTGACTAATTTTTCAATTAACTCATTTCAACATTTATCTAATGATTTTCATATATTTGAAAAGACATGTCACTGATCTAGGTCGCGAGGATGATGTTATTTTTTTGGACCCTTGTAGGATATCTCAGTCACTTTTTAAATCTAAAAAGGAGGCCACTTCAAGCTACTTGCTTAAGTCATTGAATAATATACAGGATAAGGAATTTATCCCTGCATCATACTTTTAGTTGTTACTTTTATTTGAATAGTTTAAATATTTTTAACAACATAAGTAGATTGATTATTATCATGTATGATTGTAGTAAACATTGGGTCCTCGTTTTTGTCATGCGTGGTAATATTGTGTATATTATTGATTCTCTAGCGTCAAAGGAACCAGTTTACAATATCATAGTGCCATTTAAAGAGTGAGCAATAAATCTAACATTTAGTCTAATTTAATTTACTTACAATCAATGTACTATTTGTTGGTAATACTAATTAATTCATTGACATTTAATAAAATTTCAGTATTTTTATCTTATGTGAAAGCAGAATGCACAAGGAGGAATCAACGGAATATGAATGGAAATTCATTAAAGTGTGAACTTGTATACTCTATTTTAATTTGATACTTGATTTTATCAAATTTCTTTACAAAACTTAACAAAATGACGAAAAGATGCTGGGATGAGGCAACTTTCCTTGGATTAATTCATTGCTTTAGTTTTTGAATAAAGCATGCTACCTTTAAATTAAAGAAGCAGTAGTAGAAGTGTAAACAATGAACCCTTGCAATACTTCAGATGTACCCTATTTTCTATATATGCCACTTAATGTGTTTAAATTTATTAAGATGAAACTTCATATGTACCCTTGCAAAACCTCAATATATCACTTAATGAATAACCTCTTTTATTGCTTGCTTTTACTTACATTGAACATTTCAAAGCCCTAGGCCAAAAGGCGATATGGTGTGTGGATTTTATGTCATGAAACACATATAACACCTAGTCACTATGCAATTTGACGTTTTTTTCCCTAATGTATGTATTTTATGATTAAACTTCATTCATTTTTCATATAACTTGGGATAAAATTAACTTCATAATTTGTATTCATACAATGTGATTTACCGACAAAAAAATATACGCCGATGCAATTTTATGCAATAACACGACAATGGTGTACATTTTTTTTGGAGAACTTCTAAACTATTTAAAAGAAATGCAATGTTGTTAATTTTAGATGCATATTTTGTTACTATGTGTTATGTAAATTTTGTTATAGTGTGGTTTTTGTGAATGAATATGTTATGTTGTTGAATTGTGTTGTCTTTTATTTATGTTATCTACATTATTGGCATGATATTCTATTTAATGTCAATGAATGTCGAATAATAATATATGGCTAGCAAAAATAAGGAGGCTAACCCCGATACAAATAGAACCATGCCAAAAAATTTATGCCAACACCGACTGTTTTTAGGACCTACACATTAGTATATAAAGCCAATAATGACTGTTTTTAGGACGCACACTGTCTGTTTTAGAACGATAGTGTTGAGGACCTACAATGATTGTCTTTGAACTATCGGTGTATGGTACCTACATTGACTGTTTTTGAACCATCGATGTAGGGTACCTACACTTACTGTTTTTGAACTATAGGTGTAGGGTACCTACACTAACTGTTTTTGAACTGTCGGTGTAGAGTACTTACACTGACTGTTTTTGAACCGTCGGTGTAGGGTACCTACACTTACTGTTTTTGAATTGTTAGTGTAGGGTACCTTCACTGACTATTTAAATAAACAGTCAGTGTTGGATATCTACACTGATTGTTTGAATACACCGTCAGTGTTTGGTATATACACTGACAGTTTTTTATCCGTCAGTAGAGATATATATACCTATATTTGCGATGCTATCACTGACCCCTCAATAATAGTCTGTATAGGGATATTTTAACAATCAATGAAAGTTTCCGAACTAGTGTCTAGATGAGAACCTTGTTAATCAGTAATGGTAGATATCAAGAGCATTAATGTGTTAACTGATCTGAATGTAAATTTGAACTACGTACCTACACCGTTGACGTTCTATTAAATAATAATTAACTTGTTAATATAAAATATTTTATATATTATTTTGAATATAAGATACTATGGACCAATACTATTAACGACTTCTTTAAATAAAATTAAGATAACAGGTGCCTGATAAAAACATGTCATTTTTTTAACAATGGGCAAAGCTATGTTAGAAAATATCCGGCAAGCACGAAAGCTGCATTTTTTAGATAGCAGAAGGCATATAGTAAGAAAAGAATTTTCTAAAAACCACAAACACCAGCAATTTTCTATAGATAAGATGATTTTTGTTAGTGAATTAAATTCATTCTAAATAAGGAGGTTTCTTGATTGTTTTTTAATAGACAATCGCTGGTCTATTTAAATTCATAACCTCTTGTATTATTGAAATATTTATATACACCAAAACATTACAACTGCACTGTCACAATAATTTTTTTTGCCTCAATACCTCAGGATTATTTTAATGGGCACTTCATCCTCAATACCTCAGGTTTCATTGTCCTTCATGATGATATATAATTAATATATATTTTTTTTTAAAAGAAAGATTATTAATTAAGTGTGGGAAATGGATCAATATTCTTTTTTTTTGTGTTTGTTTTTGGTTTTATGAAAAGCACTTATGTTGAACAGGGATTTAAAATGAGTCAAACTATAGAAAAAAATTGCGGCACTTGAAGTTTCTTCCATTATTTATTTATTTTTTTTTCTTAAGTAATGAAACTGTTACAATTATCTTCTGCCTTTTTACTTGTTATACAGATTTTGAACCACAAACAATCAAATTAAGATCCTAATGTTTCGAATCCCTAGTTTGTAATTTCAGTCTCAAAACTTGAAGCTGAAACGAAACATGGAATGACACGAACTTATGAAATACTTAGTGTAGCAACTGCAGTGCTGTTTCTTTATTTTATTTTGTGCATTTTTAATACAGAAATTTTCACACTAACAATAGGACTTTCACTATCATGCCAGATGCAAAGCACGGCGTCCGCAAAAGGTACCTCAGTTAGGGAAGTGACATGTGATATGGAGACATTGAGCTCAGTATATCGTGTCAATATCAAGGGATACTCACAATTTAATTTCTGTCCTGATGATTTCAGCATCCATTGTGGCAAAATCGATCTGGCTGGCCACCACTGGTCTGTCTACTGCTAAGTGTCATTTCAATCAAATGTACATAAACTCTTGCATTAAACAACTAAAAACAGTGTTTCACTGACTAAGCGGGATAACTGTGTGCACCTCCATGATGGATACCAACAACCTGGAGGAGGCTCTCATCAGATCAATGGAGATCTTGACAATAATGGCGAAATTTAGGGATTGTAAGTGTATTTATATTAGGGGAGAGGATAATATCGCTCACAAACTTTCTAACCAGGGCAGGGTTGGAAGATTACAAGGATACTCCTTGGCAAAATTAGCAAAATAATGAGAGCCTACGGCCATAATTGGCAAAACAAATAAATAAAAAGTTAGAAAGGGACTTCTTTTTCTTGTAGACCAGCTTTTCCTCTTTGGAATAATTCTCAAGTCAGTCCCACTAACTAATCCACATTGTTATCCTTAACCTTTTTTTTTATATCAAATTTAAGAATTTTGAAAATGAACAAGATTAACGATTAGGAATCAAAATTGAATTTCAATATAAGAATTATAAATAAAAAGTTGTAGAATTTTGTGGGGCCAAACACATGACATTTGAACCATCATCAATATCAGCATGCAATATATTAAATTTGAGTAAATATTTTTGTAGATCAATAAAACCTGATGTAAACCTTTATGAGTACACTTCCAGGCCTGGAAAATAAACGGTTCGTGTGAAGCAGGAAAGGCACAATGTTTACAATATAGACAAAAAAAAATAAAAAAAATCTAAGAAAATGCATAACAGCATTTCCTCTCGAAGTTGCAACATGAAATATAGACAAATTAGTTTATCAGTTCAAAGATGTATGCACTAAATTTTCCAACAAAAAACAAGCTTAGATATAACAACAATAGAATCGGTACAACACATGGCAGGAATGGATTAGTTAATTTGGAAATTGATAAAATTAGGAATGAAGAGTCTTGCAAATATCAGTCTCACAGAACATGCAGTCCATAAATTTTGACTCCCCTCCCCTCTAGTCTCTAGTCCCACTCACATAAATTACCTACATAATATCACATATCAAAGATAAACCACAATTAGTAATTACTAAAATATTTATGTGTCTAGTAAGAAAACAAAATTTATGTAACCTATGAAAAAGATTGAATGTAATGGAAGGTTGTGTTTATCATGCATGATATTGATATGAAGTTGAAAGCTCAACTCTCAAGTGCATCATTTTTTAGTTCTTTAATTTATTTAGCATAGATGGTGATCAAGCATTCAAGCCTTCAAACATAAATATTCTCTAGGGATCTTCCAACCGGATCGTAAACATACGACCTCTCATACGGAAGGCATTAACTTATTAAATTAAAGGCTGGTTTGCAACAAAAAAATAATTTGAATTCAAACTAACAACAAAATCATTAGATGTTATCTACCATACGTTCAAAATAGAATGTTGGAAAAAAATGAAATATGCATAGTGAAAAAGATATGTGCAAGTAATATATTCTTCTTTAATCATTGAATTTTACAAATTAACGGTGTTAGATAGTACAAGCTGTACAATTAATAATGAAAAGCAAACAAAGCAAATGATGTAGTAGGATAAAGAGTAAAAATAAGTACCTCTGGTTTAGTTTTTCTCTTTCACCCTTCATAATTGCAATTTCGTGCTGTTCCAATTGCTTGGTTAGTTCTGGATGACATCCAGGGAAATATAAACAATTTACCGAAGGTGGGAGGCCATTTTTTGGTAATGACAGGATTTTCGGGCAATTTTTTATTTGCATTCTTTTCAAAGTTTTCAGGGTGTGTAACTCTTCTGGTAATGATTCTAGGTTGGAGCAATCTCCAAAAATCAGTTGTTCTAAATATTCTAGTCTACTCAACCAGCCTTGCACAACCCCTTGGAACATCTGTTCTTCAGGAGAATTCCATACTATCAGTTGATTCAATGAGCTTGGTGGACAAAGTAAAAATGGTAGTTTTAGGAGGGAGGTGTTATCGATCTGCAATTGGCGTAGGTGTTTAATTTGTCTGGTTGGTGCTTCATTGTCAGTTCTGAATGAATCAGATTGAATCAGTTTTGGACAATTTATAATGTCCAAAATCTCTAGAATGGATGGGTTAGCTAGATTTATATTCTGCAGCTCTGCACAGTTTGTGAGTCTGAGTTTCTTTAGATGGTTACTCCGGATTGGAAGGGAAGTTACATAATTGCAATTACGTAGTTCCAACTGGTTGAGGGAATACAGATTCTGAACACTGCTTGGAAATGAATTGTCGAGCTCACCACATGAATCTATTTCAAGAAGACTCAGGGAGGAAGGTAAAACTAGATTGCTTGGACAACTAAGAAGGGAGCAATTTATTATTACAAGTGAAGATAAGGAAGAGCTGGCAATCCATTCAGATGGCAAAGAAGATAATTTTGCACAATCTTTAATTTTCAATACCCGGAGTGATAATAGTTGACGTTTCACAAACCAATCTTCAAGGCTTTGCAAGTTCGAGCAGCCCTCAATGAAAAGGTGCTGTAAGAAAGAGAGCTTTCCAGTTTTCAACCAAGATGCTGGTGTGATTCCACTATAGTTCTTGATTTCCAAACTTTCTAGGTTTGGATGTGGCTCGAGGGCATCTATAATACTCCCATCTTTAACAGGATCCTCAATTCTATTTGGGGACCAGCTTAAAGACAAGGAGGTAAGATACTTCTTGTAAAGGCAAGCTTGAGAGGCATCTCCACCACTTTCTACATTCTCAAGATTACTAAGCTTGATGTGGCCCCGTAGTCGGGTCATATTTTTCAACTCTTCAACCTTATGACCATCCTTGATGAGAACTTTGAATTCTGGTAGTGTTTCGAGAGAAGTTAACTTCCCTATTCCAGGTATCAGTGAACTTATCTCCATCATCTCAGTGATCAATCGCAAATTAATTAAATTATGGAACATTGTTGGAAAACACTTGAGTGCACAATGTTCCACATTAATAACTTGAAGATTATAAAGCTGGCATATAGACTCCGGCAAGGTTTTGATTTTTGTGTAGCTTACGTTAATGTAAAACAATAGCTTCAATTTGCCAATATTATCTGGAAGTTCATGAATTTGGCACATTTCGAGATCCAATACACGAAGAAAGGGGAGTTGGTCGAACAAGGAAGCAAGTGTTGAAGGGCCCAATTTTATTTTATTATTGATACCATCAAGAAACAGAAGGGACCTTAACTTCTTGCACTTGCCGATCTCTGTTACTATTAACTCAATTGGCTTGTATAGTGATAAATGGCGGATACTTAGATGGTTTTCTAAATCCCATTTGTTATCTTCTTGGCAATAACATGAATCATGAGATAGAGATTTTGCAAGGTCATGCATGTTATCGTGGAGGCTTAATCTATCATCTTGACCTCTAAGAACGAAACATCTGCTTTCTATATCTCTAAAGTACTCTTCTCCTTTGTTATCTTTGTAACCAAAAATATACTTCTCATGATGAGGAATTATACCATCTGACATCCAAACTGGACTCAGAAGATTAGAATACAGTCGATGATCTTTGGGAAATAAAGAACAAATACAAAAACAACGTTTTAGATGTATCGGTAAGTATTGATAGCTTACTCGTAGGGCCGGTATAATATCACCGTCAGTTTGTTCTATTTGCCACAGTTCACTGTTCAAGATGTTCCTCCATTGCTTGGTGTTCATGTTCGCATGCAAAATACCACCTAGTGTTTTAGCTGCCAATGGAGATCCCTTTAGTCTGTCAGCAATTTTCATGCCAATATCCTCTAATTCAGGAGATGAACTAGGATCTGAAGAACCAAAAGCACATTTCTTGAAAAGATCCCAATAGATATTATTAGGCAAACCTCTGAGTTCTATTGGATCTAGATTTCCTACTGCCTTAGCGACATTTCCCAAACGGGTTGTAATTAATATCATGCTCCCTTGAATCCCCGACCTTAACGGATTACACAAAATTTCAAAGTCTATAGATTGCTCATGCCAAATATCATCAAGGACAATAAGACACCTCTTTGATTCTACCTTCCCTTGTAGTGTCTGTTGAAGAGACTCCATGCTGTCTCCAAGATTGAGTTCTCTCTCATTGTTCCTCAACTCACCCTTTTTTGACAGCTCTATATTGGCCGATTCAATCATTTCTCTAGTTACCCTCTTCAAATCAAAGTAATCGGATACACAAACCCAAATTTTTAAATCAAAGTAATCTTTCACCCTCGCATCATTGTAAATCAGCTGAGCCAGTGTTGTCTTCCCCACGCCTCCAATTCCAAGAATCGGCAAGATTGGAATGTTTTCTGCTCTTTTTCTCTTTCCACTGCCTACCAACGAATCAGGTAACTCAAAATTACTACTACATCCAGCCCGGTCGCCTACCTTCATAAGCTTGACCACCATTTCCAATTCATTTTCACGACCAAACACTTTCTCAGGACTAATGGAGCTTGTTGGACGCTGCACGGCCCTGCCATAGTGATTTGGTCCATCAGGTAAACCTAACGGACCAATCTCTTTCTCTAACTTGGCACTAATAGAATTAAGTTTGGCGTGTACATCAGCGACTTTGCTTCCAAAGTTATTAACAACATTCTTTACGAAGGAAACCATAGATGACAAGGTTTGGCTTGTTATCTGCAAAAGATAGCGCACAAGATCAATTGACTAGGTGCAATTTGGAAGCCGAAATAATTTTTGAGAAGGAACAAGGGTTTAATTCAAATATCAACTATGGCCCTGCATCCATATTTCGAATATGTGACATCTCAAATGGATTGCCTATTATCGCCAGATGAATTAAAGGCTAGTTCTCGTAATTTGAATAAAAAATATTTGTTGTCAAAGTACTAAAAAATTTAGATGATCTGATTGATTCATATTCAGGATACGTACCATTTGTATTGGTGGTGGGGCATAAATATGTAGAACATAGAAGGAAAAATCGGCTGATTTGAACCGAAATCGGTCGCCGGCGATCCAAGTTTGGACCGTGTTACTAGGTTTGTGATTTTTTAGCAAAAATCCGGTTCAAACCTGCCGAATCAAGTAATTTTTCACTTATTCTTGACGTTTTAGAGCAAATTCACACTGTTGGAAGCAATTCATCAGAAGAAGCGAAGAAATTTCAATGTGTGATGACCCGGCTTTGTGAATAGGGGTGTCAACGGGTACGGTAAGGGTCGGGTGGAAGCATTTTCATACTTGTACCCATCACAAATTATCCTTACCCGTATCCTACCCTTACTTGTTACAAATTGCCTTACCTGTACCCTATCCTTACCTGTTCTAGTTGTCGGATGACGAAACAGTAGCGAGTAAATAACGGTTAATACTTGTATAGTAATTATTATTATTTATTAAATAAAACACTAAGACACATTTATTTGTCACATATATAATCACATTACTAATATGAAAATTAATTCCAACTAAATTATTTTTTTTATCAAAACACAAATATCTTTGTTCTTTAATTAAAAAAAAAAACAGGCATGCAAATAAAAGCGAGATGGTCAATTGTTCAAGTTCTTTAATGATGAATTATGTTTAACACAGTTATATAAATAATAAATTGTTCAAGTTAGAAAATTTAATAAATTTTGTTTTCCAAGATCAAGAGTAGTTGTCAGTTAGACTATTGGAGATGGATAATAATTCAATAGTCATTAAGATATATAATATATATAATTCTTTTATATAATTATCCGATCGGATAATGGGTACGAAAAAGGCTTTACCCGTACCCTTACCCGTTTTGATAATGGAAAAAAATCTTTATCCATACCCGTACCTAATAAGTTTACAAAATAAATATCTTATCCATACCCGTCTTGTCGAATATGCTATGGGTCGGGTAAACAGATAAAAGGGTGCCATTGACACCCCTATTTGTGAAAGAAAGGGCAAAATTGATTTTGACTCGGTCAAAGGTTGATTGGGAGAGATGAAGCCACGGTCAGGGAGAAAGGACCTCGGGCAGGGTTATTTTAGAAACTGAAACGCTGAGATGGGGGACCCTCCTTTAATTAAATAACGGCTATCACTGTTGGAGCCAGCACTGTCAGTACTGGAGCAGGACAGCAAGGCTGGAATGGCCTGGGGAGGTCATTACAGAAGTTTTGTATTATGGTCCATATATTTCATAAATATCGTTACTAGTATCTCACTAATTATAGAACTGTTGAAAAAAATATATAAATTATTCCTATTTTTTCTTGTCTTTCTTTCACTCCATTTCAATTGTTAATCAACACCTCCATTACGGTATTTCTTAATTTCTGATTTTTTTTTTTCTTGTAACTGTTCCCTTTTTCATTTTTGGTTTCTTGTTTTTTTCTTTATTCGTTATCATTTTTTTTAGGGGTCAACAAGTGGGTCTTAACATGTTTTGGACTAATTATTTGTTTATAATTTTATTTCTACATTTTTAGTACAAAACAAGTTTCTGGTAAAAAAAATCCGAGTTTCGATTCAATTCGGCCGATTCTGACCAATTCATTCAATTCCAATTCTATGGTCAAGTGATAGATTCCGATTTTTCTTAATATGATACAAAAGATCTCAATTAATTACTGATTTTTTTTCAGTTTTTAAGAAGACCGTCAGATCTGTTTGGGCATAAATATTAAAGGGCTTATGCATTCAACCTCGAACCGGATTGGCCCGGATTCTCATCTAACGGTCCAAATCTAAACTCAATATTTTTAATACTTCAAAGGATCAGAAATGAGGAAGACATTGGACTATTTGGCAGGTATGTGAGCCATTCATTCAAAACAAGGTCTGATCCAAAATTATTAAATTTGAGCAAGTTGTTCAAATAATAGATTTATTGCTAGGTTAGATATAAATTAAATTGTTTGAAACGATGCACTTGCCTGTCCTGCTATCTTCTGGTGTAGTTCATAATAATCAAATTCGGCGATCACATCCTCAGCATCATAGCCAGCATCTTGAAGCTGTACCAAGAGGCAGTCAATATACGGGTTCTTGAAGCGCCACCATTCCGCTTTCTCCATCAGATACTTTGCAGACAGTAGAGTGTCACGCAACTGATCGAGGTTGCTCTTCAGTTCCCACGCACCGGCAACACGGGAAAAATCTATCTTAGATAAGAGAAACTCCATTGATTTAATCAGAGAAATCAAAAGAATACAGAAACCGTGGTTGGTTTGATTATGATGAGGTCAAAGGAAGATGGGACTGCATTAGTGATTCGTTAAAGGAAAACCTGATTCTCTATTCCTGATGTGCCATGACAATTGCTGTTACAAATCACTGACAAGCGGTCCCAATGGGCTTTAATTTTGTCATGCCCACTTTAGTGTTAGGGAAGCAACCTTGTGTGAGTGGTTCGTTACAGGAATTGTTCCAAGAATTTGAAACATATATAGAAGTTTGTGGTCCACAAGTTGTTACTATTAAAATGTAGTATTAGGTGATAGAAAGCAGTCGTTGGGGCCATTAGTGTTTCTTTTTTAATACAATTAATTGTAGCCTCCCTAAGGAGTCGTTCGGCAACAAAGAATTAAGAGTGAAGGATTAAAAGCTTAAGGAGCTTTAAGGATCCGATGTTCGGTTATTTTAATTCGTGAATTTGCTAAGGAAACTAAAAGAAGAGGTATGAGTGCCTTAAAGTCTAGGTAGAGAATTAAGATCCGGGCAAAAGAAACTGAAGAAGGTGTTCTTAATTCGCACTAAAAAACTGGTGTTCGGTAGAATTAAGCGGCTAAGAAAGCTAAAGGAAGCAGATTAAATTTTAAGGAGACTTAATCCTTTATTGCCGAACGTCTCCTAAAAGTCCACAAGAGAAATATTTTAATAATTGATCCAATGCTAGGTAGATTGTCGTTAGTGCCATGACTTGAGAATCTTTCAACCAAGTTTTATGAAATCAACGTTTAATCAATTTCTAAACCATGGAGCAGTCGAACAGAGCATCTTTATTATTCTATTTAAGTGATACACCACTCCTCCCGATTTTTTTATTAATATACTAAAAAAGAAAGTTTTTAACAAAAATACCCTCAATTTTTTTTTTAAAACTACCCAAACCACCTCCCTACTGGAGTGGTCCACTCTTTTTTATTTTAAGATATTAATATTTTCATTTAGATGATTTTGTGATGTTTTAGTTTTCTTGTTTAGGTGTATGTTAAAAAATAAGATATTTGATATATTTATGAGTGATGTTGTAACTCTTTATAATTTTCACTTAATTTGTCAGTTTGATATCACAAGTCTAAAGATAACACTAATTAAGAACTTGGCCTTGATTCTTAATAATTTATTTTATTCAAATATACACAAGGAAATATAGTTAGATTGCCTCAATAGTGTTAATTTTTTTTATTTTTTTAGAGAATAATTGGAGAGCGAGAGAGAGAATAATTGAATTATTTGATTATTGTCAACATATACTATTTGCTTGAATAATCAAACGCACACAATAAATAGTAAATATATTTTAAAATAATTATACACATAATTCTTGAATAATCTCACAAGCTTTTGAAAAAAAACTAAACTCGATCGTTATATGTCTATCGTTGATGGAAAACTCAAACTGAATTTTCCAGATACTAAATGATGTATTTTTGCAATTTTGATATCGTCAGGCAAAATCTGGATCTATCTCGTCCCCCCCTTTCCGAATTGTAGTCATATGCATAAATCTGACTTTCCTAGCTAAAGTTATAACTGTTTAAAGTTTTTTCAAAAAATAACTATTCTTCCGTGCAAAAACATCGATAATGCACCGATGCTTTATGCTCGGCTTAACGGCAGTAGAAGTACATCGATGTTTAATTGCCAAAACATCGATGACGCACCCATGCTCTCTATACGGCCATAACTTTATTATTATCAAAATATCGATAACGCACCCATGCCCTCTAAATGATTGATAAGCCAAAATGATATATATTGAAACCTAGGGTTTGTTGTGTAAATTAAGCCGAGTTTTATTGAAATTAGAATTTAATTAGGTTAGAAATGTTTAAAAGTTCAAGTTACCGCCCTAGCTGTGTTTATTTTGTAGGCAATCAAGTGCTTGGAGCTTAACGGAGGAAGACGAGCTATCTGGAGCAAGAAAGCACGAAGTCTGGCGAATTTTTACTTTTATTGCGGCCCGCAATTATTTTATTGCGGGCCGCAACCAACTAGTCAGAACAGATTTGCAGAACAGAAAAATTTGTATTATTATTGCGGCCCGCAATGGAGGTTATTGCGGCCCGCAATAAACAGTTCCAGAGCGAGATTTTTGCTATTATTAGTTGTTTTTATTTCTGGAAAGGGGAGGACGGTTTTGAGGGACGAATTTTAGACATTAGAAAGGGAGAAAAGCACAGGAGAAAAAGGGGAGACAAAAGGAGGGAGAAGAAGATAGCGAATTCTTCGAGCGGTTACATTGATTTCCTTCTTTTAGAACTCTTTTACTTGTTATTTCTCTTGTGTACTTCAGCCATGATTGGCTAAGGTTATTTCTAGGGTTGATTAGGGTTAGAACTTGAAACTTATGTCATGGATTAGTTGATTTTATATCATATTTACTTGTTCCTTAGTATGATCTTTTCTTTATATTATTTGGTTGTGATGACTTAATCGAAATTGCATGAAACCCTAGGATTCGGTATTTACAATTGAGAAATTGAATATTTAGTCCTGATCATAAAGAAGAGGGTATTTGATAGGCTAAGTACCGAGAGGCGACGCTTGTCTTATACGGGCTTAACCCGATAGGTTAGAAAATTGTACCAAGTACCGAGAGGTGACGAATAGCTTTCTATACCAATTGGGACAGTTAAAAGACCTAATAACTTTGGATTAGTGTAACCAAGTACCGAGAGGTGAAATTTATACTAATTTAAAGACGGTATTAACATAGAAATATCACTTTATACCGATAACATTAGACTGTGCCTTCATAATTATAAGAACAACCTTAATAAATCAATTAATTGTGACATTAGTGGATAGGAACCCTAAGAGACCCTAATTTCTCATTCTTACTTTAAAACCACATTTAGACCTAGAATTTAGTTAATTAAACTTGATCACCGACAAACCAATCCATCATAAAAACAAACAAATTTCTTTTATTTCCTTTTACTTAATTAAATTAGTTAGGTTAGGTTTAATATTCCGAATTGTCCCTGTGGAGACGATCCCTAAGTATTACTTGACAAGGTTGTACACTTGCAACCGAATTGAGGGTAAATTAGGATTTATTACTTGTGTAGTAATAAAACACATCAATGATCATAACTTTAAAATGTATTTACTACTATTTACTATTTATTGTGTGCGTTTGTTTATTTTTTTAATGGACTACAGCTTCATTTATTATTCAAAGATCATTGAAACTATCTATGATTGTTCAATATATGTCATTTACACGGTAATTATTATTTTTTTTTTAAAATTCAAAACCATCTTCTATTAGATTTCACAATCTTATTCTAAACATTTTTTGTTGATGTTTTCCACGAATTATGGTTTTATTTATAATTCAAAAATTATTGAAAGCATGAATTATTGTTATATTTATATTAAAAATCATCAAAAGCATATTGTTTGAAATAAAAAAAAATAATGGTTATATTTATGTAGTTTAAGGTCATTCATATTTCCTTGTGTATATTTGAATAAAATAAATTATTAAGAATCAATGCCAAGTTCTTAATTAGTTTTATCTTTAGACTTGTTATATCAAACTGACAAATCAAGTCAAAGTTATAAAGAGTTACGACATCATTCATAAATATATCAAATATCATATTTTTTGGCATATACCCTAAACAAGAAAAACCAAACCAATCAAAATAATACACTAGATAATAATATGCATTCAGCAAATCTATTTGACTACTATTCATCGAAAGAAACTCCTTCCTATATAAACACTTACCCAATTTAAATGAAAATATTCAAATCTAAAAAAAAAAAAAGAGTAGACCACCCCAGTAGGGAGTAGTTGGGGTAGTTTTAAAAAAAATAAAAAAAATTTGAGGGCATTTTTATTAAATTTTTTTTTAGAGTATTAATAAAAAATTCGGCTACTCAATCAATCTTGTTCAAATCTTGTTCAAAAGACATTTCGATTAAAATTTCTCCTAGATAGAATTAGGCGTTTTTGGAAAGTCCAATAATAGTAAAGAATCAAAAGTTTAACATTTCGATTAAAGACATTTTGGCTACTATATGCAGCATTGGTTTTGTGCTCCAACTATACCCCATGTCTCTATCTCTGTTTACAAAATTCAAACAATCGATCCGAATTGTTTATCTTGTTCTACATATTCAAATTTGCTTAGAGACCGAATTTTATATTTTTTGAAATTTTTTTACTATTTTTTTAGATGGGTACAAAATCACTACATCTGGACCATCCAAAAACAGTGATTTTGTACCTATCTAAAAAAATAGTAAAAAAAATCCAAAAAATATAAAATTTGGTCTCTAAGCAAATTTTAATATGTAGAACAAGATAAACAATTCGGATCGACTATTTAAACTTTGTAAACGGAGATAGAGACATGAGGTATGGTTGGAGTACAAAATCAATTGTGCATTTTAACACTACTCTTTCTAATAATGGTATGGAATCAAAAGTTTAACAATAATAGTAAAGAATCAATAATAGTCCAATTGCTGTTACAAATCACTGACAAGCGGTCCCAATGGGCTTTAATTTTGTCATGCCCACTTTTAGTGTTAGGGAAGCAACCTTGTGTGAGTGGTTCGTTACAGGAATTTTTCCAAGAATTTGAAACATATATAGAAGTTTAGGTCTACAAGTTGTTACTATTAAAATGTAGAATTAGGTGATAGAAAGCAGTACTTAGTTGGTGGCCATTAATATCTCTTTTTTAATACAATTAGTTGTAGCCTCTCTAGAAGTCCACAAGAGAAATATTTAAATAATTGATCCAATGCTAGGTAGATTGTCGTTGTAGCCTCTCTAGAAGTCTGCAAGAGAAATATTTCAATAATTGATCCAATGCTAGGTAGATTGTCGTTAGTGCAATGACTTCAGAACCTTTCAACAAAATTTTTAAATTGGAGCAGTCGAACAAAGCATCTTTATTTCTCTATTTTATGTGATACACAACTCCTCAATCAATCTCAAATGTACCAAAATTTGTTTATTAATGGTTTTATCTCAAAAATTTCATTTGGATTAAACTTATGGACTTATTGTTACGAAGTCAAACAATTATTTCAACAAAAAAAAATAATTGCTATATAGAACATATATAAAAGAAAAAAATTAAGTTTCTTCTAGATTATAAATTAGGCGTTTTGAAAATTCATATATATCAGTCAATAATAGTAAAGAATCAATTGTTTATTTTTATTAGATTGGCATCTGGCAGAAACTTATTATTGAACCTAAAATACAGAATATAACCTTCGTACATGATTATAAGTGTTTATTTTTTCCTGGTATTTTATTCTACTTTAAGTTCGTGGTATTTTATTCTAACAAGAAACTTTTTCTCTTTTTTTTAATCTTTGAAACGGTCAATTCAGGGTACTCAATATATACTTATCAAAATTCTAGTTAATTTTTTTTTTTTTTTACTTTTTTATTCAAAACATAATGATAAGCAAAAAATCCCAAAAATAATGATATTAAGCGAAGCCTTTAAAATATAATTTAAGCAATATGAGAACAACTTTACAAGCACAGTATCCCTTGATGGGTGGAAATAAAATTTTGGTTGATTTTCTAGTTACCAAGGTTTAAGTCAATGAATGAATTAATTAATTTACAGTTGCATCTCAGCTGAAAGAAGAAAAGTATAAATTATGTAGATAAGTTAGCTTAACAATAAGATCAAATAATAAAGAATATCACAGAAAATTTGAACTTCTTGTGCTCCCCTCACAGATGTGTTTAACCGTAGCCACCATTGAAGGGTAAGGCTCTGTCTAGAGAGGAGCCGCCTTATCCATCAGCATGTCACCACTATATTGCATTGTGGTGCTCGGGCCAATTATTGTCAAGAGGAGAAGCATGTGTCACTTTAATCCAGCGATACAAAGAGATGGCCAGCGTAGGTGGAAGGAGCGGCGGAACAAGGTTGTCTCAGTGTTGGATAGAGGTTGGTCGATCGGGTGCTAGATGTATGTACATTGATGGACCTGTCGTAGATCCACCACTTCTAGGCTGTGGCTCTTTAGTCAAGTGTGGTGTTGCGAATGTGAGAAGTAGATATTGTATATCGAAGAGAATTCGTTCGACACGGTAGCAGTTTATCTGGAATAAAGGAGAGAGTTAGAGAACCTTGTTGAAGCCATGGATCACAGTGGGCCTGATCAGGCCGAGTTTAGATGAAATCTAGATTTGGCCTGTTGTATTACCCATAATGTTGGACCACAAAACAATTAAACTTTACGGTTGGTCATAGTAATATCATATATATTTATGGTGGACTCATGTGTTCGTCTACTAATATAAAGTCCAAACAGAGTATATGAACTGTTTAACAGTATATGTATATTAAATTTAAATTCAAATTATATTTTTTTATTTTTTAAAGTTTATTTTACTAACTTTTACATAAGTAGAAAATCACTTGATCTATAAATTCTGGATCATAATAGTGATATTTTATCTGTCTAAAAATAATAATAATAATAATAATAATAATAATAATAATAATAAATAGAGATAGGCTAATGTGCTTTCGGTAACATATGGGCCGAAATACACACGGTCTAAATTTGAAATTTCAAAATCCAAAAAGTCGATCTGAACCGTTCATCTTGTTCTCCATATTAATATGTGCTTGGAGACCAAATTTTATATTTTTCTGAATTTTTTTATTATTTATTAAGCCACTTTGAAAATCATTGATCCAACGGTTTTACTATTTTGTTAGGCCACCATTGGATTAACAATTTTCAAAGTGGCTTAATAAATAGTAAAAAAATTCATAAAATTATAAAATTTGGTCTCCAAGCACATATTAATATGGAGAACAAGATGAACGGTTCAGATCGACTTTTTGGATTTTGAAATTTCAAATTTAGACCGTGTGTATTTCGACCCATATGCTACCGAAAGCACATTAGCCTCTCTCTAATAAATATATATATATAGAGAGAGAGAGAAAGAGAGAGATGGGCTGCGGTACATTGTAATGTATATTCATTTTTGTACATTGCACTATAAAATCACGTGATTCAAAATTCAAATAACAAATCCAAACCGTTCATCTTGTTGTCCATATTAATATGTGTTTAGAGACCAAATTTTACATTTTTTTTTTATAATTTTTTACTTTTTTTATATTTATTAAAAATTGTTGCTTTTTTTTATGGTCTAGTCCAAAAAATGTAAAATTTGGTCTCCAAACACATTAATATAGATAACAAAATGAACTGTTTCGGTTAGTTATTTGGACTTAGAATCACATGATTTATAATCTAATGTACAAAAATGGCTATACATTACAATGTACTGTAGCCTCTCTCTCTCTCTCTATATATATATATATATATTAACCGTGTATGTTATTACTATATATACACGGTTCAGTAACAGTGGACAAAGTACCCCCCCTATTCATACATGATGCTCACTGCCAAGGTTGTGTAAACCGTGTGATATTACCTTTTCAGATCGTGCATGGTCGTGTTTTCTGTACTAGTGTATGAATACTTATATAATCCTTAATTTGACATTTAAATAAGTATTTTTCATAAATAAATTTATGAAATTTTTAATTCTTCGTAATAAAAATTTTAAAACTCGAATAACAAAGTAGAAATGCACTAACAACGAATATAAAATTTGACCGTGCATTAATAAATTTATTAAATTTGACCGTGCATGATCAGGTCTATCAAACTTCCTCTATATATACATTAAAAATTACGGAAGGACAACAAATTTAAAATTTTTCGGCATTACTAGAAATGTACAATCTTTAAAGAAAATCCATAAATCTTATTAATTTTAAATGTGTTAAAAAATACGAATATTGCTAATGATTAATTTTCTTATTATTTTTATACATGTAGTTTGATGTACAATTCTAAAAAGTTTTTGTTTATATATTATGTTCCATTATCTGATCTAAAAATCTTGACTTTGGCGCTAAATTGATTTTCAATAAAATTAATAAATTTTTAAAAATGAGAAAATACTTCACTTTTTACTTTTAAAAGATAAATCCAAATAGTGCGAGAACTATCATCAATAAATGTAACAAAATATTTAAAATTATTATAAGAAGCAATAGGAGCTGTTCACTGTGAATTAAATCAAAACATTTATCTGATACAGTAGTCAATAAAGGGAAATGTAACCTTGTTTATTTTGCGAGCTTACAAACATCACAATTACATACCTTACATTTATCTCCCCCTTAATAATTTTGAAATTAAAATTTATTGAAGAGATAATTTGACCATTTAATTATTCTTTTCTAGATTTAGACATTCAAATAATTAAATACAAAACTAAACAAAAAATTATGACTTTTTTAATAATTTTAAATATTCTCAGACTGCCAAAATTTCTGAAGATTTATTTCTTTTCAGGACCGTCAAAGATTATGGCAGTCCAGCAATTTTTTTCTTTTAATTTTCAATATTAACCCCTTTGATGTTTCTAGCTTGGGTTGTTCTTCTCCAAATGGCACGTGTAACAGTGTAAGATTCGTCTAGAGGTCGGGCCCACCTTGTCTGACTTTATTTAATCAGCTGTGAAAAGAAAAGAGGATGAATTAATTAACACTAGTTCCATCAATTAATAAGAGGAAGAAAAGAAGTTCCATCAATTAATGAATAAGTTTTACGTAAATTTATTTTACCTGGAAATTTAACTGTAATTTTTTTGTAAAGTTTATATTTTTTAAAGAATAAAATTAAAATTAAAAATTCAAAGAGAAGCTTAATTTGTTTTTATTTTTCCGAGCATAAACTGTAGTGAAGGATAATGCATAATTTTCATAATTAAGATTATGGCATATGAATATTGGTAAAATTTCACCTATAAATATATTTAATTACATTTTGCAAAAAGAAAATTTGAAAAACAATATAGAATAATAATAATCGTTTTTTCCATAATTGTTAAATTCAATTGTGGTTAACTAGCCTCAATTCTTTTAACAATTTATGTCTCTCTTGTATGCCAAATAATGTAGGAAAGCATATTTTGTAGGGAAAATTTCTAATGTATCCATTCAAACTTTCAAAATAGCCAATTTTTTCATAATTAGAACATAATTAATATCCAATATACCCATACGAACTTTACTTTCTTTCTTCCATCCCCATTCATTCATTTTATCTTTTTTTTTTTAATTCTTTTAAAAATTATAATGACCACAATACTCTCTCCTTCCCTTCTCCTTCTCTTTCACAGACCCAAATACAAAAGAAACGAACTTCAGCAAATTTATATTATATTTTAAGCCAATTCACTACTTTTCTTCATCACCAAAGAGAATTCAATGATTGAGCTGGAATCTGTCCGAGTCGATGGCTGGCTTTTTTTTTTTACTATCAATTCAGTTGTTATGAAAATGAAAAAATGAAATAGTGAATTAAATCAAATAGCTGCTTCTTGAGTAGTCCTAGTATTTTGTATTTGGGTCTGAGAAAGAGAAGGGGAATGGCGGCACTTCGCCGCCAACCATAAAAAAAAAAAAAAAAAAAAAGAAGGGAAACGATGTAACCGTGTGGTGGATTATATCGAATAGATTAGGTGTCACCCTTTTCAAACTAGGTATGAATGTAGAACTGATATGGCACCTGTCTTGGGGAGAATTAAAAAAATAATTTACTGATAACTAAAAAGGTAGAAAAAAAATTTGGACAACATGGTTTATTTGTGTGACGTGGGGGTTATGGAAACGACGAAATGTTGAATCATAAAAACAAAACAACGAAATGAAAGGATTTTCAGAGATTCAAAATTGCCACCGTGGATTTTAGCAGAGAGGATATTACAAGAAGGAAGACTGTGGCTGAGTTTTTGTTAAGGCGATGCACCAGTAGTCAAAAATCAGCAAGAATGATTTATTATATTTTTCTTAAATTTTTCATTTCTCAAAAAAAAAAAAAAAAAAAAAAAAGAGAGAAGGGGAAGGGGAAGGGGAAGGGAAGGAGAAGGGTATTGTGGTCATTATAATTTTTAAAATAATTAAACAACAGACAAAATGAATGAATGGGGATGGAAGAAAGAAAGTAATGTTTTTATGGGGATATTGGATATTATGTTGTATTCATGGAGAAATTGGCTATTTTGAAAGTTTGAATGAGTACATTGAAAATTTTCCCTATTTTGTAATAGAAATGTACATGTCATGAAAAACTTTGACATGTATTTATTTTTAAGAAAGTAAAAGAGAAACATACCAGAATAATATAATTTTAAAAACTAAGACTACGCTAGAATCTTATGAAATTAAAATCTTGTGAAAATTATATATTTCATTGAATTATTTTAACATTTGTATTTTATGCATAAAATATTTTTGTTCCTACAATTTAATTTTAAACTTGCTAGTACTACATTATTTTTGACATTATTTTTGACCTGGCACTACAAGAATGAGACATTTTTCTCGAGAATAAAAAAATGACTTTTTGCAACGGATTATTCTCATTGTTCAGCTTTTTCTTTTTGCGATTGTATTTTTTGTGATGAACAACCGTCATAAATGCATTTTTTTTCTTTGTAAAAATTATCTACTTTGTTGTAGTGTGGATAGACATAAGTGATCAAATAAAGCCAAACAACATAGACACTGCCATTAGACACATCTTAATTACACCGTTACACACGTGTTATTTGGATAAGAATACCAACCTAGCTAGACACATCAAAAGCTAGGGTTAATATTAAAAAATAAATAATCGAATTTTGACGGTCTAGAATATTTTTGACGGCTATATATAGACTGTCTAGAATTCTGATGGTCTGAATATTTTTAAAATATCAATAAATTATAGAATTTTTTTTAATGTTTTACCTAATTATATTGTGGATATATATTAACAATAAAGTTGTCGGATTACGTAACAATTCTCCTATATATAATTAGTGGGACCATAGAGAAAGAGTATTACTGAGATTTTAGAATAATAATTAGTTAAAACTATATAATATATTTTTAGAATAATAATTAGTAGACATAATATAATTAGTAGAGATCATAACACATTATTCTTTTAAGTCCAGATACTATAGCACGATACTGTAGTGCGGGTAAAAAATAATTATTCTAAATAATTTCCTCACACCTACCTTTCTTTCTCCGGTCAACATCTCCCCGTACAATTACATTGCCTTATTGTGGAAATGACATCGCACCTACACGTGAATCATGCACCTACATGTAATTGATTATGTACCTTTTGTTTGGAAATGACATCGCACCTACCTTTCTTGCTCAAGTTAACATGGCCACGTATAATTACACTACCTTTTTTTGTTTTTGGAAATGACGACTTTCTTGCTCCAGTTAATATCACCCCTACAGTGAACTCTATGTGGCGTTCAATAAACGAGGAGCACGTGAATTTTAGAGTACGAGTACCCCACTTAACTTTTTATATGTTAGATTCGTTACCTACTTGTAAATCTGATGGTACGGAAGGGTAATTCAGTTCTTAAATTGATAAAGAAGATAGAGTGAATCCTGCTAATATATAAAATTTTGAAAGGTGAAAATAAAACAGAGGTGTCTATAATTTGTGTTACTAAAACTCGTACCATCATAATCTTCTTTAATGGAAAGAAATGTTGGGATAAACTCAGTAATACTACACTGCGTTGTGCCAGCATGCAAAAGATTGAAGAGAGAAGAATATTTTTCTGAATAGAAACAACGCTTTATTTCTTTTCTCTCTTACTCAATTACATAGAATCCAGAAGTATTTAAAGCAATACAATGTTCCTAAAATAACTACCCACAACTTCTCTAAATTAAGCACCCACTACACAACATGCTGAAAATAACTAACCACTACTCTAACTAATCCTAAAATAACTATGCTAAAAATAACCAATGCCTAAAATAACTCATGCAGTTTTTATGAGTCTAAAAACTGCTTCTAACTAAACTAACCATATGCAGAGATTATCTAAATATAATTTTGAATTAATTTTCAACACTCCCCCTTAATTCAAAATTGATTATATCAAGTTTGATTCTGAATTCTTCAAGCTTTTCTCTTGGCAATGCCTTAATTAGAATTTCAGCCTTATATTCTTCTGAACTTGCACTCTTGATCTCCATTGTTCTTGCTTCTAATATTTCTTCTTGCAATGCTTGATGCTAGTTTTTCATTTTTTGTCATTTCTTCAAAGATTGTCGATCTTTGTCTTCCACCTTCTGTATATGCCATGAAAAGCATGGATTGTTCTTGCATTTCTTCTTCACAGCTTGCTTTTTGTTCTTACCTCTGTTTTCTGAAACAATCGGCTTGCACACAGCCATTCTGTTCTGCTGGAAGCACTAGACATCTTTTTGTCATGCTGAAACTAAAAACTACCAAATCTACAATGGCCACGTCCACCTCTGCCTTGAGAGGACTCTCCTTTCCATAGAACACCTTTTCATCATCTTTCTCCTGTGATCTAAACTTTGCTTCATGGGTCTACAGTGATCCCATCAGTTCATCAAAGGAATAGGTTGAAAGATCGTTTGATTCTTCAATTCCTGTCACCATGTGATCAAATTGTGTGCTACACTTCTCAGCACCTTTTCCACCATGGTTTGCTCTAAGATGTTGTCTCCATATGCTTGAATTTGGATGAGAACGATCATGACTCTTCACCAGAAAAATCTGCATTGATTCTTCTATTTTCATATGCAACAAATCTCCGTGCAGGATTTGCCGTTTGATTGCCACAACTCGACAACTTCCTTGAAATGCCATCTTCAAGGTTGTCAATGCTTCTTTAGCAATTGTTGCTGCTGCAATTCTTCAATGTTGCACACCAATTGACTTTGCCTTCAATTTCAAATTGACTCAGCCTTCAATTGCTTGCCTACCGAACCATCGGCTCTGATACCATTTTGTTGGGATAAACTCAGCAATACTACACTGCGTTGTGCCAGCATGCAAAAGATTGAAGAGAGAAGAATATTTTTCTGAATAGAAACAACGCTTTATTTCTTTTCTCTCTAATATGGTATAGATTATGAAGAAACATTTTCATCGGTTACAAGGTTTGAAACGGTGAGATTGTTATTAGCTTTAGCAGCTCAAATGAAAAGAACTGTGTATCAATTTGATGTCAAATCAGCCTTTCTCAATGGAGATCTGAGTGAGGAAGTTTATGTAGAGCAGCCAAGAGGATTTGAACTGAAAGGCAAGGAGAGTTTTGTGTATAAACTAACAAAGGCTTTGTATGGTTTGAAACAAGCACCAAGGGCTTGGTATAGCAAGATTGACTCATACTTTATCAATTTGGGTTTTGAAAGAAGCAAGAGCGAACCCAATTTGTATGTTAAAAAGGGTGGAAAGGAAGATTTGTTGATTGTGTGTTTGTATGTAGATGATATGATCTATATGGGCACAAATGAAAGATTGTTGAATGAATTTCGAGCTAGCATGAAAAGGGAGTTTGAAATGACAGATTTGGGATTGTTGTATTACTTTCTTGGTTTAGAAGTAGAACAAGAGAAAGGGAGCATCTTTGTGTCACAAAGGAAGTATGCATGTGATTTGCTAAAGAAGTTTGGGATTAAAGAAAGTAAAATAGCATCAACACCTATGAATGTGAATGAAAAATTAACAAAGGAAGATGGCTCAGGTTCAGCCGATGCAACTAGATACAGAAGCCTAATTGGAGGATTGATGTATTTGACTCACACAAGGCCTGAGATTTCCTATGCAGTTGGAGTTGTCTCAAGGCACATGCAAAACCCAACAAAGCATCACTTTGGCACAGCCAAAAGAATTTTGAATTATATTGCAGGTACAGCAGACTATGGTTTATGGTATGGGAGCTCGAAAAACTTCAATCTGATCGGCTATAGTGACAGTTTGGGCAGGATGTGCAGAAGATCTAAAGAGCACATCAGGGCACATATTTACTCTCGGCACTAGTGCAGTTTCATGGAGTTCAAAGAAGCAAGCAACTGTGGCATTATCAACCTCTGAGGCAGAATATTCAGCAGTCAGTTCAACGGCATGTCAAGCAGTTTGGATGAGACGTATACTTGCTGATGTTGAGCAGGAATAGCAGCAGCCTACAGTGATATTCTGTGACAACCAATCAGCAATAGCAATGACGCAAAATCCAGCATTTCATGGGAGGACCAAGCATATTGACATACGTGTTCATTTCATTTGTGACCTTGTAACAAATGGTGATGTTGAAATCAGATATGTCAATACAGACAAGCAGGTAGCAGACGTGCTTACGAAGGCATTGGCACGAAGCAAATTTGAACAATTAAAATCAGCTCTTGGAGTTGGTGATTTTGTATCAAGGGGGAGTGTTGAATATTGATACAAAAAATCAGAGTCCGAAATTCCAGATTTAGAGATCTGGATGCAACATGTTGTGTTCTATTTTTAGGCGTGTAGTGGAGTTAGTTGTTGCTTTATTTACTCTGGACATAATTAGTGCAGGTAGTGGGGTTAGTTTTTCTATTTTTAGTTGAGTCCTGAGATGTAGTAGGTGTCTAAGTTTAGCATATTAGTTGTGCTATAAATTCAGAAGTTGTAATCAGTTTTAATTGTAGAAATAGAGTTTTTATTTTCAGCAGAAACTCTGTCTCTGTTCTTTTCTTATCTTGCGAAAAAAACCAACAAATTGGTATCAGAGCCAAGTTGATTCAATGGCTGAAGTAGGTAACAACACAACCATCAGCATGTCCAGTCAGACGGTACCTCTGTTCAAGGGTGAGAGTTACGAATTCTGGAGTATCAAGATGCGAACTATGCTGAAATCTCAAGGCTTGTGGGAACTAGTAGACAAGGGTTTACCAGATCCTGATCCGACACCAATCGACACAGCCAAGCGAGATGCAAAGGCGCTCTTCTTCATTCAGCAAGCCGTACACGAATCGGTGTTTGCGAAAATTGCAGCAGCAGAAACAGCAAACCAGGTCTGGTCTACTCTGAAAACCGCATTTCAGGGAAGTTCCAAGGTGGTAGCTATCAAGTTACAGGGCTTGAGACAGGAGTTTGAGACATTGAGCATGAAACAAGGCGAATCAGTTCAATCCTTCTTCACGGAAGTTACAACAATAGTTAATGAAATCAGAAGCTGTGGAGGAGATCTTCCAGAAAACACGGTTGTGTTGAAGGTGTTGCGCAGCCTGACAACAAAGTTTGATCATGTGGTGGCAGCGATCGAAGAATCCAAAGATCTGTCCACCTACACGTTTGATGAGTTGATGGGATCACTGCAGGTCCATGAAGTTCGACTCAACCGATCAGAAGTGAAGGACGACACCAAAGCTTTCTATGCCAAGGGCGATTCCTCAAGAAGCCAACAACAAGGCAGAGGTAGAAGCCAAGGTAACAGTAGAGGTCGAAGCAATCAAGGCGGCGGAGGCAGAGGCAAGCCAAGTTACAATCAACCGCACTCTAATCAACCGAAGAAAGATGTAGAATGCTACTACTGTCACAAGAAAGGGCATATGCAAGCCGATTGCTACAAGAAACAGAGAGAAGAATATTTTTCTGAATAGAAACAATGCTTTATTTCTTTTCTCTCTTACTCAATTACATAGGATTCAAAAGTATTTAAAGCAATACAATGTTCCTAAAATAACTACCCACAACTTTCCTAAATTAAGCACCCACTACACAACATGCTGAAAATAACTAACCACTACTCTAACTAATCCTAAAATAACTATGCTGAAAATAACCAATGCCTAAAATAACTCATGCAGTTTTTATGAGTTTAAAAACTGCTTCTAACTAAACTAACCGTATGCAGAGATTATCTAAATATAATTTTGAATTAATTTTCAACAAGAAATTGGTACAGCTACAAAAACATTAAGCATACACGTTATATCCTACACGGATGCGATAAAAATCAATCAAAAGTGTATGAAAGAAGGAGACGCTTGTGTGGAAATGAGCTCCACCATATACACACGGTCATTTAAAAAGTAACCGTGTACTAAAGACACTTATATTTGTACACAGTTTGTAAACAACAAACCGTGTAAGATATTAGATGATCAAGCACAGTTATTTCAGAAAACACTATGAATATATGATTAGCACCAATCTCCAAACACAGTTTTGTATTTAGAAACCGTGTATGCTTTGTTATCGCTCAACCAACCTGTGCTCAAAATTAATTTCTTGATGGAACGCCTCCTCGCTATGTGCGCCCCTTCACATTTTTCTTTAAGCTTTAACCCTATTAAAATCCAACCTCTTCCATTTGCTCATTAAGTCCATGTCTCTTCGGTTTCTCTCTTATCTCCTCTTCATTTCTCATTGTAGTAGGGAGATTTATCCCATTCAAACTATCATGATTTAGGAATCCCATTGGCGCCCAAATTCAAAAGGAGTTTTATCTCGATGATATCTATGAATTAATGAATTATTTGTTGGGTAATGGTGTATGCCAGAAAGTACATTTTAAAATTTTACTGAGTGCCACACGCGATCTTACTATAAACATGCAATCCATCACACACAGTTTCCAGATTATGCTACACATGATCTAGCAGAGTATTATAGTTCATACTTTGTCCTCTTGCAAGGTGACAGGCTTGGGTTCCTCAAGCTGTCTACTCGCAATCCGCCCGCTTCTCATTTTTCCAAGACAGGAAAGCCAAGAGGTGTACACTAGGAGTTAATCCAATAACCGGCTTGCTTGATTGCTAACCAGCTTGTCAATCCCAATCGAATCACGAACATTTGATCAACTCCAACAGCAGATTTGGATCGATCACAAAACTGATTTTCCAATCAACACACCGCAACGGATCATTTGGTATAATCTAGTTAAAAAAAATAGGTTAATAAACATTATATATATTTCATCTAATTAAACATATCCTCACATAGTCAAATCATCATTTGTACAACCTAGTATCAAATTGATTTGACTAGTCCTCGTGTGTCTTATAGTATTGTTCAAATAATTTTCTATTAAGTCTCACTTAATTATACATTATTTAGATTTGATATATGTTGTCTTACAATATCTTAATTGGTGTCATAAATTTGATGACATCTCGACCAAGAACTTTGTATGTGTGACCTGTTTGGATCTGTATTATGTTGGTAATGAAAACATTTTCCACTGATCAAGATTAGCGTCCAACAATAGGTCTTGACTACCCAATTATACAGACAATATGTAACCGAACAGTATCATGATCCAATATAGACATCGCATTATACATTTTATGTGATACTTCCAATGTCACATGATATCTATAATGATAAGCGCAAGATAGAACAGTGTCATTCTTGCTATCTTATCAATTATGTTTCTTAATCTATGAATTTGATTATATCCATGCTCACCTATTGATCGTAGTGGCCATATATAATGTTACTTTATCAAGAGGCTTAATAGATATCATCACTCACACAACATTTGACATGATTTGTATGAGGGATATAAGTCTTTTCGACATTCACAAACTTCTCAGCACAAGTCATACATATAGAGACATATGTCTTTATAACTCTCTGTTACAGTGAGCGTTAAACACCATCCAAGAATACATACTTCATATGCAAGAAAACCGAACATCTTAGACATAAGACAAAAACACCACATGAAACAATAATGATACAAAAACAGAATCCATATGATGTTAATGTATGGTAAATCCAATGTCATATAAACACATATATGCATTTGTGATATTAAATAGACATTCTGGTCGCTATAATCTTTAAAACTTGATCATCATTTAATTCTCACACTGATCTCAGCAATAATTAGAGTTTGTGTGCTAATTACCTTGATCAGAGATAATTTGGAGTTTATTACTAATGAATGGTGCTTCACAATAGTGCTTCTCAATGCAACAAATTGAACAAGTCAACCATTCTATGATCAATGTCAAAAAGCAAAAAACATGTTTGAGACACTAATTTCATCAAATCGCACCAATCATATATTGCAGAATAATTTTAATTCTACAGAAATATATTGTCGAATTAAAGCGAATGCTGGTGAACATATCTAATGATGACCCCAAAGGTGGATACTATAGATAGACTACTATTGTGGTTTTTCATTATATATCCATCATTTTCTTGCCCCGATGATGGACATAAACATAAGCCACTGCTATCTTTGGCTCTTAGATCCAAAAACTATGAGCCGAATTAACCTGAGAGCAACCTACCCCCACTTAGAAGAAATTACTGTTTCACAATTTCTATAATCTATACTGCTATCTTTGACCCCAAATGAAGGATCTCTCATTCGCTGGTGCTAATACAGTCAGGGCTTCTTATCACAAACCTACAACTACATTTGAAGATAAGCTGGAATTCCTCTTTTGTAACCGGCCAGAGTGGTGGGTATATGCCATTCTTTGGCGTTTATTCCAAAATGATGAAGCCCATCTCTTATCCTTTGGCAATGGCCATTTTCGTGGAAAGCAGAAACTTGACCAGAAAAAAACAATGAAACCCTACAACCCTTTAGCCTTTCTAATCACTGATGATGTCACCAGTGCTAGTACGATGACTAATACAGGTATAGACATCAGTGACGAAGGGGAGGGATTCTATATTGTGTCACTGACATGCTCATTTAGTACAAGTGAGGCAAGGGTGTCACCAGTGCGAGCGTATTTGTCGCAGATGCCAATCTGGTTAGCTGGAGCTGATGCACTTGTCGGGGCCAGTGGGTGCGAGAGATCGCGTGAGGCGCAGATACATGGGATTAATACAATAGTGTGGGTCCCTGTGTCAGGAGGGGTTCTTGAGCTTGGATCTTGGGACTGGATCTCGCAAGATAGGGTTCTCATTCAGCAGGTATCATTTTCTTACAGGTCAGGAAAATTTTGAAGGAAATTGTTTAAATTTAATTTGCCATATCGTTGTTTCTGAACTATCCAATCAGATACATCACTGTTGCATTTTCTTTTTCTTTTCCTGGGAATGATTGTTTCTCAATTTATTCTCTGTAACTAATTAAATTAACATTTCCATGTACAGCGTCAATAAGAAATTAGTCAATAACAAGAAAATTACAAAAGAATTTTACAAAGTGAAGATAAAACGATCCACAACTTGATATAGAGACCATGGTGATCTTATCACTGATTCTTTTTGCTTCTCTTTTTTTCTTTTTTCTTTTTCTGTTTCATTATTTTGAAATATGATCTTCTTTCTTTCTTTTTATAGTTTCCTTATGTTTGTTCTATTGCATCTGTATTTTTTGTGATGCTAATATATTGCTTAAGATGTTATTTCTTACAAATTGTACAGAATTAATGGAAATCTGTACTTTTTTCAAACTTATTTCAAATAATATACTCACAAAAGTTGCTCTAATATATATTGATATTTTAAGAAAAATATTACTTATTATAATTTTTTGACAATATAATTTACAAATCATATTAAACCATTTCGATACAAACACTTTTAGGCTGTCTGTGCCTGGCAATACTCCTGATCCGGAATGTTCAAACGCCTGTGTATGCTTGACATTATCAAATAAAACCACAAATTAAAGGTGTTTCTTTAATATTTGACATCACTGATGTTTCAATACGTCTCACGAATAGTGACAATATATCCAGGCAGTTGCTATCTTAAACAACGGTACCGGACCAACCCATGGCACTGGGTTCAGTAATGGCCCGGTTCTATTATCAGATTTAGACTCGGAGCATTCATTGTCTGAAGAACCAAATCTATTATTAGAGCAGCCCAAGACTAATGAATATGGAAGAAAGTCTCATATTATGCAGCACCCACCCATAAACCACGTGGAGGCAGAAAGGCAGCGTCGAGAGAAACTCAACCACCGGTTTTTTAAGCTCCGCTCAGTTGTACCAAACGTGTCCCGAATGGACAAGGCATCTGTTCTAGCTGATGCAGTGGAATACATACATGAGTTACGTGCTCGTATTGAGGTATTAGAGGCTGAGGCAAAACGTGACAAAAACGAGGCTGTGGTAGATTCTGCTGTTGTTCCTCCTTTTATGGGGACAAGATGCACTAGTGCTATCTCATCACCTGTGCATATTGAGGTGGAAGTGCGCGTGTTTGGGACGGAGGCACTGATTCGGGTGCAGTCTGATGGAGGGAGCAGGACCCATGCACCTGCAAGGTTGATGGGTGTATTGAGCGAGATGAGAATGCCGGTGCACAATGCATGTATAACTACCATAAAAGATGTGATGGTGCAAGATGTGGTGGTGAGTTTGCCATTTGGTGAGATACAAAGAGAAGAAAGCATTCGATCAACACTGCTGGCAAAACTAGGAAACAGTATTATTGAGCAGAATTATTGTAGTATTTGAAAACTTAAAATCAAATTCTCGATTGTATGTCTGTAAGATGAAGAGGTTGTGTTGTTTGATAAATGGTGAATTACTTTTACCTTAAATGTGTGTAAATAATATTGGTCAGCATTGTTAATACCTGTTTGTTTTGTAACTATATTCACATGACTTCTTGTTTTACTGTTTTGTTAAGTCACCGTTAAATCAACGATTTTCAAAATAGCTTAATAAATAGTACAAAAATTTAGAAAAATATAAAATTTGGTTTCCAAGCATATTTTATTTTGAAGAACATGCTGGAAGGTACGAATCGGTTATTTGAACTTTGAAAATGAAGATATTGTGTAAAGTAAAATAGTTGCTTTACTTCGCAACTCACTGTAGTCCATCTCATATATATATATATATATATAGAGAGAGAGAGAGAGAGAGAGATGGGCTACAGTGAGTTGCAAAGTAAAGCGACTATTTTACTTCACGCTCATATTTTGTGATTTTAAAGTTCAAAACGTCGATCTGAACCGTTTATCTTGTTCTCCATATTGAAATGTGCTTGGAGACTAAATTTTACATTTTTTGGAATGTTTTTGCTATTTATTAAGCAATTTTAAAAGTCGCTGATCTAATGGTCTAAAATTTTTTACTATTTTTACTGTTCAAAGTAAAACAACAATTTTCAAAAATGCTTAATAAATAGTAAAAAAATTTCAAAAAATGTAAAATTTGGTCTCCAAGCACATTTCAATATGGATTAAACATCTAATGGTTCGGATCGGTCATTTGGACTTTCAAAATAAAAATACGGCGTGAAGTAGAAACGCGTTTTACTTCGCAACTCACCGTAGCCCATCTCTCTCTCTCTCTCTCTCTCTCTCTCTCTCTCTCTCTATATATATATATATATATATATATATATATATATATATATATATATATATATATATATATATATATATATATATGGGTTAGCTAATATCGAAGTGGTAGTTCTTGAGCCATGGTGCTACCAATTTGTTTTTGTAATTTTCAAAGTTCAAATAGTTAATATGTTTGGAGACCAAATTTATAATTTTTTATATTTTCTTACTAATTTTTATGGATTATTAAAAATCATTGTTTTTAATAATAAAAAAATATGAAAACCAATGATTATAAAAAATAATAAAATAATAAAAAATTTTCAAAAAATGTAAAATTTGGTGCGCATGCATATTTTAACATGGAGAACATGATCAATAATTCTGATCGACTGTTTGAACTTTCAAAATTAGAAAACCGAATTGTTGTAAGATATTGTAACATACAAATATTATAAGGGGACCCCTTGTCATATATATAAATAGAGAAATGTTCCGGTCCCCTGAGCCATCCTACCCGAACGCGTCCCCCAAGTAGTTTAATAGAAAAAAACTTTTCAATATTGTCTAATTTTTATTTTCAATGCTAATATCCAAACATTTAAAGCTATGTTTATAACATTTGAAAATGTTACTCGCAAACATATAAACCTCTGTCTGAAAGCATTTATAGATAGTTTTAACTCTTAATTACTTTTGTCTTCAAATCAAAAAGTGAAAGACTTTTCTCACCAACTTTTTTTTATTTTTTCTCTGATTATTATAATTTATTTAACTGACCATCCGTGATAAATTTTACGAATCTGAAAATACAAATGTTTTCTATTCGATTTTATCTTTCAAATAAAATCCTTGAATAAATACTTTTGAGTAATTTTAAAGTCATTTTTTTAAAATAAAACTCATAAGCATTTTAAATTTTCAAGTTTTTAAATCTCAGTCTATAACCATTAAATTTTTCAAGACTTTGTACATGAGATTTATATGCTTTGTACATGAGCTTTGTAAATGCAATGTTATTGTTGAGGTTTATATGCATTCAAGTGTTATTATTGAAGTTTAAATCTTTATACATGAGATTTATTGTTTTATTCTAGATATTTAAAGTATTATTAATGAGGTTTATATGATTGTACATGAGGTTCATGTGCTTATAAACATAGGTTTAAATTATTTTGATGCAAAATAAAAAAAAAAAATTGAAAGTCATAGAGATTTAAAGTGGTAAAAAAAATGACGGCACAAATATAACTTGAAAGTTATTTTTTATGGATCTCATTTGAAAGAAAAAATCAAGTAAAAAACGTTCATATTTTTAGATTTGCAAAATTCATACTTAATTTAAAAATGTTCATATTTTTAGATTATAATGATCAAAGAAAAAAAAAAGTGGATGAAATGAATCTTTCCATTTTTGACTTGAAAACAAAAGTAGTTAGGAGTTAAAACTATATAGATTTAGAATTTTAATGCTTGCAGATAGAGGTTTAAATGCTTACAAATAGCATTGTAAATTTTTATAAACAGAGCTATAAATGTTTGGATATTAGTGCTGGAAATGGAAGTTAGATTACATTTGAAATTTTTCCTGTTAAACTATTTGGAGACACATTCGGATATTTTGCTTGGGATAAAATTATCAGGCTCCATATAAATATGTATAAACACACAGAGATGCTCTTTAATAGGGATGAGTTGATATGTTGACCGGTCAAAAGATTAGGAGAATGAGAATATCAGAGAAGATGTAGTTAGAACTAATTAATACAGTTAGGCAGTTATTACATTCTAGCATGGTTTCAGAAATTGGAATCGGAATTGGAATCGGATTTTTGACCACCGAGTCAGAATCGGATGAATCGGCCGAAATCGGAAGAATCGGATCGGTAACTCGGGTACTTTTGGTAGAAGCCTTGTTTTGTAGCCAAAAAATAGGAAAAATTGATAAAAATAATTTGTAAAAAAACTATGTTAATTAAGTGTTATATTCCAAAATTTTAAAACATGATTTAATTATTAATTTGATCATTTCGCCTAATTAAAATTTTTATTAGATTAATGAACGATCAGATTTATCTGAGTAACATAAAATGAATCTAAAATTTAGAAATATAAACGAATCAAATTCATACATTAAAAATTGGAGGCTAAAAACATAAGATAAAATATAGCATCATAAATAAAGTGTAAATATTGGGTAAATCTAAAATTCATTGCAATCGTGAAACTAAGAAAGGAAATAAATCAATCATGTAAATAAATAAATAATTGAATTCTAACTAAGAGTAATTAAATTAGGAATTATAAATTGATTTGGTAATTATATGTATATATATATACTAGAAATTTAATTAGTCGAATCTAAAAATCAAATTATAAACACGTAATAATACTCGTACGAGATTATAAATTGTTACGAATCTTCAATTCGAAATTTGGACGAAAACAGATTTTTAATAAATTAAATGAATACATATTAAGTTATGGATTGCTTGGACCATTGGATTTAATTCCAACACGAATTTTGAACTCATCCTACACTTTGATTTTTGAATTGATGAAAGAAGGGATTTAAACCCATTTGAATAAAAATTTCGGGTCTGGCACCGATGTATCATCCTCTGATGAGATATCTCATATTTTGTGTGACCGGTTGAAAAATCAAAACAGTTCAAATAAGTTCTGCACGAATCTCAAAGCTCAAAACTCGTTGAAAAGTCTCCTTTTCTCTTCCCGTGTTTCACCGACAGTGGACCCCACGCACCTCTCTTCCTTCTCTTTTTCCCTTCTCTCCTGTTCGCGCAAGAAATAGGGAGTGACTCCATGAAATTCTCTCCAGCGATCACAGTGATCTTAGCGATCTCCTCAGCGATCTCCATGAAACTTCTCCTCAGCTGGTCTTCAGCCTTGACTGAGACTCATCTCCTCCTACGGCAGAGCACAGTCCAGGTTAGTTGGAAATCGGAATTTTTTGAAATGAAATCGGCTCAACTCGGCTTGACTCGGTGTAACTCGGCTGAAAAATCAGAAAATCGGCCAATTCCGTCACTGTTCATCCGAGTTTTTCTGAGAAACTCGCACAGTCCGATTCTGAGTCCAGTCCGATTCCGAGTTGAATCGGCCGAGTTGACTTGGAATCAGCCAATTTCTGGAACCATGCATTCTAGATTGTTAGGCTGTTAAACATTCTGTTAAACATACTGTTAGACTTTTGTAATAGGAGATTAGACAGATTAGACACTAGGCTTAGCCTATATAAACAACACAACTGTAACAACTCAGTTTAATCAAATACAACTCTATTTCTCTCTTCTATTGTAACATCTGTTACTCTTTTCATTCTAATTAAATGTTTAAGGGACTACAATGTTTGCTGAAGGTAAAGCTTCACGAATTAAATATTTCCACTAAACACTAAGGGTATGTTTGGATCGTGCAAGGATTAGTGCAAGAATAGCGATTTTTGGATTAGTAGTTGACAATAGTGCTAAACCAAGGGATTCAAGAATAGCACTAGATTTGACTATTCCGGATTATTAGAAATGTTGTTTGGATTGTATGTTTGGAATAGCAATGGAGGGAACGAATATAATAATGATTTGTTTATTTTTATCTTTTCAACTAATTTTTATATTTATAATGACTTTGTTAAATATATATAAAGCATCATATTTTTCAATAATACTTCAATCTAATATTTAAATTAATATTATTTTATTTTTAAATTAATATTTAATTTAATATTTAGTTTAATACCAATCTAATATTTAAAGTAATATGATATTACATTTAATATTAAAAAATATTATATTGTATTGATTTAATATTCAAAAAATATTATATTATATTTATTTAATACTAATATAATATTTAAATTAATATTTTATTTAATATTAATCTAATTTGATATTATAGTTATTTAATACTAATCTAATATTTAAATTAATATTATATTACATTTAATATTTAAACTAATATTATATTACATTTAACATTTAAACTAATATTGTATTACATTTAATATTTAAACTAATGTTATATTATATTTATTATTTAAATGACTACGATATAATATTTAATCTAACATTTTATTTAATATTAATTTGATATTATATTACATTTAATATTTATACAAATATTTTATTTCATATTAATCTAATATTATATTATATTATAATACATTTAGTACTAATTTAATATTTAAACATACTTTAATTGAGAGGAATCAAATATTTTATTAATATCACTAACTCCACTAGAGCTATTCTTGCTAACCCAAGAATAGCTCTATTCTTGAGTGATTCAAACACACCCTAAAATATGTAGGATTATTATACTGAATTAATTGAAATATTTCATTTGATCTGGTATTACAATTCAATGACTCCATTTTATGTATCCCCATTATGTTTCTCTTTTTAGAAATACAATAACTTAAAATTTAGAACTTAAATGTCAAAATAATACCGTTAGATATGAGCTATGTTTTAAGGTTAACTTTTGTTAATTTATGATAATTTGGTTAACTAAATTGGATTTTGTAAAATTGCTTAAGAAAATAATTTAGATGAATATGTTGAGGAAAACCCTAAAATTGATTTCTATTTGTATGTTTGCTTCAACGATCTTTTAATTGGACATAAATTTAGGGCAATAACAATTTGATTTAAAAAAGAATATTTTGGGTAGTTCTCTTGGATGATGTGTTATAAAGGCTTTTGTCAGTGGAAGTATTTCTAATTTCTTTTTCTTTTCTTTATTAATTTTGACACAGATAATCTCACAAAGTTTTACGATAATTATTAGGTATGCATATCTGATTTGAGCGTATTCATGGTAGATGCAACACCAAAAATTTGCATTTCTGCTTTTATGCATTCAAAATATCAGAAAAAAAAAATGATGAAACAAAAGAAAATCTGAAAATCTGAAAATTAGAAAATCAGAAAAAAAAAAAAAAAAGACAACATGAAAACAGGAATGAAATTTCTCGCCATTTCTCTTAAAGAGAATGCAACCGTGCGACTAGATGGGTAAACAAGACTGAGTGGATGTTTACATGTTAGCACACTTTTTACTTTTCTCATTTTAAACCAGAAAGTTGCATCTTACCAACACATATAGTCTGCTTGATTTGTTACAAACTTTAGGGTTTGATCAACGAACGCATCATATTATAAACTGAGGGCGAAATGAATATTATCTGTCTTGAGGGTATTTGTGACATGTCATTGCGGTTATATTGCTTGAGATACCCCAAATCAGATCAAAGTGTGGTGAATATAAATTTTTCTAAATTTTTTTTTCAAGTTACAAAAATTAGGGTTTGAGTAGACATTTTAATGGTGAATCTAGATCTAAGACAATTTGGCACCTTAGTTTGAAACCAGCCTACACACTGAGTTCGAATGATTCTCCTTAACTTTGTTCGAAGATTAACAAAAATTTAAGTTCGGTTGTATTTCATAGGGTCCAAAATTATACAATAAAAGACTATGTTTTGACTTTGAAAATGAGTATTTTTGCAATTTTCGAGAATTTTAGTGACTTCAGGGCGGAATTAAGTAAATACGATAGTAGGAAATATCGGCCGATACCGATCCGTATCGGCCGTGACCGATCCGATACTGGTCCGATACTCGCGATAGTGTGTTAAAGAGCTTGAGCCGTATTGGCCGATATTGATCCGATACTAGTCCGATACGTATCGGTATCGGCCGTGACCGATCCCGATACCGATACCGATATTTCCTACTATGGTAAATACAACACAATATGATGAAATAGCATCTTCAAACAGTTTGGGCACAAACCATGTGTTTGGAGTGCTGAATCAAACAAATGAGTAAGTCAGGAAGTCCATGTGGCTCAGCAGAAACTGCATCCGGTTGGCTCCATACCATAAGCAACAATGAGGATTCCAGAACTTTCCAAAAGGTATGACTTCAGAGACTACTTGATCTCCACGCCCCCATTACTCTCCAAAGACCAATCAGATAGCACCAATAAATAGATTCAATCTAGGGTTTCTACGAATCATTTTATAGTACAGAATTAGGGTTAGTCTATTGGCAGTTTAGGGCAAAAATTCTGTAGGGGCCAGGGGCAGAGACGGCTCATCCGAGGCCAATGGAGACTCTACAAGTGTTTTTTTTTTTTTCCATCTCTATCCCTATTGGGTTGTATTATGTCTCATTTATCTGTTTTGATTGTTGAATTGCCTATGAGGGACTAAACAACCCTTCTCTAGAATTATGGTATGTAAACCTGAATTCTTATGAGTTGAAATAGTTGAAGGTTTCTTTTTATTATATCCCTTTGCATTTGATTTGAGTTCCTTCTGTATTTTACCTTGTGCTACGATCTAATATGGTGTGTTGAAACCTTCTCCACATCGGTGATGGCTACACCTTCTGTTTAGGCATTTAAGGTTAACCTATTTAGAGTTAGGGTATATGAATCTAAACCTAGAATTGATAAACTAGGCTGAGACTCTTTGTTGGAAAAAATTTAGGAAACTTAGAAGTCTTGATATCAACATACGAACTTCGTGTTCTCTTAGCTCACCAATGTGGAAATATTGATTATAACCACTACGTGGAGTAATAACGAAAGACGTGTCTTTGAACGTAAGACCCTTTAGTTTGGTAATTGGTCTAATCATAGAACTCTTTCCAAGTAATTAATTAGGATAAAGTTAGGCTACTATTCATTGATTAGTGTGTTGTAGAACAAAAGTGAACAGTATTATTGCAGAAATAGAAATCCTGAAATTCTCAAGATTATACTATTATGAAACGCATGCAGTTCTGATCAAACCATATATGCGGTTTCATTCGAGGTCAGAAACTGAAAAGTAGTTAAATAAAGTAAAAAATTGCGGTAAATCAGAACCCTAGGGCCTTTACTTGCTTAAAACCCCTAGTTTAATACTTTGTATGATTGTTTATACACTCAACCAAATTAATTTGCTTAGATTAGTGAAAGATTAGACCTTAGTACACAAACTATCCCTGCAGATTAGCATCCCAATCTATACTATCCAATAGAATCATAAGCTTGTGATCTGATTGAGTAGAAATTTTGATTAACTTTGTTAATAAAATTATTATATTTTAATTAAGTATTATGATTTCTTTGAGTTCTTTAATTTCTTTCAATTAAAGTAGATTCTGATGCTACGAGATTTTAGTAAAACAAATTAAAGACACCTCTGTTTTATTTTCACATTTCAAAATTTTATATATTAGCAGGATTCACTCCATCTTCTTTATCAATTTAAGAACATAATTATCATTTCCGACCATCAGATTTATATATTCAAGTACGAAATGAACAGGGATGGAACTAGAAATTTATGATATGAGTTGCTAAAATTTAAAAAGAATAATACGTTGTTAGTAGAAATTGAAACCCAAGCTCTTCACAACTATAAAATAAACTCTAACCACTAAACGATAAGTAGAAATGTGAACTTTAATAAGGGAGATTAGTCGATATAGAAGTTCTAAAAAAATAAAATTCAATTCAAATTCAATTTATATGACTAAAATTTTAAACTCATAGGGTAACTTAGCGCCCATACAGATGAATGTGCTTTGATCCGAGAACGAATCTACCAAAGATTTGAAAAAAATGAAAGTCTGCAATGCCATAAAATTGATTTGCACGTACTTCCCTTTTATTAAACGGATGAATGTAGATCTGAGAACGAACCAACCAAAGATTTGAAAAAATGAAAGTGTGCAATGCCATAAAATTGTTTTGCACGTGCTCCTCTTGTATTAAATGCCAGGTAGAGCTCACTGTAGGAGCGCTGTTAACTGCAGCAAGAAAGGTAAAAAGATAATGTATTAGCATGATTCTCGTGTAGGTGTGATATAATTTCTAGAGAAACAAATCTGCTGAAATTCTCAGGGATTTCAGGAACCCTGAAATTCACAAGTCAACCATATATATGTTTCGAGATTTGTGCATAAAAATCTGTCTACTTTGAGATTTGTGTATGAAAAAAATTAGATAGTTGGATTTTAAATTTCAGGGTCCTCAAATCTCCAGAATTTTAATTTCAGCAGATTTAATTCCCATTTCCAGAAGAAGGTAATATACACACACGGGAGAAGTTAACTGGAGAAAGAAAGGTAGGTGCGATGTCATTTTTCGAAAACACTGCAATCAATTACATGTATAGTTGTTACACTAGTATCATGCTCGTCCGTTGCAATGGGACATATTATAAGAAACAAATATATTAATAAAACTAATAAATATTTAAAATTAAAACACATGTTAATAAAAAATTTATATGATTATGTATTTTTAATTAATTTTAATTATGACTTCTTATAACAATTTGATGATGTGATGATTCTTTATTTTTAAGTACCAATGGTATCAAATAATAGTTCGATTTGAATATAATATTAAACATCATACAACAATTCAATATCAATACAAAATATGATATCAAAAAACATAAATAAAAAGTGTCATCTTGTGTATGTATAGGATATATATATATTCACACACGCATTCCAATTTATATTCTTCTTTGTTTCCAATTTATAGAATATATATATACACATACACAAATTGATATATTCTAAATTGCCCACACCAATATGTATAGAAACAAAGAAGTAAAGAAACAAAAAAATAAGAAAATGAAAGGTGAAGTTTTTTCAATTGAAGAGGAGAAATATGGGAACAAATAAATAAGGAAATAGATAAATATATCGCTAAATTTCAAAATTTGTTCAATTTTAATTGTAACGTATCGTGTGGCAGTACATGTGGTAGATCTGTTTTTAACTAAATTTAGATTTATATACATAAAACAGATACATTTAATCAAAAGAAGACAAATTATGTAATTGAAGGGCTGAGATTAAATTTGAAGTTTCACCTTTCAATCGTAGCCGTTGGCAGATTGGACACCCAATGTGCTTAATAATAGAATGGAGATAATCCGACTATTTATCTAAAAAAAGGAAGGAGAATCTTGCATAGTACGTAGCATTCTGAAATTAATGTGTATATAAACACAGCCACAACTGAATTCATAGTTTTTTTATATTTTTAAGAATGTTCAAACCACCAGAATTTTTGACGGTTTATTTCTCTTGAGGACCTCCAAATTTATGACAGTCTTGAATCTTTTATCTATTTTTTAGCATTAACCCCTTTGATGTGTCTAGGTTTGTATTCTTCTTGAAATGGCCGGGCCTATCTTGCTAGGCTTTATTTATTAGCTATGATGATTAAACGTTGCCAACAAGTTTAAAACTAATTTATGCATAAAACACAAATATTAAAATATGCCTTCCTAGATTATTATACATATATACAAGATACATAAATTGTTAAAAGAGTTGAGGCTAGTTAACCACAATTGAATTTAATTAAAAGTACTATGCAAAAAATGATTATTATTATTCTATATAGCTTTAAAAATTTCTTTTTGCAAAATGTAATTAAAAATATTTATAGGTGAAATTTCACCATTATTAATTCATATGCAATCTTATGAAAATTATGCATTTTCCTTTAGTACAGTTTATGGGCGGAAAAATTAACACTAAGCCTCTCTTTGAATTTTTAATTTTAATTTTATTCTTTAAAATTTTTAAATTTTACAATAAATATATTACAGTTTAAATTCCACGTAAAATATATTTACATAAAACTTATTCATTCAACCCCTCAATTTTCTCCTAAAAGAAATTGAAAACTTAGATTTCGCATTAATGGATGGAAGTTCGTTTCTTCCTCTTATTAAATGATGGAAGTAGTGTTAATTAGTTCTTCCTCTTTTCTTATCACAGCTGATCCAATAAAGCCGAACAAGGTAGGCCCGGCCTCTAGACACATGTTACACTGTTACACGTGCCATTTGGAGAACCATGAAAAATTAAAAAATTAAAAAATAAAAATAAAAATAAAAAGCATCTTGCCAATAATTGAGAGATACTATTCGGGTAAACAGCTGAAAGGGTATTATTGACACTACTAATCATAAGCATCTTGCCAATAACTGTGAGATAATATTCGGATAAACTGTGAGGTTACCGGTAATTCTCTTGGTTAAAATAATATCTTTTCCAATAATTAGTTATATTGTGGCTTTAGATATTCCAACATTTTCTTAGTGAAAATATCTGAAGAAATTTGAATAATTAACAAAGGATGCTGATAACAAGCCCCGCAATCTCCACCCAGTATTTATCCCCGCAGATACTATAAAAAAAAACATGAGGGAACTGCTCAATCATTAATGAGCGTTTAAAAAACTGTAGGTATTTAACTTGAAGTATCAAAGTATTTAACTTGAATTTTTTAGGTATTAAACCCTATGCAATGATCTCCATCTTTAAATGACAGGATTCACTCCATCTTTATCAATTTAAGAACATAATTATCATTTCCGACCATCAGATTTATATATTCAAGTACGGAATGAACAGGGATGGAACTAGAAATTTATGATATGAGTTGCTAAAATTTAAAAAGAATAATACGTTGTTAGTAGAAATTGAAACCCAAGCTCTTCACAACTATAAAATAAACTCTAACCACTAAACGATAAGTAGAAATGTGAACTTTAATAAGGGAGATTAGTCGATATAGAAGTTCTAAAAAAATAAAATTCAATTCAAATTCAATTTATATGACTAAAATTTTAAACTCATAGGGTAACTTAGCGTCCGTACCGATGAATGTGCTTTGATCCAAGAACGAATCTACCAAAGATTTTAAAAAAATGAAAGTCTGCAATGCCATAAAATTGATTTGCACGTCCTTCCCTTTTATTAAACGGATGAATGTAGATCTGAGAACGAATCTACCAAAGATTTGAAAAAATGAAAGTGTGCAATGCCATAAAATTGTTTTGCACGTGCTCCTCTTGTATTAAATGCCAGGTAGAGCTCACTGTAGGAGCGCTGTTAACTGCAGCAAGAAAGGTAAAAAGATAATGTATTAGCATGATTCTCGTGTAGGTGTGATATAATTTCTAGAGAAACAAATCTGCTGAAATTCTCAGGGATTTCAGGAACCCTGAAATTCACAAGTCAACCATATATATGTTTCGAGATTTGTGCATAAAAATCTGTCTACTTTGAGATTTGTGTATGAAAAAAATTAGATAGTTGGATTTGAAATTTCAGGGTCCTGAAATCTCCAGAATTTTAATTTCAGCAGATTTAATTCCCATTTCCAGAAGAAGGTAATATACACACATGGGAGAAGTTAACTGGAGAAAGAAAAGTAGGTGCGATGTCATTTTCCGAAAACACTGCAATTAATTACAAGTATAGTTGTTACGTAATCCGACTATTTATCTGAAAAAAGGAAGAAGAATCTTGCATAGTACGTAGCATTCTGAAATTAATGTGTATATACACACAGCCACAACTGAATTCATAGTTTTTTATATTTTTAAGAATGTTCAAACCACCAGAATTTTTGACTGTTTATTTCTCTTGAGGACCTCCAAAATTATGACAGTCTTGAATCTTTTATGTATTTTTTAGCATTAACCCCTTTGATGTGTCTAGGTTTGTATTCTTCTTGAAATGGCACTTGTTAGGCTTGAATTTTTTGGCCGGGCCTATCTTGTTAGGCTTTATTGATTAGCTATGATGATTAAACGTTGCCGACAAGTTTAAAACTAATTTATGCATAAAACACAATTATTAAAATATGCCTTCCTACATTATTATACATATATACAAGATACATAAATTCTTAAAAGAGTTGAGGCTAGTTAATCACAATTGAATTTAATTAAAAATTATGCAAAAAACGATTATTATTATTCCATATTTCTTTTAAAAATTTATCTTTGCAAAATGTAATTAAAAATATTTACAGGTGAAATTTCACCATTATTAATTCATATGCCATAATCTTATGAAAATTATGCATTTTCCTTTAGTTCAGTTTATGAGCGGAAAAATAGACACTAAGCCTCTATTTGAATTTTTAATTTTAATTTTATGCTTTAAAATTTTTAAATTTTACAACAAATATATTACAGTTTAAATTCCACGTAAAATATATTTACATAAAACTTATTCATCCAACCCCTCAATTTTCTCCTAAAAGAATTGAAAAATTAGATTTTGCATTAATGGATGGAAGTTCGTTTCTTCGTCTTATTAAATGATGGAAGTAGTGTTAATTAGTTCTTCCTCTTTTCTTATCACAGCTGATCCAAGAAAAGCCGAACAGGGTAGGCCCGGCCTCTAGACACATCTTACACTGTTACACGTGCCATTTGGAGAACCATGAAAAAAAATAAATAAATAAAAAGCATCTTGCCAATAACTGTGAGATACTATTCGGGTAAACAGCTGAAAGGGTATTATTGACACTACTAATCAAAAGCATCTTGCCAATAACTGTCAGATAATATTCGGATATATAACTGTGAGGTTACCGGTAATTCTCTTGGTTAAAATAATATATTTTCCAATAATTAGTTATATTGTGACTTTAGATATTCCAACATTTTCTTAGTGAAAATATCTGAAGAAATTTGAATAACTAACAAAGAATGCTAATAACAATCCCCGCAGTCTTCACCCCGCATTTATCCCCTCAGATACTGTCAAAAATCACATGAGGGGACCGCTCAATCATTAATGAGGGTTTAAAAAACAGCGAGTATTTAACTTGAAGCATCAAAGTATTTACCTTCAATTTGTTAGGTAATAAAATCTCTGCAATGATCTTTATTTATGAAAGAATAAATCAATCCATTAATTGTCCCTGCACAAAATTTCATTTTTTTTGAATCCTCCCCACACAACTGGGGACCAATAAACATGGGGGAACCACTCAATCATTAATGAGCATTTAAAAAATTACAGGTATTTAACTTGAAGCATCAAAGTATTTAACTTCAATTTTTCAGGTATTAAACCCTATGCAATGATCTCTATTTATCAAAGAATAAATCAATGAATTAATTGTTTCCACACAAAATTTCATTTTTTTAATCGTTCCCGCACAACTGGAGACCATTAAATAAACAATCCCCTCACCCAATGATAAATACTCTGAGACATAATGATAAATAATTTATGTTGCATATGTAAATACTCTGAGACATAATGATAAATAATTTATGTTGCATATGTAAATACTCTGAGACATAATGATAAATAATTTATGTTGCATATGTAAATACTCTACATTATATGGATAAATACTTTATGTTACATTGATAAATATTTTTCAGACATACTTGCAACTTTCAGTAAAACATCAATGATATATACTCTCAGATATAATGATAAATATTCTATGTTACATGAATAAATACTTCATGTTACAAGATAAATACTTTTCAGAAATAATGATAAAAACTTTTTTGAACATCAATTAACAGATAACAGTATAATTAATGCGGAGATTGTTTTTAAAAGAATAATTAATGCAGAAATTGTTATTAGAGGAAGGTATAATTAATGCAAAGATTGGTATTAAATGACAGTCTAATTTAATACGAAGATAAAAGAAAACTTTTAACTAAATTAGTAGGAGATATATGGCAATTAAGAAAGAGAAAGAGTGCGTGGAAAATGAGAAGATGGGAGTGGGGGGAGCGCTCCATATAATTATTCATTAACAAAATATAGCACGTGACTTGATCTTTCAAACATGCAATGCATTATTTTCGTATTCACTCACGTCTTAATTTCTATCATGCATGTTTTAGAGTCCGTAACAATCTCCCTCACGTGTTGAGCGTCTAAATGGAGTTGTCAAAAAAATTTCGGACGGGGGCGATCATATGATCCTCGTGTTAATTATCCTCTCAGAATAAGTGCCTCCGTAAGTCAATTTTGTTTTTTCCTAATACAATAAGATCCTCGTGCATCATATGTAAGATAGTTGTTCGGTAACCAGACTCTATATCTATAAATGGAAGACGAGTCTAGCAATCTGAAACTAATATATGCACAAACACAACTCTCCTGAAATTTAATTACAGCTCCCTGAATAAATGGCGCTATGCTTTACACTTCCATCTTGCATCCCGGTTTGCGGGACTCAAAAGAGAGTGCTTTCATGTCGTCGGTTCCGTATTTCCGCAAATTTACAGTCTTCAGGGATTGAGCGAAGGTCAGGAAATTATCAACCGACCATATGGAATGATAACTTCGTACAGTCGTTAAATATTGGAGAAAAACATGTAAGCAAATTCATTTCATCATCAAGTTTAGTTGTACCTAAAGAAAACTCCTTAAGCTCAATACACAGACACACACACAAATACAAATGTACAATCATTAATCAACAAGATAAATGACACACACATTGTGTTTGTTTTTGTTTTTGTTTTCGTTTATGCTCATGCAGGAGGGCAAAAACATGGAAAGAGTATTTAAGCTCAAGAAAGAGGTGAGTCAAATGATATACAAGGAAGAGTTGCTCAGGGATAAATTAGAGCTCGTTGATGCCTTGCAACAGCTCGGAGTGGCATATCATTTCAAGGACGAGATAAATTACGTGATTACCAACATCCATGAATCAATGGATCAAATTTCTCAATTTGCAATGCTTGATAATCTTTACGAAGCATCACTTCTTTTCAGATTGTTGAGGATGCATGGATTTAGTGTACAGGAAGGTATATTAATTTTTGTATCTTTATATATTCCAAAGATTACATTTAGTTGTCAACTGGTGTATATTTTACTTTCACAATTAGTGATTCAACTTCAAATGAATTATCAGCTTTGGAAACACATTTAGCTTTTAGTTACTTTTTCATTATACGAGTTGTTGTTACAGTTGCAAAATATGGAGAAACAACTTTCGGTCTAGTGGCTACAAATCAATATTCTTCATGTGAGAGGTTTGAGGTTTCAAGGATAGGTGAACAGTTTTAAAAAAAAAAAAAATTTAAGTAAGATAAACTAAGATGGAAGTCAATTCTTTATACATAATTTTAGTATTTAAAAAACATGTTTTTAACAAAGATAAACTAATTGGAAGTCAAGTCTGTTAATTTAAAAAATTCACAATAGATTCGCAGTCGGGTTTCAAACTTAGAATTCCATGTAGTATGTATTGTCTTAGTTACTGACTAAATGCTGGTTCTCGGTATATTTTTTTTTCAAAATTTTTGAGCAGATATATTCAAAAGTTACATGGACGACAAAGGAAACTACAAAGAAAAGATATATTCAGACATTAAAGGGATGATGAGTTTGTACCAAGCTTCTTTTTTCGCAAAAGAAGGAGAACAGGTGTTGGAGATGACCCGGCACTTGACAACTAAACACCTAACAATTTTTTTGGAAAGCTCTAAGTATGATAATTCAAGGATAAAAGAACAAGTTGCCCATGCGCTTGAGCTCCCTCTGAATTGGAGAATGCAAAGACTTCACACTCGCTGGTTTATTGAGCAATACAAGATAGATGAGCAGATCAGACCTGCACTGTTGGAACTGGCTGTTTTGGATTTTAATTTAATTCAAAAATTGTACAAGAAAGAGCTAAAGCAGGTGTCAAGGTAAATATCAATTAATTATAAATACATTAATTTAACAATAAAGGAAATGACATTTCAATTATTCAAATTTATCACACTATATAGTACAGAACTATTTATAGTGTATCTTCTAACGGTCAAAAATGGGCTATATATAGCAATAAGAGTTTTCCTACCATTTGTGATGGACCCGATAGAGAAACTATGATTATCTTTTAATGGTTAAAAACCGCTAGAAGAGGAGCAATCTTCAACTAAATATTTCACACTCCATAACTGTTAGAAATTAGATCGATTTATTTACCAACTTATTTACCAATAACAGCTCAAATCGTTAGAAATTAGGCTTTGGTTATATAGTGTTATGTAATAGTCATCACTTAATTCTTTGTACCAATCTTTTTAAATTTCTTTTCACTTCTATATATTCTTTTAATTGTTCAGATGGTGGACTGACTTGGGGCTTCACGAAAAACTACCATTTATTCGCGACAGGCTCGTTGAGAACTACATCTGGAGTGTAGGCTTCGCATTTGAGCCAGAGCATTCAAGTTATAGAATAGCAATGACACAGGCAAACTGTATGATTACAACAATTGATGATATCTATGATGTTTATGGGTCATTGGATGAACTTGAGATCTTTACTAACGCCATTCAACTGTAAGTGATTCATGGGTATATATATCTTGATTCATTCTGGGCAATATATAGGATATATATATTTCAATTCTTAATTATCATTTTCTTTTGAAGTTGGGATGTCACTGCTGCAGAGGGGCTTCCCGAAAACTTTCGGATGTGCATTTTAGCTCTATTTAATATGGTCGAAGACCGCGGTAGTGAAGTCTTGAAAGAAAAAGGGCTTAATGTTATTCCGTATCTTAGGCGAGCGGTAATTAATTAAATAATTAATCCAAATCACAATTTCTTTTGCATAATTTGGTGACCATCCAATCATAAAAAAAATAGGGGGAACTTCATGATGCCCCAAAAACATCTTCAAATGTCTTACATAACGTTCTAAATTTCAAAAGCTCACAAATTTAAAAATATGTAGTTCATGTAAAAACAAATGTTCTTCGAATTGGTTGGTTTCTATGAGAAAACGATTTATTTCTATACTTTGGAGGCATACACAATGGCATTTGGACATACCCTTGTTTGACGCCACAAGTAAGGAAATGAGCCATTTTCCCTCACACCTGCCAATTAGAAGATTGAACAATCCTCTTAAACATGCTGCCTATTTTTGTTTTTAGTAAAATATAAAATGGATACTTCATAAATTTAAAATGAGTTTTAATATAAAAGGTACCAATTGATTAGATTTGTGAATTTTTGAAATTTTGAAGGGTAAATATGATATTATGAGTTGTGCATGGGGGGATATGTAATTTTGGTATTTTTTAAGGGTGTACATGAAATTAAGTCTCCCTAAATATATAATGAAAATGAAGGTTGACTAAGACATATATACCAGCATTAATCATGGAATCCGTGGTGGTAAAATCTTTTGTTTTTATTGTACATTTAATTATTGTTGGATTAAATTTGGCAGTGGAAAGATCTATGCAAAGCATACATAGTGGAAGCAAGGTGGTATCACAATGGATATGCACCAACATTGGACGAATACCTAGAGAACGCATGGATCTCAATTTCAGGCCATATAGCTTTTTCCTATGCCTACTGTATAAACCATTATGTTACTGCCAAAGATCTGGAGCACTTCTCATCTGGTTATCCTGACATTGTTCGATATTCATGCATGAACCTACGGCTTTATAACGACTTAGCAACATCAACTGTAAGTGCATATATATTTTAAAATAATATGGATAGAACAAGGAAATAATAATATTTTTTTTTTTTGGTGTTGCCCATATAAATTTAATTTGGAGTCACATACCCAAATAGATGATTAATTAGTTCCTATTCTTTCAAAATGACTCAGACAACCTGAAAAGATTTTTGAAAATGAGGTTGCAATCAATATTAACAATTTCTTGTATTATACACCGCATTTCAAACAATTTAATTGCCTTACATGTCACTGATCTAATTTTAGGATGAGCTAGAGCGAGGGGATAATGACAAATCAATTCAATGTTACATGCGGGACAATGGTGTTACAGAATCTGTTGCTCGCCAAGAAATAAAGGAAATGATTTCGAAAAACTGGACATCACTTAATGGTGAAGTTGTAGGCAATTCTGATTTTGAGAAGTACATTGTTTATAATGTTCCTTTCAATGTTTCACGCATGTCACAACGGATTTACCAACATGGCGATGGATATGGCAAGGCCGACACTCATACCAAGAATTTAATAACCTCAATCTTGCTTGAGCCAATTCATTAAAATGATGCACGTTTTATCTTCTCTCTTCTTTCTTTCATTGCTGTAATTTACTTTCAACTTGTGTATCCCCATGTTGGCATGTTGTTTTAATTTCCTTCTGAAAAGTTTATGTAGGAATTGAGTTGGTTAGATAGCAGTTTTTCAGATATGTGAAACTGCTGTAGCAATTGAGTTTATGTAGTGTTATTTTCAATATGGTTATATAGTGGGTAGTTATTAGTGGGTTCTATAGTGAGTGGTTATTAGTGGGTAGTTATATTCAGTTATTTCTTGTACTTTAAATTCTGTAGAACTATATAATTATTTTTTAAGCGTATGAAATAGATTGTGTTTCTATTATGAAAAATTCTATCTCTGAAGATAATATGAGATTGAGGCCTTCTGTCAAGACATCCATCGTCTATGACAATTATAGTACCAAAACTGAAAAGAGCGGTCAGGCCTTTGTACCTTGTTGGACCTGGAACAACTGAGATAGCTGTTGGATTTGGGCCGCTCAACCAGTCATGTAGATAAAAGTGTAGATTAGCTGAAGTGTGAAGAGGAGACATGGATGGAAAGCAAGGTTAATTAGGTTTAGAAAAGATGCTAATTTTGAGGGTTATAAAGCAAGGATGATATGAAAATGATACAAAGGTGTGGAAGTAATATACAGAGAAAATCATTGCTTCTGCCCCTGGGCAAAGATAGCACCTGTTATTCATGTACCAGTGACAACTCCGTTGGTACCAGTCGCTGTACCAGAGACAACTTCCCTAGTACCAGTCGCTGTAGAAATGACAACTCGACTGGTACCATTACCCCTACAGTACTTGTTCCACAGCTTGGCTTCCTGAATGATCCATTTAAGCCATTATATCAGCCCTCATACATCTGCCCTCTTGAATAAACTTTGAATCCCATTGACTTTCACTCATATATCTTCCCTCTTGAATAAACTTTGAATCTGTCCAATAATCTTTGAGTCTGTGTATATGCTATGATCTTAGATTCCAGCAGCTAATCGAACTCAAATTGAGTTGATTGGAGATCAGAGAATCTGGAATTTGGTGAAAATTGAGAAAACGGAAGAATGGAGTGTTGCTTGTTAGTTACAAAACTTGTTCTTGAGAATAGTTAATACATCATTAGGTTAAATTAATGACAATTTTAATTTGAATCAACAAAAAAGTTAGCTAAATAATATGGTCTAATGAGCAACATGAAAAGAAGGAAACTCCAACATCAGTAAAAATTGAACACTAGTCTAAATTGAGCATCACCAACCCCACCAACTACCAACCACCAGAAATGTAAGATTAAATATTAAACCAATTTCAACAAAATTTTAGCAAACCACTCTGAAATTAGAAGTTTTTGGTATGAATTCTAAGAAAATTAGAGAGAACAACTTCTAAGGGAGAGAGCTTGCCAAATCCCTAGTCTTGGCGATTGTCATTGGAGAAGGAGAAGAGTGGGTGTCAGTGGAGAAGGCAACGCTAAGAGAGGAGATTTGAATGGGTCTCGGAGTAGGCACGAGGAGAGAACCACTGGTGGGATCGAGGGATAGAGTGAAGACAAGAGCACCGCTAGTGAACCATGACCATGCGAACTCCTTTGTTTTTGGTGCGAGAAAGAAAAGTGGGAGACGGGAAGATGGAGAATAATGAACCGGGTTTCATTAGTGTTTAGAAAAAAAAGAGGAAACTCAGCAATTACCTCGCGTTAGAAGAGATGAAGATCAAGGCTATTTCCATCCGTTCATGTATACTGTAAATTGTTAAGTTAAAATTATATATTAATATAGTATTTGTGGCATTTTTCTAAATAAATGTGATTTGGGGTGACATTTAGCAAAAGACACTAGCAGAGAACTTAGAATTAGTATTGGCTGTTTATGGATATTAGTGTCGGACATTGGGCGACACTAATGGAGCTGATACTAATATTTTGTAAATAACCGTCACTAAAAGTAAGGCATTAGTGTTGGCTGTTTATAAAAAACCGACAATAATAAGTATTAGTGTCGGCTATTTATAAACAACCGACACTAACTCTTTACTTTTAGTGTCGGCTATTTAATAAAAAGTCCACACTAAATGTTTTTTTTAAAAAAAGAAAATTTAATATTTTGCCAGCATCTCCACTAGGCTTTCTATCTCTGATTTCTTTGCAGATTTAATCAGAGTACAAATAAGCTAATAAACAAATTATCAAAAATTCTTAAATTATCTTAACAAATCTTTGGAATTGTACCAGTATAGTTTTTACAATTATAGTATAATAGCATGCTGACAAAACAATTATAAAATGCCTTTGGATATATGCCATGTTCATTCTAGGGACAGTTCTTGCTCAGGTGCCCTGTTTGTTTGCAGATAAAGCAGCTGGCAAATTTTGTACCACCTAGAAACAGACCATTGCATCATTACACAGCATCAAACCTCTTAATAATAACAATTTGCACACAAACCTTATTTCTCTCCCAATGTGCCTTCTTGGGGCAGAGCTTGGTGTCACCAGATAGAGGGGCAGAGGTGCAATGCGCCTGGTGTCGCAAGAGAAAGGGGCTGAGATGCGATGCGCCTGGTGTGATGCCTGGTGTAGTCACTCGGAGTGGGCACAAGAGAGAGAGACGGAGAGGGAACCCTAAGTGAGCGGTGCGAAATGAGAGAGAGAGAGAGATGGAGAGGTAATTTATTCGCGTAGGAATGGAGGGAAGGAGAATTTGACTTATTAGTGTCAGCTCTTTATAAAGAGCCGACACTAATAGTATTAGTATCAGCTATTTATAAACAGCCCATACTAATTGTCAGTTATTAGTGTCAGCTCTTTATTTTGACCGACACTAATAGTATTAATATCGTATTTTTAAGATCTCCGATACTAATGAGGCGGCACTAATTGTATATTCTCCACTAGTGAGAGAAAGTTTGAGGTGGCATTTTTCTAATTAAAGCATTTTGAGGTAGCATGGAACCAATTTCCCCTTTGATTAATGATTAGCATATATTTTAGAATATATTTTATACTCATCTTAATAATAGTTTTTAAAGTGAAGCCACTATTCATCTAAATCTTTTAATATATATTTTTTTAATAGTTAGTTATAAAAAAAATCTGGATGTAAATACTATGACTATTAACAAGTAATAATTTATATGAGTAGAATTAGGTTGTTCTTAAGTTCAGTAATTTTTTTTGTGAACTCAACTCTAAAATCTACTGATTTTATTTTAAATGACAAATTTGAATAATTGAAACCCGTCTACCTTACAAGTGATGCATCTACATCCAAAAAAATTATTTTTTTGTACTAATTTAGTATAAACTCAAGTAATTAAAACTAGAAAGTCTATAAATTAATTTTAATGAATTAATTTTTTAACATTTTTTTTTACCATCACTTCATTCTATAAAAAAAATAATTTTAAATTTTAAAAAATTTATCTGTAGATGCATCACTCATATGATAGACGGGTTCAACAGTTTCGATTTGTCATTTAAAGTAGGGAGAATTTCATGTATCCCCCTCAAAAACTTTAATATTACGAATTCCCCCTCAAAAGTTTGTTATAACGTATTTACCCTTCAAAATGATAGAAACTCACATATTTACCCAAAAATAATAAAATAATAAAATTTATCAAACAATATCAATTAAATAAATATGACCATTATACCCTTCTCTCCTCCCTCTTCTCTATATCTCTACCCGTCTGCTCCAATTTCTGCGCCACAAAGATCGCCCCAAAAAAACCTGGCGTCAATTCCCTGACTTCATCCCCTAGAGCCAATTACACATCTGTGAATTTTCTCTGTTCACAAGATGTCATTTTGCGCTATAAATTTGGTTCCTTATCAAAGTCTGATTCTTTATAGCAAGCATTCTATTATAAATTATTAAAAAGTCTTATAAAATTTTGTATTTAAGCACATTTTAATATGAAAATTATATTGAGTTGTTTAAATAGGTTGTTTAAACTTTAAAAATAGAGATAATGATGTTGGAGTGTGGTGGGACACAAAACTAATGAAGTATTTTAACCCTACTTTTTTAATAATTAATATTGATGTGCTGATAATGGTTAAAATTAAGTAAGATATATAATATCCAACATTTAGTCTTTTTAGATTTTTTTTTTATTTAGAGAAATTACCCTGCTTTTCACGCGTGCAGTTAGTTTTCAACAACGTACTCAATTCCGGTTAGATTACTTCAGAAATATAATCTTGCGAAACTATCTAATTACAACAATGAATCAAAAGATGGGTTCAGTGCAGTGTTGTTAGCCTCTCTTTAAAGAGATACATATTTAAATTTTAAGAATAATATCTAAAAGATGATAGATGTTTGCATATATAGAGTGGGAAAAATAGCATGATAGAGTCGGTTCCGTCACGGAATGGCACAAAATGACATGTGTATCATATACGTGCCGTGACTCGTGTATTCCATGCTATGATCATTTTTTAAAACTTTGACACAGCACAACACATCACGTGAAAGATCTAGTCACGGCACAACATGTAGCCACACGAGTCACGTGTAATTAAGACTATTAGATATTGATTAAATGGTGAATCTTAAATAAACTAACTTAAATTATGATGAAATAGTCACATGAATCACGCGAGGTACATTTGGTCACGGCGTAACTCACGTGCTATGACCATTCGCTTGCCATAACAACCCTTGATATTTTAGTCACAGCACGACATGGCATGTGAAAAATCAACTTAATTACAACACGAGATCAAAATCAAGACACAGCACAGCATAGCACGTTTTTTCTACTCTATTTGTACTGGCTCTTTAATAAACAAAAGAATCGGAAAAAATATTATAGTTGTTCTAAATATTTGTTTTCTCTAATTTTCATGGATTTCTGATTTTACTCAAAATATGAATCGAGGAAGAATATATTTCATATCTATTTTATTTTTTGAAGTTGACTTTGGCTATCATATTTACTCAACTAATCAAATTAAACGCATAATTAATTAAATTTCGCAATAATTAAGTAATACATGTCAACATATTGTCAAAATGACCCAAAATAGTGAAATACAAAATATAATTTTTTTAGAAGGAAAGTGGTTCTAGCAATCAAATTTGGTTCATTTGTTGCTCCGGTCCACTAGTCAATTAATTTTCAGCACTACCATTATGCTGTATACCTTATGTAGATAAGGTACACGTGTGATATTTTTATTTTGTGCTTCATAAAAATTGTACGAGCAGTCAAACAATTCACACTTTCATTCGCCACTTTGAAACTTTTTTTTTTCATCCATCTCATGATTAACTTCAATTGGAAAATCATAAGGGCTTTTATCAATACAAATGATACTAATAAAAATGAAATTATCCCTCCTGGATAATCAATCAAAGGAGAATGAAATAGAAATGAAATATGGTAGTAGAAAAAATATATATTTTCAAAAAAGACACTTTATTAAGAAATTGAAATTATTACTTACACTCATTCCTAACATAATTAAACTAAGAGAACGAAAATCATTTATTATAACAAAGAATTAATTTATATTCCTAAAATAAAATTCATAATATCTAAAATTAATTTATAAAAATATAGTTTGCTTATGTAAAAAAATGTGAAGTGAAAAAATATATTAACAAAAAATCGGAATAAATTTATTGTGCCTCTAGATTTTAATTTATGTTGCCCTTATACAATGTTAGTCCAACCCTAGATATAGGGTAGGTTTCTTAATATCTATGCTGCATGAATACGGGTACGAGTATCGTATCGGATATACTCGTACCAGATATGATATGAGTACAGTGATACGGCAATTCTAAAAAATAGAGGATACAACACGGCTATTATATATTTATTGTTTTAATTATATTCAACACTCGTGTTATAATTAAAAAAAAATGTTAAAGCTAAACCTAAGTATCAGTTAAATTCGGCATTTGTTAGAAAAAGATATATATAACATCTAGTTGAGTGGTAATCAATTTTGGTACTCAAATGGGCTTCCAGGGATCGAATCACGCGAAAGGCAAAAAAAAGAAAGAAAGTAAATTGGCGCGTATTCTGACTGCAGATGTATCCAGTCGTATCAGAAAGGGTCAACTAGGTGTCGGAGATCGTATCAGACGGATAGGGACACGCTAGTTCATCTGACACACCAGCTAACGTGTTTGACATATATTGTATGCGTGTCGGTGTTAGATATGTGTCGAACACGGGGTACGATAGCTTTCTAGGAGTGTCGATGTAACATAGCTTAATACGTGTCGTGATGTGATCAAATTTAAAAGAATAATTATCACACATTAGTCACATTGTGGCTACACATGACGTGTTCAAATGTGTTAGTTATGTTTGATTATATTTAACTATTTTTTCATAATTTAAGTTAGTTCATTTAAAATTCACTATTTGATCAAGATTTTACACATAATTATCATGACCACGTGCTGTGCTGAAATTGAATATTTCACGTGCCGCATCATATCAAAGTTTTTAAAGATAATCATCATGTCACGCAAATAATTACAAAGAAGGTACGAGTCATAGTACGTGATAGACACACCTTCCGTGACGTTTTTGTGATGCTGTGACTTTTTTTAAATCCCTAATATTGGGAGCCTCTCTAAGATTGGTGTCAGAGCTTAACAACGAATTGGATTTAGTAATTCAATCCTCAGCTAATCCGAGGAATACGGATTCAAAAGAAAGCATAATTTAACAAATATTTTTCTGGTGTTGAGTCTACTTGATCGGTATGATTTATCTTCTAGACAAATAATTAAAAAATCACTTAAAAATTGTGGAAACATAATAGAGAAACTTACAGGGTTACTTCTGTAAAAGTTTACTTTTCTAATTAGTAAAGCAGTCAAAATAAAAGCAAACCGAAAGGGCAAAAGAAAAAAGCGCAGATGGAGCTTCGTTCGATAATTCTTCTCCTATTTCTCTTCTCTTCTACAATCAATGCGAGAAAAAGCGAGGTAGTACTTGGCGAAGAGTGTGTGAGACCAAAACCTCGCAAAGCTCTCGCCTTTCCATGGAAATTGAAGAAGGAGAGCTCGATTGGTCCCCAGCAAGTCAGTACCTGGTATTGGTTTTATTGAAATTTCAATTGAAGTGATTTTGGGTTTGATAAGTAGAATCCTAATTTTGGGTTCAATTGGGTATGCTATTTTTGGACCTTTTTTGGTAGGTGATGGCAATTTGGTAATTTAGGCAGAAATTCGAACTAAAATTATGTGAGTTAATGTGATATATGTAGCTTCACTTTTACTTTTTTGGTGTTTTAGTTAATTATCCGTCCTTAATTTTTGAAGAAAGATGAGAAATTTCTGTATAGATTTTAACATAGTTTTGGCTTTATGAAGCGCTGTTTAGATTTTAACCTTTACTCAAAAAAATAAATTAAACATATGTTAATAATAATAATTACTTGGATTAAACTTGTAAGACTAAGAAATAAGAATATGATTATTTAATTTGCTTTATGTTAATATTTCTTTTATGAGGTAATGCACAATTTGAGTTTTAATCTTTTATATATGGTTTACTCATTGCATACATACAATTAACGATAAGACAATTTCCAAAAAGATACAAATTCGACGATATGGATATCGTATCGGCATCCTATACAGATAAGCAATCGTCTCTCTTCTGTCTTATTTTTGTGTGAATTTGCTTGCATTTCCTTTATGATCTTCTGTGACGCTAATTCAACATTTCTAAATATAGCGGGTCAAACACTTCAATCGGTGGCCATCGTCTAATTATTTGTGAATTATTCGCGAATAATTCGTTTTTTTGTGATGGCACACCGAATGTCAAATTATTCGGGTAACCGAACTTTGACCAAATTTTTCTCCAATTATTTCTCTTCGAGTTGATTCATGAATTTATGTTAATTTTCTGTGGTGTACAAACGGAACAAGTCGACTCTTCAGGAAAATTTTCTGTGGTGTTCAAATTGCAAAGATAGTTCTATTGTGTCATTATTGAATTTTAAAATTTTCTTTCTTTTTTTTTGTTTTTAGTGAATTGTCTGTACAATTGAGTTCTTTTTTATGTTTTAGTAACTTGGTCCAGATTTTGATTTAATTGAATCTCTCAGTCAGATCTACAGATCTCTCTTGTTTCATATTTTATTTTGGTGTATGCATACACGGTCAAGCTTGAAGCCGAGCTGACTCAATTGAAAGAAGAGAATGTGCGCCTCGAAAAAGAGGAGGTTATAAAATCTTCTTCTCTTTTACCTACTTTTTATTTTACATCTTTCTTTGAGCTAACAAAGTAATCTGATTTGACATGCAGAAGAAGGTGTGGGAGTTCAAGCGTCAAATGGAACTATGCTCATTCCTCACTTACTCAGCCTATTCTTATTGTGTTTTGTTTTATATTGTTAGCAACAGTAATGACATTCTGCAACTAGATGATTAGTTTTTGGTGTTGCCCATATAGATTTAATTTGGAGTCGCATACCCAACTAGATGATTAGTTCCTATTCTTTCAAAATGATTCAGACAACCTGAAAAGATTTTTGAAAATGAGGTTGCAATCAATATTAAGAAATTCCGGTATTATACACTGCATTTCAAACAATTTTCTTGCATTACATGTCACTGATCTATTTTTAGGATGAGATAGAGCGAGGGGATAACGACAAGTCCATTCAATGTTATATGCGAGACAATGGTGTTACAGAATCTGTTGCTCGCCAAGAAATAAAGGAAATGATTTCGAAAAACTGGACATCAATTAATGGTGAAGTTGTAGGCAATTCGGATTTTGAGAAGTACATTGTTTATAATGTTGCTTTCAATGTTTCACGCATGTCACAACGGATTTACCAACATGGCGATGGATATGGCAAGTCCGACACAGATACCAAGAATTTAATAACCTCAATCTTGCTTGAGCCAGTTCATTAAAATGATGCATGTTTAATCTTCTTTCTTCTTTCTTTCATTGCTGTAATTTACTTTCAACTAGTGTATTCCCATGTTGGCATGGCATGTTGTTTTAATTTCCTTAAGAATATATGTAATAAAATGTGTGAAGCATTTCTTCTTCACTTTCTTATTAGAATATATGTAAAAGGATTTTGCAAACTTTATTTTGTCTAAATAATATATCAAACTACTAAAATTTATGTTTACAAGTGATCTCGTCTACGAAGATATAAGTATTCCATTGTACTGTAACCTTTTAGAAAAATGAAATTAACCAATAATTAAAAATACAAGTTGTTGGATTTATTGCCAACCTCGTTGAATTTAATGCCAACATTGAGCATATATGTAATCTAATTATACATTGTTTACTGTCATATATGATTGTCAATTAAAGTGATCAAATAAGGTAATAGGCAATTAATATATTCATTAGGATGTGATCCATAAATGTGTAGAACAATTTAAGCAAATATCAAATCATTGATGGACTGATTTAGAAATTTGCAATTCAGAAAATTACCTTTTATGAGGTTAGAAATTTGCTTTTATGGAGGGTTGTGCTGTCCGCACAAATATCGATGCAGTTGTACAGCTTTTGATGTACGAGCATGGTTTTTGATGCACAGCACATGATACCTTTTTCAATTTGGCAGATAACCAACAAAAGCACAGAAACAGAATATATATTTTTCTCTTAAGAAAAATACAGTTCTGTGTGCCTTCTCTTCTTCTTTCACCATCAAAGAATAGAAAAGATAAATTCATTAGAAAATATGGAGAAGATTTCTCAAGAGTTGCACCTTGCTGTCTTGAAAGACTTATTCCTCCACCCAACGACAAAAGACGAGAATAACTTTTTGCCATTGAAGACTTGTCTCATATACGGAGACGACTTGCTCTACAAGGCTTTGGTTATTCAATTACAAACGATATGGAATTAGGTATTATGTTTCACAGTTATGATTTATGTCTTGGATTTCTTTGGCATAGGACGGTCCTTAGGTTAAGGTGGGGAACTGTTTCTCCTTTCCCGGGGTGCAAGTGTTTGACCCCTAGATGAGATGTAATTGTTTGATCTCTAGATAAGACGTAATTGTTTGGCATTTATGATTCTCCAACACAAGTGACCACAAACTTATTGATAGGTTGGGTTACCTCTTTGTCTAAAAAAAAAATCATAGGAGTAATTGGTGTTGTCAATGGGGTTACGCACACAACCCTAAAACGGTTTATGTTCTCTTTGGGATAACTTCCCTTAATTCCGTCCCTGGAAACAGTAAAAACTTGGGCATCTTGAAGACAACAAATTTATCTCTTTTGTCTTCTATTGAGCGAGTCATACCTTATGCACAAGTGATTTAGAGTGTCAGAGAAGATGAACTTTTTGTTTTTTCTCTTCACTTTCCATTCATTTCTTTCTATTAAATGAGATAATTCTGAAGCAGTCTTAGTTCTGCCAGAAAAAGATTTAACCTCGCCTGCAATCTAACGTGAACCCACCCAGATGTTCACCAAATTAAGTCCTTAAATAAGGAGAGAGATGTTACTGTAGACTACAGACTCAGCTTTAACTGGCCGTAAGTGGGAACCCTTCCACCGCTAATACTATTTATCTTAAATAAAAAGGAGTACGATTAAAATGCCCCGTTAATTTTGTGCCCCATCATGCTCCAACATCAATCTCCATTTTCAAAATCTAAATAATTGAACCGAACCATTCAACATAATCTTCGTACTAAAATGTTCTCGGATAACATCTTTTATAAATTTTTTAATTTTTTACTAATTGTTTAGAGAGGTACAAAATTGTTATTTTTGAATGGTCCAGAATCTTCTAAAAATAATGATTTTGTACCTATCTCAAAAACTAGTAGAAAAAAAATTCAAAAATTTAAAATTTTGTATCGAAACACATTTTAATATGAAAATCATATTAAGCAGTTCAAATCGACTGTTTATACTTTTAAAATAGAGATAATGATGTTGGAGCATATATGATGGGGCACAAAATAAATAGGGCATTTTAACCCTACTCAATAAAAAGATGCTCACTTAATAATTGGTCATGGTGATTTAAAGGCTAATCATTGTATGTATATAGAATTAAATAGTATTTAGGTTGGTCTTTTCCACATTCTGGTCCTTGCTAAGGCTGTTATCAATCATGTCCATATCTGGTCCTGCATATACATCACATGGCTTTACAGTTACCTTGTACCATTTCACCTGTGCTTCACATGGCTTTACATCACATGCCTTCACATGGCTTCACAGTTACCTTGAACCATTTGAAGGGCAAATATGATATTATGAGTTTTGGAGGGGTGATATGTAATTTTGGTATTTTTTTAAGGGTGTAAATCAAATTAAGTCTCCCAAAATATATAATGAAAATTAAGGTTGACTAAGACATATATTTACCAGCATTAATCATGGAATCAGTGGTGGTAAAATCTTTTGTTTTTATTGTACATTTAATTATTGTTGGATTAAATTTGGCACTGGAAAGATCTATGCAAGAAGTACATAGTCAAAGCAAGGTTGTATCACAATGGATATGCACCAACATTGGAGGAATACCTAGAGAACGCATGGGTCTCAATTTTAGGCCATATAACTTTTTCCTACGTACGCCTATTGTATAAACCATTATGTTACTGCCAAAGATCTGATCTGGAGCACTTCTCATCTGGTTATCCTGACTTTGTTCGATATTCATGCATGAACCTACGGCTTTATGACGACTTAGGAACATCAACTGTAAGTGCATATATATTTAAAATAATATGGATAGAACAAGGTAATAATAATGAATGTTTTTGGTGTTGCCCATATAAATTTAATTTGGAGTCACATACCCAACTAGATGATTAATTAGTTCCTATTCTTTCAAAATGACTCAAACAACCTGAAAAGATTTTTGAAAATGAGGTTGCAATCAATATTAACAATTTCTTGTATTATACACCGCATTTCAAACAATTTAATTGCATTACATGTCACTGATCTAATTTTAGGATGAGCTAGAGCGAGGGGATAATGACAAATCCATTCAATGTTATATGCGGGACAATGGTGTTACAGAATCTGTTGCTCGCCAAGAAATAAAGGAAATGATTTATAAAAACTGGACATCACTTAATGGTGAAGTTGTAGGCAATTCGGATTTTGAAAAGTACATTGTTTATAATGTTGCTTTCAATGTTTCACTCATGTCACAACGGATTTACCAACATGGCGATGGATGTGGCAAGGCCGACACTGATACCAAGAATTTAATAACCTCAATCTTGCTTGAGCCAATTCATTAAAATGATGAATGTTTTATCTTCCTTCTTCTTTCTTTCAAATTGTGTATCCCCATGTTGGCATGTTGTTTCAATTTCCTTCTGAATGATAGTAGGCTTTTGTAGAAAATGTGTGAACCTCTTCTTGTTCACTTTCTTATTAGAACATATGTAAAAAGATTTTGCAAGATAGTACTTGATTTTGTCTAAATGATATATCAAAATACTAAAATTCATGTTTACAAGTGATCTCGTCTAAGGAGGTATAATTGTTCCATTGTACTGTTACCTTTTATAAATATGAAGTTAACCAATAGCTAAAATTACTTGTCAACAAAAAAAATTCATAAGAGTAATTGGTGTTGTCAATGGAGTTAAGCACACAACCCTAAAACGGTTTATGTTCTTTTTCGGGATATATATGTTCCCTTAACTGCATCCCCGGAAAATAAGTTTTCTATTTTATCTTCTATTGAGTGAGTCATACCTTCTGTGGAAGTGATTTAGAGTGTCATCATTTAGAGTGCAGAAAAGATGCACTCTTTGTCTTCTCTCTTCACCTTCCATTCATTTCTTTTTATTAAACTGGCCGTCAAATGGCAACCCTTCCACTACTAATACCGTTTATCTAATTACCCCAACATTATTATCTCTATTTCCAAATTTAAATAATCGATCTGAACCGTTCAACATGATCTTCATCCTAATATGTGCCTGGATAACAAATTATATAAATTTTATAATTTTTTAGTAATTGTTTAGAGAGGTACAAAATTACTATTTTTGAATGGTCCAAAATCTTCTAAAAATAATGATTTTGTACATATCTTAAAAATTAAGTAGCAAAAAAATTCAAAAAATATAAATTTTTGTATCCAAGCACATTTTAATATGAAGATCATATTGAGCAGTTTGAATCGACTGTTTAAACTTTAAAAATAGAGATAATGATGTTAGAGCATGATGGAGCACAAAATCAATATAACATTTTAACCCTACTCAATAAAAAGATCCTCACTTAATTATTGGCCACGGTGATTTAAAGGCTAATCCTTGCATGTATATAGACTTAAATAGTTTTTAGGTTGGTCATTTCCGCACAACGTTCAGCTAAGCCTTTTAAAAAAAAAAAAAAAAAAAATAGGAGTCAAGCCTCTAATCTTATATTTTATTGATTAATTAGAAATAAGATACATTCTAGAGTCTAAAAGTAAGAAATTGCTCAATGAGTATATAGCAAAGATAAAATAAAAATTGCAACTCTTGTACAACTTGATCAACTTGATCAACTATATGAATATGTCGAGGCAAACCGTAAAATTAATTTCTAATTGTTTATATGCTTCCATGATTCTTAAATTGGATGAATTTAGTTTTGTTGAAGGATGTGTTAATACAGACTTTTGGGATTGCAAATATACAATTACTCTTTTTCAATTTTAGCTTTGATAATTTGGCGAAGGTTTGCAATAATTTTTGTCCAGAGGTCCGGATAAGACTAGTCTTGATAGATGTAAGAGATTTTTTAGACTTGACTGCTATTTTTTCAAGCAAGTCCTTATTTTGTTTGATGGTCCCAAATTTCATTGTTGAAATCTTCATTTTAAACAATTCAAGCAAGTCTCTATTTGATTACCTACATGAATTGATCCGAAGTTAAGTATTTAACTTAAAATGCAAGCTAACTAAAAAGCTCAATCAATCCTTCTAATTTTCTTTGGGGAAGCCTAAAACCCAAGTCATGATTGAGTAAAACTACTAGCCATTAGTAATGTTATAAAAATTAAATAATGTATGATTAATGACTACTACAGAAAAACACTTCACCATTGGTTGAAGTTGTAATCCGCAATCGGGTTCCGAACCGTTGCCTATCATTCTGATAGGAAAGGTATACACATATGTCATCGGCTCAAAACATATGGCGTTAATCAATATGCCATCGGCCGCGCACGATCGGCTGGCCGATGTTCACTATCCAACGTTATCTCTTTCGTTTTGCAACCGACGAAAAATATAATTAATGATGTCTGATTGATTTTAATAGACGATTGGAAAAGTGTCTTGCACCATCTGTTTTGTTGAGTTGGCGTTGGCAGATCCTAGTTTTCTATCAGTCATTAATTTTTGAGCCCATGATGATATATATGTAATTATTATGTTTTATTATTAATGCTTGTATTACGGACTAGCCTCCATCATAAATTATTAATGCTTGTATTACGTTGGCAGGTCCTAGTTAATAAAATTATTATATTTTAATTAAGTATTATGATTTCTTTGAGTTCTTTAATTTCTTTCAATTAAAGTACATTATGATACTACGAGTTTTTAGTAAAACAAATTATAGACACCTCTGTTTTATTTTCACATTTCAAAATTTTATATATTAGCAGGATTCACTCCATCTTTATCAATTTAAGAACATAATTATCATTTCCGACCATCAGATTTATATATTCAAGTACGGAATGAACAGGGATGGAACTAGAAATTTATGATAGGAGTTGCTAAAATTTAGAAAGAATAATACGTTGTTAGTAGAAATTGAAACCCAAGCTCTTCACAACTATAAAATAAACTCTAACCACTAAACGATAAGTAGAAATGTGAACTTTAATAAGGGAGATTAGTCGATATAGAAGTTCTAAAAAAATAAAATTCAATTCAAATTCAATTTATATGGCTAAAATTTTAAACTCATAGGGTAACTTAGCGTCCGTACGGATGAATGTGCTTTGATCCGAGAACGAATCTACCAAAGATTTAAAAAAAATGAAAGTCTGCAATGCCATAAAATTGATTTGCACGTACTTCCCTTTTATTAAACGGATGAATGTAGATCTGAGAACGAATCTACCAAAGATTTGAAAAAATGAAAGTGTGCAATGCCATAAAATTGTTTTGCACGTGCTCCTCTTGTATTAAATGCCAGGTAGAGCTCACTGTAGGAGCGCTGTTAACTGCAGCAAGAAAGGTAAAAAGATAATGTATTAGCATGATTCTCGTGTAGGTGTGATATAATTTCTAGAGAAACAAATCTGCTGAAATTCTCAGGGATTTCAGGAACCCTGAAATTCACAAGTCAACCATATATATGTTTCGAGATTTGTGCATAAAAATCTGTCTACTTTGAGATTTGTGTATGAAAAAAATTAGATAGTTGGATTTGAAATTTCAGGGTCCTCAAATCTCCAGAATTTTAATTTCAGCAGATTTAATTCCCATTTCCAGAAGAAGGTAATATACACACACGGGAGAAGTTAACTGGAGAAAGAAAGGTAGGTGCGATGTCATTTTTCGAAAACACTGCAATCAATTACATGTATAGTTGTTACATAATCCGACTATTTATCTAAAAAAAGGAAGAAGAATCTTGCATAGTACGTAGCATTCTGAAATTAATGTGTATATACACACAGCCACAACTGAATTCATAGTTTTTTTATACTTTTAAGAATGTTCAAACCACCAGAATTTTTGACGGTTTATTTCTCTTGAGGACCTCCAAAATTATGACAGTCTTGAATCTTTTATGTATTTTTTAGCATTAACCCCTTTGATGTGTCTAGGTTTGTATTCTTCTTGAAATGGCACTTGTTAGGCTTGAATTTTTTGGCCGGGCCTATCTTGTTAGGCTTTATTGATTAGCTATATATGATGATTAAACGTTGCCGACAAGTTTAAAACTAATTTATGCATAAAACACAATTATTAAAATATGCCTTCCTACATTATTATACATATATACAAGATAAATAAATTCTTAAAAGAGTTGAGGCTAGTTAACCACAATTGAATTTAATTAAAAATTATGCAAAAAACGATTATTATTATTCTATATTGCTTTTAAAAATTTATTTTTGCAAAATGTAATTAAAAATATTTATAGGTGAAATTTCACCATTATTAATTCATATGCCATAATCTTATGAAAATTATGCATTTTCCTTTAGTACAGTTTATGGGCGGAAAATTAGACACTAAGCCTCTCTTTGAATTTTTAATTTTAATTTTATTCTTTAAAAATTTTTAATTTTACAACAAATATATTACAGTTTAAATTCCACGTAAAATATATTTACATAAAACTTATTCATTCAACCCCTCAATTTTCTCCTAAAAGAAATTGAAAACTTAGATTTCGCATTAATGGATGGAAGTTCGTTTCTTCCTCTTATTAAATGATGGAAGTAGTGTTAATTAGTTCTTCCTCTTTTCTTATCACAGCTGATCCAATAAAGCCGAACAAGGTAGGCCCGGCCTCTAGACACATCTTACACTGTTACACGTGCCATTTGGAGAACCATGAAAAATTAAAAAATTAAAAAATTAAAAAAAAATAAAAAGCATCTTGCCAATAATTGTGAGATACTATTCGGGTAAACAGCTGAAAGGGTATTATTGACACTACTAATCATAAGCATCTTGCCAATAACTGTGAGATAATATTCGGATAAACTGTGAGGTTACCGGTAATTCTCTTGGTTAAAATAATATCTTTTCCAATAATTAGTTATATTGTGGCTTTAGATATTCCAACATTTTCTTAGTGAAAATATCTGAAGAAATTTGAATAATTAACAAAGGATGCTGATAACAATCTCCGCAATCTCCACCCCGTATTTATCCTCGCAGATACTATTAAATAAACAATCATCTCACCCAATGATAAATACTCTGAGACATAAAGATAAATATTTTATATTTCATATGTAAATACTTTACATTATATGAATAAATACTTTATGTTATATGGATAAATAATTTTCTGACATACTTGTAACTTTTAGTAAAACACCAATGATAAATACTCTCAGACATAATAATAAATACTCTATGTTACAAGGTAAATATTTTCAGAAATAATGATAAAAACTTTTTTGAACATCAATTAACAGATAACAGTATAATTAATGCGGAGATTGTTTTTAAAAGAATAATTAATGCAGAAATTATTATTAGAGGAAGGTATAATTAATGCAAAGATTGGTATTAAATGACAGTCTAATTTAATACGGAGATAAAAGAAAAACTTTTAACGAAATTAGTAGGAGATATATGGTAATTAAGAAAGAGAAAGAGTGCGTGGAAAATGAGAAGATGGGAGTGGGGGGAGCGCTCCATATAATTATTCATTAACAAAATATAGCACGTGACTTGATCTTTCAAACATGCAATGCATTATTTTCGTATTCACTGACATGTCTTAATTTCTATCATGCATGTTTTAGAGTCCGTAACAATCTCCCTCACGTGTTGAGCGTCAAAATGGAGTTGTCAAAAAAATTTCGGACGGGGGCGATCATATGATCCTCATGTTAATTATCCTCTCAGAATAAGTGCCTCCGTAAGTCAATTTTGTTTTTTCCTAATACAATAAGATCCTCGTGCATCATATGTAAGATAGTTGTTCGGTAACCAGACTCTATATCTATAAATGGAAGACGAGTCTAGCAATCTGAAACTAATATATGCACAAACACAACTCTCCTGAAATTTAATTACAGCTCCCTGAATAAATGGCGCTATGCTTTACACTTCCATCTTGCATCCCGGTTTGCGGGACTCAAAAGAGAGTGCTTTCATGTCGTCGGTTCCGTATTTCCGCAAATTTACAGTCTTCAGGGATTGAGCGAAGGTCAGGAAATTATCAACCGACCATATGGAATGATAACTTCGTACAGTCGTTAAATATTGGAGAAAAACATGTAAGCAAATTCATTTCATCATCAAGTTTAGTTGTACCTAAAGAAAACTCCTTAAGCTCAATACACAGACACACACACAAATACAAATGTACAATCATTAATCAACAAGATAAATGACACACACATTGTGTTTGTTTTTGTTTTTGTTTTCGTTTATGCTCATGCAGGAGGGCAAAAACATGGAAAGAGTATTTAAGCTCAAGAAAGAGGTGAGTCAAATGATATACAAGGAAGAGTTGCTCAGGGATAAATTAGAGCTCGTTGATGCCTTGCAACAGCTCGGAGTGGCATATCATTTCAAGGACGAGATAAATTACGTGATTACCAACATCCATGAATCAATGGATCAAATTTCTCAATTTGCAATGCTTGATAATCTTTACGAAGCATCACTTCTTTTCAGATTGTTGAGGATGCATGGATTTAGTGTACAGGAAGGTATATTAATTTTTGTATCTTTATATATTCCAAAGATTACATTTAGTTGTCAACTGGTGTATATTTTACTTTCACAATTAGTGATTCAACTTCAAATGAATTATCAGCTTTGGAAACACATTTAGCTTTTAGTTACTTTTTCATTATACGAGTTGTTGTTACAGTTGCAAAATATGGAGAAACAACTTTCGGTCTAGTGGCTACAAATCAATATTCTTCATGTGAGAGGTTTGAGGTTTCAAGGATAGGTGAACAGTTTTAAAAAAAAAAAAAATTTAAGTAAGATAAACTAAGATGGAAGTCAATTCTTTATACATAATTTTAGTATTTAAAAAACATGTTTTTAACAAAGATAAACTAATTGGAAGTCAAGTCTGTTAATTTAAAAAATTCACAATAGATTCGCAGTCGGGTTTCAAACTTAGAATTCCATGTAGTATGTATTGTCTTAGTTACTGACTAAATGCTGGTTCTCGGTATATTTTTTTTTCAAAATTTTTGAGCAGATATATTCAAAAGTTACATGGACGACAAAGGAAACTACAAAGAAAAGATATATTCAGACATTAAAGGGATGATGAGTTTGTACCAAGCTTCTTTTTTCGCAAAAGAAGGAGAACAGGTGTTGGAGATGACCCGGCACTTGACAACTAAACACCTAACAATTTTTTTGGAAAGCTCTAAGTATGATAATTCAAGGATAAAAGAACAAGTTGCCCATGCGCTTGAGCTCCCTCTGAATTGGAGAATGCAAAGACTTCACACTCGCTGGTTTATTGAGCAATACAAGATAGATGAACAGATCAGACCTGCACTGTTGGAACTGGCTGTTTTGGATTTTAATTTAATTCAAAAATTGTACAAGAAAGAGCTAAAGCAGGTGTCAAGGTAAATATCAATTAATTATAAATACATTAATTTAACAATAAAGGAAATGACATTTCAATTATTCAAATTTATCACACTATATAGTACAGAACTATTTATAGTGTATCTTCTAACGGTCAAAAATGGGCTATATATAGCAATAAGAGTTTTCCTACCATTTGTGATGGACCCGATAGAGAAACTATGATTATCTTTTAATGGTTAAAAACCGCTAGAAGAGGAGCAATCTTCAACTAAATATTTCACACTCCATAACTGTTAGAAATTAGATCGATTTATTTACCAACTTATTTACCAATAACAGCTCAAATCGTTAGAAATTAGGCTTTGGTTATATAGTGTTATGTAATAGTCATCACTTAATTCTTTGTACCAATCTTTTTAAATTTCTTTTCACTTCTATATATTCTTTTAATTGTTCAGATGGTGGACTGACTTGGGGCTTCACGAAAAACTACCATTTATTCGCGACAGGCTCGTTGAGAACTACATCTGGAGTGTAGGCTTCGCATTTGAGCCAGAGCATTCAAGTTATAGAATAGCAATGACACAGGCAAACTGTATGATTACAACAATTGATGATATCTATGATGTTTATGGGTCATTGGATGAACTTGAGATCTTTACTAACGCCATTCAACTGTAAGTGATTCATGGGTATATATATCTTGATTCATTCTGAGCAATATATAGGCTATATATATTTCAATTCTTAATTATCATTTTCTTTTGAAGTTGGGATGTCACTGCTGCAGAGGGGCTTCCCGAAAACTTTCGGATGTGCATTTTAGCTCTATTTAATATGGTCGAAGACCGCGGTAGTGAAGTCTTGAAAGAAAAAGGGCTTAATGTTATTCCGTATCTTAGACGAGCGGTAATTAATTAAATAATTAATCCAAATCACAGTTTCTTTTGCATAATTTGGTGACCATCCAATCATAAAAAAAATAGGGGGAACTTCATGATGCCCCAAAAACATCTTCAAATGTCTTACATAACGTTCTAAATTTCAAAAACTCACAAATTTAAAAATATGTAGTTCATGTAAAAAAAATGTTCTTCAAATTGGTTGGTTTCTATGAGAAAACGATTTATTTCTATACTTTGGAGGCATACACAATGGCATTTGGACATACCCTTGTTTGACGCCACAAGTAAGGAAATGAGCCATTTTCCCTCACACCTGCCAATTAGAAGATTGAACAATCCTCTTAAACATGCTGCCTATTTTTGTTTTTAGTAAAATATAAAATGGATACTTCATAAATTTAAAATGAGTTTTAATATAAAAGGTACCAATTGATTAGATTTGTGAATTTTTGAAATTTTGAAGGGTAAATATGATATTATGAGTTGTGGATGGGGGGATATGTAATTTTGGTATTTTTTAAGGGTGTACATGAAATTAAGTCTCCCTAAATATATAATGAAAATGAAGGTTGACTAAGACATATATACCAGCATTAATCATGGAATCAGTGGTGGTAAAATCTTTTGTTTTTATTGTACATTTAATTATTGTTGGATTAAATTTGGCAGTGGAAAGATCTATGCAAAGCATACATAGTGGAAGCAAGGTGGTATCACAATGGATATGCACCAACATTGGACGAATACCTAGAGAACGCATGGATCTCAATTTCAGGCCATATAGCTTTTTCCTATGCCTACTGTATAAACCATTATGTTACTGCCAAAGATCTGGAGCACTTCTCATCTGGTTATCCTGACATTGTTCGATATTCATGCATGAACCTACGGCTTTATGACGACTTAGCAACATCAACTGTAAGTGCATATATATTTAAAAATAATATGGATAAAAGAAGAAAATAATAATGATTTTTTTTGGTGTTGCCCATATAAATTTAATTTGGAGTCACATACCCAAATAGATGATTAATTAGTTCCTATTCTTTCAAAATGACTCAGACAACCTGAAAAGATTTTTGAAAATGAGGTTGCAATCAATATTAACAATTTCTTGTATTATACACCGCATTTCAAACAATTTAATTGCCTTACATGTCACTGATCTAATTTTAGGATGAGCTAGAGCGAGGGGATAATGACAAATCAATTCAATGTTACATGCGGGACAATGGTGTTACAGAATCTGTTGCTCGCCAAGAAATAAAGGAAATGATTTCGAAAAACTGGACATCACTTAATGGTGAAGTTGTAGGCAATTCTGATTTTGAGAAGTACATTGTTTATAATGTTCCTTTCAATGTTTCACGCATGTCACAAAGGATTTACCAACATGGCGATGGATATGGCAAGGCCGACACTCATACCAAGAATTTAATAACCTCAATCTTGCTTGAGCCAATTCATTAAAATGATGCTCGTTTTATCTTCTCTCTTCTTTCTTTCATTGCTGTAATTTACTTTCAACTTGTGTATCCCCATGTTGGCATGTTGTTTTAATTTCCTTCTGAATGATATGTTGAAAATTAATTCAATATTGGTTCTGAAAAGTTTGTGTTGGAATTGAGTTGGTTAGATAGCAGTTTTTCAGATATGTGAAACTGCTGTAGTGTTGTAGTGTTATTTTCAATATGGTTATTCTATAGTGGGTAGTTATTAGTGGGTTCTATAGTAGGTGGTTATTAGTTGGTAGTTATATTCAGTTATCTCTTGTATTTTAAATTCTATAGAACTATATAATTTTTTTAAGTGCATGAAATAGATTGTGTTTCTATTCTGAAAAATTCTATCTCTGAAAATAATATGAGATTGAGGCCTTCTGTCAAGACATCCATCGTCTATGACAATTATAGTACCAAAACTGTAAAGAGCGGTCAGGCCTTTGTACCTCGTTGGACCTGGAACAACTGAGATAGCTGTTGGATTTGGGCCGCTCAACCAGTCATGTAGATAAAAGTGTAGATTAGCTGAAGTGTGAAGAGGAGACATGGATGGAAAGCGAGGTTAATTAGGTTTACAAAAGATGCTAATTTTGAGGGTTATAAAGCAAGGATGATATGAAAATTGATACAAAGGTGTGGAAGTAATATACTTACAGAGAAAATCATTGCTTCTGCCCCTGGACAAAGAAAATGGTTATATATTCATGTTTTCTCTGTTACAAATTTAACATATGTTAATAATAATAATTACTTGGATAAAACTTGTAAGACTAAGAAATAAGAATATGATTATTTTGCTCTCCCGGCCGAATCTTGACAGTGCATCACTCTCTTCGCCAGATCTCGACGGTGCACCCGATTTAATTAATGTCAATTATTAATAACTACTTTTGTTAGTTATGACAAGTTGAGTCGAAGAACTATTAGGAGACTACTTCTAGGGTGACAATATCTTTATCCTATTTCTTTTATGATGTAATGCACAATTTGAGTTTTAATCTTTTATGGTTTACTCATTGCATATATACAATTAGCATTCATACAATTAACGATACGACAATTTTCAGAAAGATACAGATTCGACGATATGGATATTGTATCGGCATCTGGCATCTACGCGATCGTCTCTCTCTTCTGTCTTAAATTTGTGTGAATTTGCTTGTATTTCATTTATGATCTTCTGTGACGCTAATTCAACATTTCTAAATATGGTGGGTCAAGCACTTCAATCGGTGGCCATCGTTTGATCATTTTCATAATCACAACATTTACATATTATTCACAAATAATTTTTTTTTTGTGATGGCACACCAAATGTCAAATTATTTGGTTGACTAAACTTTGACCGAATTTTTTGTGAATTGTACGAATTATTCCTAAGTTTTTCTCGAATTTTTTTAGAACATTCTTTCTTTTTTTTCATTTTTACTTCGTTGTAGAGCTGAGATTTCTGATCTAGATAATTCCAGATCATTTCTGAATTATACCCAAATTATATCCGAATTACAAATTTTTTACTCCTCTTTCATGTGTGTTGACTTCACGTGCGCTATGATGTGATGTGCAAATTGCTAAGGTGGCAACCATGCCACGCAGCCCACATGCAGAGGCCCTCTCCATTTCATCGTAAGCCATCTATGGCTTCTCCCATTTTCGGATGTAATCAAAGAAAAAAAAAAACAGAGAGCTTAGAAAAAACGGGAATCAGAGAAAGAAAAAGAAAAAGAAAGAAAATAGGGAAAAATAATAAAAGAGAGATCATATGTAATTATTACAAAATTCTTCAATACTCGATGTAATTACGAAAAGGATAAACGAGACGAAATTTTCCAAAGTATAGCATATTACTTACGAGCTCAGCTTCTTTTTCTACGATATCAGGTGTGGGGTTACTAGACTTGTTTGATATTACATTTTTAAGAATTAAATTGTTATTCCTTTGTCATGTTGAATGATTGTTTGCTGCATTGTTTGAGATGTGTGAATCATGTGCATAGCCCAATCAAATTATAACTGAATTTTGTGTGATACTGTCGACCTATCATTTTGTATTGTTTACCGTTTGTATAAATCTCCTATTCTGAATTATGGTTGAGTGACCACAAGTTTATGTTTATGGAAATCGGTTGAGCTCTGCAAAGTCTAGGAACTATAGACTAGAGTTTGGTTACGGAATTCTTATGCGCATATGGTGAACAACCCTCACTAATCCTAGTACCGGTTAGAAGGGGGAATCTGATTCTGATTCTGATTCTGATTCTGATTCTAACTATGGGTGACTATAAAGAAACGTCTGATTGATGTCATATCCAATCTGGGACCGGAATGACAGGTTTGTTTAATGTGTTGAGAATTACCGATTCCGAGTTTATTGCATACAAAATATTATCTGACTATGAACCAAACTTTTATTAATGGTATAAGTCTAAGCACATCAGATGAGGGTCAGTGGATGGTACTGAGTACCGGCAGGTGTGGGTTTAGCATGGCCACCTGTGTGGCAAGTTGGTGGATCATCTATATGTGTTACCAGACCTGACAATCTAAGTTTAACCCTAATGCATATGTTAAGCTTCATTTGAAATTCTATGAGTTGAGATTCGATTGAATATTGTGACTAAGCATTTGCGATCACTTATATATATATAAATTGATAAATTGAACTGTTAATGTCAAGTTGCGAGGATATAATTCTGGATATGGATTGATTGCAAGTCCAGTGGCCTGATTGTGGCAAATTCGCATTGGGAGATAATATTTATATTATTTCTCACCCCCACCCTTTGGGTTATTTTCAAGTTTATTACACGGATACGGAGAGACGGTTTTGGATTGCATCTGACAGCATAACCACATAATACTGACGTTTTGGGTTGTTGTAACTGATAGGATGTGGGAGGCATTTCTAAAACATAGATTGCCATATTCTGCCAGATAAATTTTGTAAGAAATATTGGGATATGGTTAATATGTAATGGTATTATTGGTAATGCATATAAAAGATCCACTGCCTTACGTATATGTTTTAATAGAGTATAGCTAATATAACATCAGTGTCATTTTAGTCTATATAATATTAACTCCAGAACCTATCAAATTGAGTTCAAATGGTGAATCCAAACCGTTCAAACCGATCTACTTCATTAGTTGTGCATTTACATATAAAATTTATAAGTTTTTGAGTTTATTGGGTATCAAGTCAAGCGGTCAAATGTTTGAGTTTTTAAGTTAATTTTAATACATTCATTTTTTCAATTTTTTTTCCACTTGATTTGATACTAAAATAACTCGAAAATATAAAAAGTTTGCATGTCAACGCATCACTCATAAAGTAAATTGGTTTGAACAGTTTGGATTCACCATTTAAACTCGATTTGATAGGTTTTGGAGTTGGTGTTATATAGGCTGAAATGACACTGATGTTATATTAGCCATACTCATTTTAATAAATATACATGGCAGACTGTTATACCTGATTTGGGGTGTGACATTAAATTTAAATTTTCTAGTTGAGCATCAACAGAAAACTTTTAAATTTTTAAGTTTTAAATTTTAGTTTGCCAATGGAACATATATATAATAATATTTTGATTAATGATTAGCATATATTTTAGAATATATTTTATACTCATCTTAATAATAGTTTTTAAAGTGAGACCACTATTCATTTAAATATTTTAATATATTGATTTGTACTATTAATTTTAAATTTTTATTTTTAAAATTTAAACCGTCCATTTAAATCTTTTAATATATATTTTTTTATTAGTTAGTTATAAAAAAAAATCTTGTTGGAAATATTATTGACTATTGACAAATAATAATTTACACTTGTAGAATTAGGGTGTTCCTAAGTTCAGTAATTTTTTTTGTGAAATCAACTCTAAAATCTACTGATTTGATTGTAAATGATAAATTTGAACAATTAAAATCCGTCTACCTTACAAGTGATGCATCTACATCCAAAAAAAATAATTTTGTTTACTAATTTAGAATAAACTCAAGCAATCAAAACTAAAAAGTCTATAAATTAATTTCAATGCATTCATTTTTTAACATTTTTTTTTTACCATCACTTGATTCTATACAAAATTAAATTAAAATTTAAAAAAATTTATATGTAGATGCATCACTCGTATAATAGACAGGTTCAACAGTTTTGATTTGTCATTTAAAGTAGGGAGAATTTCATGTATCCCCCTCAAAAGTTTGTAATAACGTATTTACCCTTCAAAATGATAGAAACTCACATATTTACCCAAAAATAATAAAATAATAAAATTTAACACTTAAAATTTATCAAACAATATCAATTAAATAAATATGACCATTATACCCTTCTCTCCTCTCTCTTCTCTGGATCTCTACCCGTCTGCTCCAATTTCTGCGCCAAAAAGATCGCCCCAAAAAAACCTGGCGTCAATTCCCTGACTTCATCCCCTAGAGCCAATTACACATCTATGAATTTTCTCGGTTCACAAGATGTCATTTTGCACTATAAATTTGGTTCCTTATCAAAGTTTGATTCTTCATAGCAAAGCATTCTATTATAAATTGTTAAAAGGTCTTATAAAATTTTGTATTTAGCACATTTTAATATGAAAATCATATTGAGTTGTTTAAATGTACTGTTTAAACTTTAAAAATAGAGATAATTATGTTAGAGTATGATGGAACACAAAACAAATGAAGTATTTTACTCCTCAGTATCCAAGACAATATTTATATAAAAGTTATATCATTACCACTTAATAACCACATGATCAAGCTTTGGCTCAAAATTTGGTAAGTTGGGCTTAAATTGCCAAAATGCTTGGTTATGATCTAGTTTTGAACCGAAATTTCATACAAACTAAGGCGTATTAGATCCAACATATCAAAAAAGGAGCTCCCATGTGATTCATGACATGATGCATCTTGGTTAAAGATCTCCAATATATTGCATCTCCAATAAGAATCCATTGATCAACATATATGTGTGTGTGTGTGTGCGCTCGCGCGGGTGCATACATAATAGGGAATAAAAATTCTCCTTTAAAATTTTCATCCAAAATTATAAGAAAATATTTATATATAAAATTAGTCGAATCTGTTTAGCTTTTATACGAACCATTGAAAAACAATTTCGTAAAAAAACATGACATGTTTTGCAATTAAAAAAACACAAGCAATCCAGAATCCGTAAATTCAAAATAAAATAGCAAAGTAATTTAAATCTTACAATTCTGAAGTGCAGACATCTTTACGCGGAAGCGTTAGTACTAATCTTCAACAGTTTTCCTCAGATCTGATGATGGAGACCTTAGGTGTTTTCTTTACTTCTCACTTTTCAAAAAATGGTCCAGATCCTAGCAAGATAGAGAGGAGAAATACAAATTAACTTCAAATTAACTTTCAACGGTATATATATATATACATGACTAAGCTTAGCAAGATAGAGAGAAGAAATACAAATTAACTTCAAAGATCTCAGATCCTAGCTCCTTGTGCACATAAATTAGAATGACACTGCTTGAAGGAGAGAGAGAGAGTGAGATAGAGTATTAATTGATCAAAATGGCATTGCTAGAAGGAGAGAGAGAGAGAGAGAGTATTAATTGATCAAAACAGCGGTGCTGGAAGGAGAAGGTTTTTTATATAACCAAAACCCTAGAATAGCCTTTCTACATGGATTTTTTACTTAAAAATCTGTATAGCTCTCTCAAGGCTTTTTATACTGTTATTTAAATAAAAAACCATGTACAATTTTCACCTTTCTACACGGCTCTTTATTAAACGTCCGTGTTGCTCTCTCAAGCTTTCTACACTGCTATTTAAACAAACATCTGTGTACAATTCTTATCTTTCTACACGGTTCTTTAATAAATATCTATGTAGCTCTCTTAAAGCTTTCTACACTGTTATTTAAATAATAATCCGTGTACAGTTACTAATAAACGTCCGTTTAGCTCTCTCAAGACTTTCTACACTGATTCTTTAATAAACATCCGTGTAGAGATCCCACGGATATTTCGGGCTACCAAAAAATTACAATTTCTCTACAGTTTTTAGGTAAAATTATCAAATCCGTGTACAATGTGCAGTGTACAATGATCATTTTTGTAGTAGTAATTATTTAATTTGTTTTATGTTAATATTTCTTTTATGAGGTAATGCACAATTTGAGTTTTAATCTTATATGGTTTACTCATTGCATTCATACAATTAACGATAAGACAATTTCCAAAAGGTACAAATTTGACGGTATGGATATCATATCGGCATCCTATACAGATACGCAATCGTCTCTCTTGTCTTATTTTTGTGTGAATTTGCTTGCATTTCTTTTATGATCTTCTGTGACGCTAATTCAACATTTCTAAATATAGCGGGTCAAACACTTCAATTGGTGGCCATCATCTAATTATTTGCGAATTATTCGCAAATAATTTGCTTTTTTGGTGATGGCACACCAAATGTGAAATTATTCGGGTAACTGAACTTTGACCGAATTATTCGCGAATTATACGATTTTTTTTCGAATTGTACGAATTATTCACTACTACAAAAAACTTTTTGCCATCGCCTCTTTACCATTGGATGCGCTTCCACATAGATGGTGTACGTCACGAGTGACAGCACTGTAATTACTTTGAACTTTTTACTGTCTATTCTGGATAACTAACTTATGGCATTGATAGCCCCATCTTTTGCCATCGGTTCATTTTGACCAACAGTTGATAAAGACATGTACTACACCATCGGTTGATTAAACCAACCGATGGTATTGATGGGTTCACTTTTGCCAACTGGTGATCATATGAATAGTTGGTATTGTAAAGATCAACACCAACTATTTATTATATGAGTAGAACTAGGGTGCTCTTAAGCTCTCCAAAATTTTGGTGAGTTTAACTCTAAAACTCATCAAATCGATTTTAAATGATGAATTTGAACCATTGAAACCCGCCTGCCTTACGTGTGATGCATCTACATGTGAAATTTTTAAAGATTCTAATTAATTTAGTATAAAGTCAAGCGGTCAAAAAAGTTCAAAAAATTAATGCACTAAAATTAATTTATTAACATTCTAATTTTGACTGCTTGATTTTATACTAAATTAATTTGAATATTTAAAAATTTCACATATAGATGCATCACACTTAAGGTAGGTGGGTTTCAACGGTTCGGATTCGTCATTTGAAATTGATTTGATGAGTTTTAGAGTTAAGCTCACCAAAACTTTGGTAAGCTTAAGAGCACCTTAGTTCTACTCTTATTATATTGAGCAGATAATGATGTTCTAAATTTCAAATTTTAACCCAAGTCCCAAATTTTTAGATCAAAAAACTATTCCTCATCAAAATATTTCATTCTAGCTCCCTCTCGATCAAAAACCTAGACCCCTTCTCCCACCGCCTCTCATCTCCTCTCCTCTCCTCCCCTCCACTGTCTTCGCCAGTCCTCTCCGCCAACTCAAACCTCTCTCTCGCCTCATCGCCGCCGTAGACCCTCTCCGTACCATTCCTTTCTCTCCCAAGCCATCATTTCCTCTGTCCTCTCTCTCTCTATCAAGCACCTCACCCCAAACCTCACCCCGTTGTCTCTCTCTCTGAGTCCTAGCACCGAGCATTATACTCAACTGGTATTCTCTCCCTGCCATATTATCATACAGATCGATGCTTAATTCGGTACCAACTTGGCAGAGAGCTTGGTCACGGTGAATTTGGTACAATTACTACTACCCCTTCACCAATTATTTCTCTTTGAGTTGATTCATGAATTTATGTTAATTTTCTGTGGTGTACAAACGGAACAAGTCGACTCTTCAGGAAAATTTTCTGTGGTGTTCAAATTGCAAAGATAGTTCTATTGTGTCATTATTGAATTTTAAATTTTTCTTTCTTTTTTTTGTTTTTTCTGAATTGTCTGTACAATTGAGGAGTTCTTTTTTATGTTTTAGTAACTTTGTTCAGATTTTGATTTAATTGAATATCTCAGTCAGATCTACAGATCTCTCTTGTTTCATATTTTATTTTGGTGTATGCATACACGGTCAAGCTTGAAGCCGACCTGACTTAATTGAAAGAAGAGAATGTGCGCCTCAGAAGAGGAGGTTATGAAATCTTCTTCTCTTTTACCTACTTTTTATTTTACATCTTTCTTTGAGCTAACAAAGTAATCTGATTTGACATGCAGAAGAAGGTGTGGGAGTTAAAGCGTCAAATGGAACTATGCTCATTCCTCACTTACTCAGCCTATTCTTATTGTGTTTTGTTTTATATTGTTAGCAACAGTAATGACATTCTGCAAATATCTTTTGTTGAAACTTTGGCACTGTAAAATGCAGTTACTTGAAGCCATATCAGAGTAGGCATATGTACATGCACAGAAGACAAAGTGTCGGATTCACTTGCACTTGGTGATTTTCAAACAGGAAGAGATTTGAAAAGAAGTCTCATTTGATGTTTATTAACTCTATCTTGTAGTTCAGTCTGCTAAAAAATAGGTTAATCTGATAGTTGCATGACAATAGAGTGAGTACTTGTTAATTTAAAATGTGTGCACTATGTATGAAAATGTTTTATTTTGAAAATCTATAGTGGCAAATTTGGATCATTTCTAAAAATAACAGATGAATGGTTTTCAACTTCTGTACACGGTGTTTATAAAGAGAAATAACATGTACTCTTTTTTACCAGTTGAAAGAGTGTTGCAAAAACCCTTGTAAAATTTTAAACATCAAAAATCTCATTTGTGCCCATGAAATGTTAAAAAAAATCTGCTTATCTTTTTTTATAAAATAAGAGAAATATCTGAAGTTGTGAATCATCTTTACTTTGTTTCAGGGAATAAATCTATGTGGTGCGGGGCTTACGAATGCATACAAGGTTAGTTCAACAGACTAGCTAATAGTTTTTGTATTTGATGCTCATACTATAACATTTATTAGGCTATTTTTTCCTATTGATATTATTTACAACTCGCAACTACATCAGAGGCCAATTTTTGCATAGAATTATATAACAATAGTGCTATATGTGCAAATATGAGCAATATGAGCATTAGGTGCTATATATATTAGCAACTACTTTTTTTTTTTCTATTTTTTCTATTTCATATCCTTGGATCTTGTTTTGGCATATGTCATCAGGAAGTACCAGAAGGCGACTGAAGCGTACCTGGTCAGGTTCGAGGATACAAATCTCTGCGTGATTCATGCCAAGACGGTTGATCGCTATATCAAAGGTGAGAGAGCTTGATCGTGTAGATTGTTTGTCTAAGTTGATAGATGTGTCTGATAGTGGGCTAGATTTGTGCAAGATCTGTTCTTGGATGTTTAAGTGCTTAATTTCAGCATACTTGGGTTGGATATAGGTTAGTGACACAAATAGTCGAATAACTAATGCATGTTTTTGGTTCTTTCCTGTGATATATTATATTTATTTGGCTAAGAATGAAATGGATCTATTATTTTATTTTTTAATTATTTTAATTGAAGTGTTGTTTTGATATATTTTAATTTGCAATCAGCATTCCGCAAACATTTAAAAGAAAAAACAAAAAAATATAAACACCAACGGTTGAATCAGATCAACAGATGGTAAAAAGGTACTTAAAACCATGGGAAATGATGGGAAAAGTACCAATGCCATCGGTTTTCAATTGATGGTATATGTACATACATTTCCTATCGGGGTGATATACATCAGATCAAAAACAAATGGTAAAGTTCAATTCTAACCGATGGCAAAATGTTATTTTGTAGTAATGATTCCTAAGCTTTTCCCGAATTTTTCTCAAAACATTTTTTTTTTAATTTTTACTTCTATGTAAGACTGAGATCTCTAATCTAGATAATTTCAAGCCATTTATTAATTATATCTGAATTATATCCGAATCATTAATTTTTGACTCCTCTAAACTAAACCCAAATTATTCAATTATCACTGTGATCGTATCATCGAAGCTTCGAAGTTAATGCAGAGGATACAAATCATACTGAATGCATATCCTCTGCATTAACTCAAAAAAAAATTTTGAATTAATGAATCTCAACCGTATAAGTTTAAATGGAGTCAATCTGAACCCTGCTTATGATATAGGGGGTCATTTAATATTAGTGCGGATCTAGTAAATACGAATCTTAAAATAAATTAGATAGTGAGAAATCATTAACTCAAGAGATTTCTTTTTGAGTTAATTAGTATACACGATCTTAAAACAAATCGGATAGTGAGAATTCATTAACTCATGAGATTCCATTTTTGAGTTAATGCAGAGGATACGAATTCGTACTGAGAGAGTCAGTCTCACATGCACTAATTAATAAGGCTGCCACATGAGTGAGCCCCACATGCATTGTACCATCCAATCAGGATGACTCACACTGACCAGTTATGCTAGTTTTATATATCTTCCTCCAGCTTTTGAGTGTTTACTTCACGTGCGCTGTGGTGTGATGTGCAAATTGCTCACGTACGTATTTGAACGTGTCAGGAAGCTTTGTCTGAGTGTCCAATTCATCAAAATATTTAAGTGCGGAGGTCCCACACTCATTATTGCTAATTCTCGTGATTTTAAAAATTTACATTATTATTATATTAAATTTTAATTATATTATATATTTTTAGATTTTACTTTTCTTTCCTAAAATACTAAATATGCATCTACCGACAACTTAGTGCTTCAAATTTTATTTTATAATCGTGAAAATTAATTACAACATACATTATATATTTTATGTTCTTCAGTTTTAATTAAAATTAAAATTTTCTGGTTGAGTATCAACGAAAAACGTTTAAATTTTTAAGTTTTAAATTTTAGTTTGCCAATGAAACATGAGAAGGGTTAAAATGCCTTTCATTTTTTGCGCCTCCATCATACCTTCATTTTTAAAATACATATACAAGTTATTCAACATTTATATTAATCCATGCCCACAGGCAATATATAAAATAGAAAATAATTATTAACCAATAAGCTAGCAACCGAATTTTTTATTAATATCCATATTTAATATAAAATTTCAAAAAATAACCGCATGGCCGGGTTTTTTCGAAATGTACCCATTCTGGAAAAATTATTTCCGGAACCAAGCTCTATATCCGGAAAAATTTTATCCGGAAACTCTCTAACAACGGAAAATTTTTTTCCGAAAACACGCTGAAACCGGAAATTTTTTTTCCGGAAACTTCCCACATCCGGAAAAAAATTTTCCGGAACCGGGGCTGCGGTATAAACTCGGCCCACCACTGGAAGAAGGAAATCAGAGCCGTCCCATTCAGCACTGTTTAAGAGGTAATTTTTTTTATTTATTTAAATATTGAAATCTAGATAGTTTAGAATAATATCCCAAAAAATTAGAAATTTAGAAATTGTGTAGAATAATGTCCAAAAAAATTAGAAATTTAGAAAATTGTGTAGAATAATGTCCAAAAAATTAGAAATTTAGAAAATTGTGTAAAATAATGTCCCAAAAAATTAGAAATTTAGAAAATTTTGTAGAATAATATAGGAAATACCGAATAGTCTACAATAATTTAGAGAATACCAAAATGGTTTAGAATAATTTAGAAAATACCGAAATAGCCTAGAATTGTTTAGAAAATACCAAAATAGTCTAGAATTGTTTAGAAATTATCAAAATGGTGTAAAACAATTTAAAGAATACCAAAATAGTGTAGAATAATTTAGAAAATACCAAAATTGTTTAGAATAATTTAGAAAATACCGAAATAGTCTAGAATTGTTTAGAAATTACCAAACTGGTGTAGAACAATTTAAAAAATACCAAAATAGTCTAGAATAATTTAGAAAATACCAAAATTGTTTAGAATAATTTTGAAAATACCGAAAAAGTCTAGTAAAATTGTTTAGAAATTACCAAAATGGTGTAGAACAATTTAAAAAATACCAAAATAGTCTAGAATAATTTAGAAAATACCAAAATTATTTAGAATAATTTAAAAAATACCGAAATAGTCTAGAATTATTTAGAAATTACCCAAATGGTGTAGAAAATTGTTCGATTAATTTAATTTTTTTTAGGCATCTGTTTTCCTTTCGGAGCTCTGATTGTCTGATCGATCGGATCTGCGATTCAGGTTTTTATATTTGTATTTTTTTAATTTTAATTTAAAAAATAATTAATTAGTTCATTTTAATGGTTTAGAATATTGTCTGATTAATTTAGAAAATACCAAAATGATGTACAATAATTTAGAGAATACCAAAATGATGTACAATAATTTAGAAAATACCAAAATGGTTTATAATAATTTGAAAAAATTTAAGGTGATGTACAATATTGTTCGAATTTTGTAGTATGGCAGACCCAGTACTTAAGCATAGATTTAGCCCCCTGTTGTGGATAGCTCACGGTAATCACAGGATATCTGAAGCGTCTAAGGAGGTAAACATTTACTTATTTCGTTTTTCATAACTCTGTAAGTAATCAAATAAATATTGTAATTAATTTTTTTTCTTATTTTAGAGTAAAGAGATTTTAACCGTGAGACATTATCGACACAAATGTGAGTATAATGAGAGGTATGCACCATTTTTAATTCGAATGGGCTTATATCAGCTCGCGATATTGCCTGATATCGCCCTCGATGCGGCCCTCATTCATGGACTTGTCGAGCGGTGGCGTCCGGAGACGCACACTTTTCATCTTCCATTCGGAGAAATGACAGGTATTAACTAATTTAAATATATATATATTTTTTATTCCTTACTGACAAGTCAAATATATTACAGTTACTCTGGAGGATGTGAGTTGTCTCTGGGGTTTGCCTATTACGGGGGAGTCGGTAACGGGATTTACAAACTCGGCGAGTTTTCATGGCCGACTTTATGACTTACTGGGCGTGAAAGATAATGAAGTGAAGGGGTTTATGAAAAAGAGGGGAAATGATACGTACGACATGCTTATCGCTAAAAAAGCTGTCCGTGAGCGCTTCAAAAAATTACCAACAGATGCGAACGACCAACAATTGAAGTGGTCAATTGGCAGCCATATGCATCTGTTTACCACGACCTTTCGAAAACAACCCGGGCAGACCAGGTACATTATAGTAAAAACCTCTTTCTTTTATTCATGTCATCACATTTATAATTTCTACCTAACATTGCAACTCTAAAATTGACAGCCGTTCTACCTGTATCGCGGTCCTCTTATTTTTTATTGGATTGTTGAGCATCACAATCCTGATCGCTGCATGCGACAGTTCGGAAGATGGCAACAGATAGAGCCACCGCTTCCCCAGGATCTGCTCGAGCACCAAGAGCTGCACAAGTAATATTCACAAATCATATGTGGTTTACTTATTTTAAAGTACTTATTTACTTATTTATCATACTAACCTTGTAAACAGGTTGAAATCGGGCTCAAAGAAAAATGTCAACTGGGCGCAACTGCACCGTCGGCATGTAAACGAGGCGACACATTATGCAGATCATGTGTACGAAGTAGGTCGTCCGTGGGATCTAAATGACCTCCTAAGATATCGTAAATGGTACCAGGAGAACTGCATGGCATCCGTCTACCTGTTTGGCCAGCACGTGGTGGGGATGGATCGTAATGTTCCGGTTCCAAGAGACGAGCACTCTGTGTCTGGATATATTCCGAGTGGATTGACATTTGTTCGAACTGTAAATATTTCTAACTCTGAATTTTATGATTGGTTTATTATATATCATTTATTATACTCCAAATATATGTACAGGCTTTGCGTGGGATAGGAGAGTTAGTACATGGCACACGGGCATTTTTCACGAAGGGTCTCTGTGCAATTGGCAAGAGCAAAATGAGACTAGGTTTGTGTCTCTGCAGAGATAATGGTTATGGAGACCGTGCTATTGCCATGCTGGAGGATGCGGGGGTTCCACCTAACTGGGAGGAAATTCCATCCGACGATTCTTATCCTTTGGGAACGGAGCCGATGCCAGCTGGCCCCGTATTTGAAGGCCCAGATCCAGTGACGGGCTGGTTATATGATGGCTCACAATGGAGGGATTACATCCGTCCGGGAGAGTTCGCAAAGCATAATCTATCATCACGTGCCAACGCTGGCCAGGTATAAATTTAACTTACAAGATGATTCAAAATTTAGTTTGTAGTTAAGAAAAACTATGTATGAACTAAAGGTGCCGATGCATACGCAGGAGCCGATGCAGACGCAGACGCATACACAGGAGTCGATGCAGGAGCGGGAGAGGACTGGTGATGAATGGTTGCAAGAACTATTCGGCGATGAATTGGGCCCGGTATATAATACTTTAATTGAGGTAATTTTGTTTTTTAATTTACAATGAACAAGTAATAAAAATTTTCTTATGAAATGCAGATGTCTCAGGATCAAGCAGGTTATCGTTACTATCCAGGACTGTCTCAGGAGCAGGCGAACGAGATGGAGCAAATGCAATTTGACCAGGCAAGACACGAATCAATGATGGCTCATATGGAGGCACCTCCGACTCCATTCTCCGGCCACGTATTCGGTGATCCTGGGGCGTCGTCATCTTATCCATCAGGTGATCCTGAGGCGTTGTCTTCTTATCCACCTCCTGTAGAGGATCCGTCTCAGACACCACATGCAGTGGATCCCACTGACGGACCGCGCCGCTCACAGCGTGCTAGGGTTGACACTTCTCGCTTCTCACATTCGCAGTATTCGGACCACCATGTATATTCACAGCGTGGCCAGTAGGATTTATAGATTTTATCTTGTTATTTGCGTTATATCTTGCTATTTTTTATTATCTTGTAGGACTCCTCGTATATTTTTTTTATTTATACATTTGTGTTATGTTTTGTTATTTTTGATTTATCTTGTCATGTGTGTTGCATTGAAACCATATCCTATAACTTAACAAAATAAAATAATTCTCAACACATACAAATAAAATAATTCTCAACACGTACAAATAAAATAATTCTCAGCAACATTAGAATCAAGTAGTTCTTAACACATAGAAATAAAAAAAAACACAAGTTAATTTCTACGACGCAGACTGAAATGTTGTCCGAGGGTGCGCCAAACGGCTGTACTTGTCCTTGTTGGTTGCTCTGCCGCTGCTTGCGCCTGTCTTGCTGCCTCCTCTACATGTAGTGTAGGGCATGCATTAGATTATGAATTTAGTTAAAAAATCAACAACAGTTGGTTGATCAGTTATACCTGCAGCATTTCTATCAATTGTCTCACGATGAGCCTGGTGTCCGAGTCTCCGACCACGCATTCTGTCCATTTCCATCGGTATGCGGTCATGCCGTCTCCTTCCTTTTTTGATCAGTCTCGACTCAGGTTTAATTTTCGGGCCCTCATACGCAGGCCATTCACATTGGTTGCCTTTCGGTTCCCAATGTCCACTCCATGTCTGTGCCACTATTGACATACGGTACAATGGGTTGACGTATAAATTTTCATTATATCTCATTTCACGGACAACGGCCATGAAATGAGAACAAGGTATGCCGGTCAATTGAGGCTTCTGACATTCACATTCAACCTTGTTGTTGTCCGTAACAACCCTATACCCGAAATCCCTACGAGTATACTCAAGTCTCGGTTGATTACGCCTTGCTGGTATTTTTTCACCCTTAACCATGACCTCAAAAAGACCATGTCTTCCACGGTAAGGAATCACAGTCATGTTCCTTCCTTTTTCAATTCGCTTTTGCAATAACTTAGTTACCCTGTCGGACCACACCTGACCATGTTGACATGACATTTGAGCTTTGTTACATCGTTCAAAAAACCACTTATTCAACTTATAGAACGTGTCCTCCACTACCGCTGCAACCGGCAATCGCCGACTAATTTTGAACACGGCATTCAGTGACTCTGACCCATTTGTTGTCATTATCCCCCATTGGTGGCCTCTGTCCAAAGCTTTATATAACTTATCTGGACATGGAAGCTCGTCTTCATCGTTAGGGTTCCTTTTACCCACCTTGTTAAGGTAGTCGATAGCCTGCGGACAACCAATTTCAAAGTCTTGTAACATCTCTTGCAACCTCCTAGGTTTGCATTTGTTCACTCCAGCTATGAATCTGTCGCTAACCTCTCTCTTACGGCCTACGTGCTTGTAGAGATTTTCGGCGACATGTTGGGAGCAATACCGATGCACACATTGATCGGTAGACTCATCCCATCCAAGATTTGGATCCTGAAATACGGCTTTAATTTCCAAATGTCTATCCGATATGACACAGAAGAATCGATTATCTCCAATTACTTCCAACCTTAACCATCTCATAAAAAAATCCCAGTTGTCAGCGCTTTCTTTCTCCACAATTGCAAAAGTTACTGGAAGCAATTGGTTTTCAGCATCATACATACATGCCATTAGCAGCCTACCTTGGTACCGTCCCGACATGAAACATGCATCGATACTAATCACTGGTCTGAGGAACGGTATCGCTGCAATACACGCTCCGAATGCCCATGTCGCTCTGTGGAAGTGCCTATCGGTTTCTTTCTCAATCGGTTTCGAGATCACACAATACTTAGTTCCTGGATTGTTTCTCTTGATGGCCTCCAATAGTGGAATAAGTAAGTTGTACGAGTTCTCCCAACTCCCAAATAGATTTGCAATAGCAAGCTCACAGCCTCTCCATAATTTGTTGTACTTGGGGGTTACCTTATCATATTTCATCATGACGATATCTCGAATATGATTTATAGAAGAGCACACGTCCCTTCTAATGGTTTTATCAATCGCAAGGGCAACTATCTCTGCTGTCAGCTGACAATGATCAGTACGTGTTGCCGATACTGTGCACGTATGGGGAAGTGCTTGTTTGGTAATAATCCAAGATTCTGAAAGAATGTTCTGCTTTGCGGACACCTTAAATTTACAAAAAGCATCTCTGCACCCCACCTCGTAACGTCTAGGTTCGCTCCTAAGAACCCTGCACTCACAATTATTTTCAAGATGAAACTCATTGATTGCTATCTTTAGAGCCGTTTTCGACTCATAAAATACACCTTTAGCCAATGGATTATCAAATGTTTTTTTTGACCTGCCAAAAAAATCGACATCCGCAGGGCGAAAACTGGATATGTCATTGAAACTGTCAACCGGATGTGTCATATTTTCCTGACCAGTAATCGGGTACTGTAATTGACGGGATTGTATTTGACGGGATTGTGGTTGTGACTGGTTAGGCTGTCTGATATCATCATCAGAACCTGACGACTCACCGGAGAGCATCTCATCTCCACTCGCCAAACTATCAGAATCAATTGCATCCACAGGTACATGAGAATAATCACGTACATGTCTGCGGACCGCACTGGGACTGGGTCGGGATCTCATTGGTATATCAACAGAGTGCCGACCAGTATTAGGTCGGGATCTAACTGGTATTGGGTCTTCATCGACATGATTATGACTGCTACTGGGTCGGGATATAACTGGTTCATTCACAGAGTTGCTACCGATACTGGATCGGGGTCTCATTCTTACATCCACAGAGTACCGACCGGTGCTAGGTCGAGATCTAATTGGTATTGGGTCGGGTTCCACAGGAATCCGACTGGTACTGGGTCGGGATTGAGGTTCAGGTATATGACTGATATAGATTGGTTCCAATTCTACATATAACTCCAGAACCGGTAATCTTTGTGAAAAAGACAACACAATTCCTACAATCATTTCGAATGATTGTTGGTTCATTACCGGTACTAATTGGTAGTCACGTTGGCCATCAATGGACATGTTAAATCTGGCCTGGATTTCCAGATTTGCATTGCTAGAATTGTACCCAACTAATCTATAAATCTCATTCACAAGATAATCAAAACTGTGGTCCACGGTTAGCGGTAATGAGTATTTAGCTCAGGTACTATAATAGACCCCGTCATCATTATATTGGATTTCCCCTCCAATATACATTTTCACACAAATAGTTGTCATTTCTAATTTCGATTGGTCTGGCAATTTCAAAAATAACAACATATAAGTAATTAAAATTTGTGTTGCCATTAGTAAAAATATTCTACACAATTTTCAATAATTATTCTACACTATTTTGGAATTTAAAGAAAATAAAATTACCTCAATCGAAAACCAATCGATCTGATTGTTAGAGCTCCGCAAGGAATCCGAAAAGCAAAAAGTTCCTAAAACAATTCTAAATCATTTCAGAATTAATCAAAATTATTTCAGAATTAAAAAATTATTTTAGAATTAATAAAATTTTTAAAATTATTCTGCAGCATTTTTTATTTTTTTTCAATTAATATGACAATATTCAGAATTTAAATAATTTCACATTAAATAGTTACATATTTAAATAATTACAAATTAAATAATTTCACATAAAATAGTTACATATTTAAATAATGACAAATTAAATACTTCTAAATTTAAATTATAAATCAAATAAATTTAAATTACAAACAAATGAAATTAAAATTATAAATAAATAAAGAAAATTAAAATTATAAATAAATAAAGAAAATTAAAATTATAAATAAATAAAGAAAATTAAAATTATAAATTACAAATAAATAAAATTAAAATTATATATTAATTAAATTTAAAATATAAATAAATGAAATTAAAATTGTAAATTAATTAAATTTCAAATATAAATAAATTAAATTAAATTATAAATTAAAACTTACTGTGAGAGAGCGCACCTGGTGAAAGCAACGACACTCTGCAGTTTTAACAGATAATTGAATAGAATTCCGGAAAAAAAAATTCCGGAAATAGAGAATTACTGAAAAAAAATTTTCCGGAAATGGCCTAAAACCGGAAAAAAAATTTCCGGAATTTCTCTGTTTCCGGAAAAAAAATTTCCGGTTTTAGATCCCATTTCCGGAAAAAAAATTTCCGGAAAGGATACATTTCGACAAAAACCTGCCATGCGGTTATTTTTTGAAATTTTATATTAAATGTGGATATTAATAAAAAATTCGGAGCTAGCAATATCACACATGCAAATATATAGAGCAATATTTCATTGTACCTAAAAACTAACAACTGTTTTTATCACATAATTAAAACCAACAATCATGGCCGTACATCAGTTTAGGGTCTTATCCTGGTCCTGCTAACTAACAATTACGTGGAAATTAATCACCTAATTATTAAGTGGCTCCTATGTAATTGGTCGACCATGTACAAAAAACACATACATCGTACTTAGAGCCACTTAATTAGGTATCATATTTTTTTCACTATCCATTGTCATATTTTTTTCGCAACCGATGAAAAATATAATTAAAGATGTCTAATAGATTTTAATAGCCAATTACAAAAATGTCTTGCACCATCTATTTTAGTGAGTTGGCATTGGCAGGTCCTAGTTTTCTATCAGTCATTAATTTTTGAGCTGATGATGATATATATGTAATTATTATGTTGTATCATTAAAACCAAGGCCATACATTAGGGTCTTATCGTGGTCCTGATTATTAACAGTCATTTCCACATCAATTAATTAAGAGTGTTGTCGTGGTCCTGCCTACTAACAATCACGTCGACATCACTTAATTAAATGGCTCCTTTGTAATTGGCTAACAATGTACAAAAAACATCGTGCTATGTCCAAATGCGTGGTTTCTGTTAAGTGGCTTGTCATTTCGGTTATATTGCTTGAGATACCCCAAATTAGGTCCAAGTGTGGTGAATAAAACTTTTTTAATTTTAATTTTATTGGTTAAGAATTTTAAATTTTACAACAAATATATTACAATTTGCATTCCACGTAAATAAATTTACATAAAACTTATTCATTGAACCCCTCAATTAATGTTCTCCTAAAAGAAATTGAAAAATTAGATTTTGCATTAATGGATGGAAGTTCGTTTCTTCGTCTTATTAAATGATGGAAGTAGTGTTAATTAGTTCTTCCTCTTTTCTTATCACCACTGATCCAATAAAGCCAAACAAGGTAGGCCCGGCCTCTAGACACATCTTACACATATTACACGTGCAATTTGGAGAAGAATACCACAACCTAATATTAAAAATTACAAAAAAATGCAGGACCGCATAATTTTTGACGATTCATAAACCACAAGAATCGTCCGAAAATTTTACGGTATTTTTAAACATATAAAAATGCAGGACCATGAAGAGGAGTATAGCAATCTGAAATTAATATATGCACAAACACAACTCTCCTAAAATTTAATTACAGCTCCTTGAATAAATGGCGCTATGCTTTACACTTCCATCTTGCATCCAGGTTCGCTGGACTCAAAAGAGAGTGCTTTCCTGTCGGTTCCGTATTTGCGCAAATTTACAGTCTTCAGGGATTGAGCGACGGTCAGGAAATTATCAACCGACCATATGGAATGATAACTTCATACAGTCGTTAAATAGTGGAGACGAACATGTAAGCACATACATATCATCATGAAGTTTAGTTGTACCTAAGAAAACTCCTTAAGCTCAATACACAGACACACACACACACACACAAATACACATGTACAATCATTAATCAGCTAGATAAATGACACACACATTGTGTTTGTTTTAATTTGTTTTTGTTTTTGTTTATGTTCATGAAGGAGGGCAAAAACATGGAAAGAGTATTTAAGCTCAAGAAAGAGGTGAGTCAAATGATATACAAGGAAGAGTTGCTCAGGGATAAATTAGAGCTCGTTGATGCCTTGCAACAGCTCGGAGTGGCATATCATTTCAATGAAGAGATAAACTACGTGATTACCAACATCCATGAATCAATGGATCAAATTTCTCTATTTGCAATGCTTGAAAATCTTCATGAAGTATCACTTCTTTTCAGATTGTTGAGGATGCATGGATATCATGTACATGAAAGTATATTAATTTTGTATCTTTATATATTCCTAAGTTAACATTTAGTTGTCCACTAGTGTATATTTCACTTTCGCAATTAGTGATTCAACTTCAAATGAATTATCATCTTTGAAAATACATTAAGTAATTAGTTACTTTTTCTTTATACGAGTTGTTGTTAGGGTTGAAAAATGGAGAAACAACCTTTTTGGTCTAATGGCTAATATCAATGTTTCTTGTGTGAGGTTTCAAGGCTCAAAAGCTGGAACGAAAATTATTTTGGAAGAAAATGAGTTTGATTGGAAACAAAATAAGTTGGGATGAAAATGAATTTTGCTTATATAGGCAAACAAGTTTGAGTGTGGTTCGAAATAAAATAATGCATGTTTTCAATCTCACATATAACATTTTCACTTTAACGATGGAAATTTGTTTTATACTTGAGGATAGGTGATCAGTTTTTAAAAAAGACTCTTTTAATTAAGATAAACTAAGATGGAAATCAAGTCATTTTACTTAATTTTAGTACTTAAAAAAATCTTTTTAATTAAGATAAACTGAGATTTGCAGTCGGGTTTGAAACTTAGAATTCCCTATACTGGATGTATATATTGTCTTATTCACTGACTAAATGTTGGTTCTTGGTATTTTTTTTTATTTTTTCAAAAACTTTGAGCAGATATATTTGAAAGTTACTTGGACGACAAAGGAAACTACAAAGCAAAGCTATATTCAAACATTAAAGAGATGATGAGTTTGTACGAAGCTTCTTTTTTCGCAAAAGAAGGAGAAAAGGTGTTGGAGATGACCCGGCACTTGACAACCAACCACCTAACAAATTTTTTGGAGAGATCTAAGTATGAAAATCCAAGGCTAAAAGAACAAGTTTGCCATGCACTTGAGCTTCCTCTGAATTGGAGAATGCAAAGACTGCACACTCGCTGGTTTATTGAGCAATACAAGATAGATGAGCAGATCAGACCTGCACTGTTGGAACTGGCTGTTTTGGATTTTAATTTAATTCAAAACTTGTACAAGATAGAGCTAAAGCAGGTGTCAAGGTAAATATCATTTAATTATAAATACATTAACTTAACAAAAAAAAGGAAATGACATTTCAATTATTCAAATTTATCACACAATATAGTACAGAACTATATACAGTGTATCTTCTAACGGTCAAAAATAGGCTCTAGCAATAAGGGTTTTCCTACCATTTGTCGTGGAGCCGATAGAGAAACTATGTTTATCTTTTCATGGTTACAAACCGCTAGAAGATTGAACTATGTTTATCTTTTTCACTCGATAACTGTTAGAAATTAGATCGACTTATTTACCAATAACGTCTCAAATCGTTAGAAATTAGGCAGGCATTGGTTATATACTGTTATGTAATAGTGATCACCTAATTCTTTGTACGGATCTTTTTAAATTTCTTTTCACTTCTATATATTCTTTTAATTGTTCAGATGGTGGACTGACTTGGCGCTTTACGAAAAACTACCATTTATTCGCGATAGGCTCGTTGAGAACTACATCTGGAGTGTAGGCTGCGCATTTGAGCCAGAGCATTCAAGTTATAGAATAGCAAATACACAGGCAAACTGTATGATTACAACAATTGATGATATTTATGATGTTTATGGGTCATTGGATGAACTTGAGATCTTTACCAACGCCATCCAACAGTAAGTGATTTATGGGTATATATATCTTGATTCATTCTGATTAATTCTTAATTATCATTTTCTTTTGAAGTTGGGATGTCACTGCTGCAGAGGGGCTTCCTGAAAACTTTCGGATGTGCATTTTAGCTCTATTTAATATGGTCGAAGATCACGGTAGTGAAGTCTTGAAAGAAAAAGGACTTAATGTTATTCCGTATCTTAGGCGAGCGGTAATTAATTAAATAATTAATCCAAATCACAGTTTCTTTTGCATAATTTGATGACCATCCAATCATCAAAAAAATAGGGGAAACTTCATGATGCCACAAAAACATTTTCAAATGTCTTACATAATGTTCTAAATTTCAAAAACTCACAAATTTCAAAATATGTAGTTCATGTAAAAAATGTTCAGTCTTCTAATCGGTTGGTTTCTATGAGAAAATGATTTATTTCTATATTTTCTTTGGAGGCATACATAGTGGCATTTGGACATACCCTTGTTTAGCGCCACAAGGAAATGAGCCATTTTCCCTCACACCCCCCAATTAGAAGATTGAACAATCCTCTTAAACATGCTACCTATTTTTATTTTTTAGTAAAAGATAAATTGGATACTTCATAAATTTAAAATAAGTTTTAATATAAAAGGTAATCAATTGATTAGATTTGTGAGTTTTTGAAATTTTGAAGGGTAAATATGATATTATGAGTTTTGGAGGGGGATATGTAATTTTCGTAATTTTTAAGGGTGTACATGAAATTAAGTCTCCCTAAATATATAATGAAAATGAAGGTTGACTAAGACATATATTTATCAGCATTAATCATGGAATCAGTGGTGGTTAAATATTTTGTTTTTTATTGTACATTTAATTATTGTTGGATTAAATTTGACAGTGGAAAGATCTATGCAAAGCATACATAGTGGAAGCAAGGTGGTATCACAATGGATATGCACCAACATTGGAAGAATACCTAGAGAACGCATGGGTCTCAATTTCAGGCCATATAGCTTTTTCCTATGCCTACTGTATAAACCATTATGTTACTGCCAAAGATCTGGAGCACTTCTCATCTGGTTATCCTGACATTGTTCGATATTCATGCATGAACCTACGGCTTTATAACGACTTAGCAACATCAACTGTAAGTGCATATATATTTTAAAATAATATGGATAGAACAAGGAAATAATAATATTTTTTTTTTTTGGTGTTGCCCATATAAATTTAATTTGGAGTCACATACCCAACTAGATCATTAGTTCCTATTCTTTGAAAATGACTCGGACAACCTGAAAAGATTTTTTTGAAAATAAGGTTGCAATAAATATTAAGAATTTCTTGTATTATACACCGCATTTCAAACAATTTTCATGCATTACATGTCACTGATCTAATTTTAGGATGAGATAGAGCGAGGGGATAACATCAAATCCATTCAATGTTATATGCGGGACAATGGTGTTACAGAATCAGTTGCTCGCCAAGAAATAAAGGAAATGATTTTGAAAAACTGGACATTACTTAATGGTGAAGTTGTAGGCAATTCTGATTTTGAAAAATACATTGTTTATAATGTTCCTTTCAATGTTTCACGCATGTCACAACGGATTTACCAACATGGCGATGGATATGGCAAGGCTGACACTCATACAAAGAATTTAATAACCTCAATCTTGCTTGAGCCAGTTCATTAAAATGATGCACGTTTTATCTTCGCTCTTCTTTCTTTCATTGCTGTAATTTACTTTCAACTTGTGTATCCCCATGTTGGCATGTTGTTTTAATTCCCTTGTGAATGATATGTTGAAAATTAATTCAATATTGGTTCTGAAAAGTTTCTGTAGGAATTGAGTTGGTTAGATAGCAGTTTTTCACGTATGTGAAACTGCTGTAGTGTTGTAGTGTTATTTTTAATATGGTTATTCTATAGTGGGTAGTTATTAGTGGGTTCTATAGTGTGTGGTTATTAGTTGGTAGTTATATTCAGTTATCTCTTGTACTTTAAATTCTGTATAATTATATAATTTTTTAAACTAATGAAATAGAGTGTGTTTCTATTATGAAAAATTCTATCTCTGAAAATAATATGAGATTGAGGCCTTCTGTCAAGACATCCATCGTCTATGACAATTATAGTACCAAAACTGTAAAGAGCGGTCGGGCCTTTCTACCTCGTTGGACCTGGAACAACTGAGATAGCTGTTGGATTTGGGCCGCTCAACCAGTCATGTAGATAAAAGTGTAGATTAGCTGAAGTCTGAAGAGGAGACATGGATGGAAAGCGATGTTAATTAGGTTTACAAAAGATGCTAATTTTGAGGGTTATAAAGCAAGGATGATATGAAAATTGATACAAAGGTGTGGAAGTAATATACTTACAGAGAAAATCATTGCTTCTGCCCCTGGACAAAGAAAATGGTTATATATTCATGTTTTCTCTGTTACAAATTTAACATATGTTAATAATAATAATTACTTGGATAAAACTTGTAAGACTAAGAAATAAGAATATGATTATTTTGCTTTATGTTAATATTTCTTTAGGAACAACTAATAGTACCTCCCACTCAGTCTCCTATCTGTCTTCTGCACTAAAAGACAAAAAAAAATGTACAATAGAGGACCATTAACTGACGCGCACATGCTAATTGCCACCAAAGAGCAAGGTTAACGTAATTTTATTAATAGTCAAAACATATAGTATTCATACCTACGAATTTATAATATTTATACTTGTTATCTATAATAGTCAAACTAGAGGGGACATTTAATCTTGGGAACCAATAACGATCAGGGGGACCGCTAGCGTCTTGTGACAGCCTGGATTGGAGACCGCAACCGTCTGAAAGCGAGATTTGCCAAGATTTGGGACCACTACAACAAATCTATATAGTATTCATATCTAACTAAAAAAATATTCATACATATTTAAAATAATTTATACAATTCAAAATTCAATGTCAGATTCATCTTCTCCCCACATCTTTCAAGAAATATGCATATCTAACATAAAGTATGTATATCTAACAAATTAAGTATTCATATGTTCTACTTTTACAACTTTCGCTGGGCTAGCATGGACCTCCTCCAATGGTGCACCACGCACTTCCGCTCGAATTTTGACAGTGTACCACTCTCTCCTGCCGGATCTCGACAGTGCACCACACTCTCCTCGCCAGATCTCGACGGTGCACCTGGTTTAATTAATGTCAATTATTGATAACTACTTTTGTTAGTTAGAACAAGTTGGACCAAAGAAACTGTTAAGAGACTACTTCTAGGAGCGCAATATTTTTATTCTATTTCACTACAGGAAAATAACTTATCTGGGACCAGATTTTGAAACCAATCTATTCAGTGGACACAGAAGACCCCCGAAAATTTTCACAATTTGAGTTTCAATCTTTGATGGTTTACTCATTGCATATATACAATTAGCATTCATACAATTAACGATACGACAATTTTCAGAAAGATACAGATTCGACGATATGTATGGATATCGTTTCGACATCCGGCATCTACGCGATCGTCTCTCTTCTGTCTTAAATTTGTGTGAATTTGCTTGTATTTCTTTTATGATCTTCTGTGACTCTAATTCAACATTTCTAAATATGGCGGGTCAAGCACTTCAATCGGTGGCCATCATTTGATCATCTTCATAGTCACAAGATTTGCGAATTATCGACAAATATATATATATATATATATATATATATTTTCTTTTTTTTTGTGATGGCACACCAAATGTCAGATTATTCTGTTGACGGAACTTTAACCGAATTTTTTGTGACTTGTACGAATTATTCCTAAGTTTTTTTCGAATTTTTTTTAGAACTTTCTTTTTCTTTATTTTTTACTTCGGTGTAGAGCTGAGATCTTTAATCTAGATAATTCTAAATTATTTTTGAATTATACTTGAATTATATCTTAATTACAAATTTTTGACTTTTCTAAACCGAATCCAAATTATTCATTATCAGTATGATGGTGTCATCGAAGCTTTGAAGTTAAAAGACGATATAAGATGGTACACACATGCACTAATAAGGCTGCCACATGAGTGGGCCCCATCCAATCAGGATGAGTGACTCTGACCGGTTCTGCTAGTTTTATATATCTTCTTTCATGAGTGTTGACTTCAGGTGCGCTATGGTGTGTGATGTGCAAATTGCTCACCTATTTGCACGTGTGAGGAAGTTTTGTATGAGTGTCCATTTCATCAAAAATATTTAAGTGCGGAGGTCCCACACTTATTAATAATAATTCGCGTGATTTTAAAAATTTACATTCTTATTATATTAAATTTTAATTATATTATATTTTTAGATGATTATTTTTCTTTCATAAAATGCTATATATATAAGGCACGGCTAAATTGTTACCGGCAGCATTTCAGTGGAAGTGCTGCCGGGGCAATATTATAATTTGTGATGTTTAAACAATAAATTCAAACCGTTAAATGTTTAATCTATATTAAAATTTACTTGAAGACCAAATTTTACATTTTTTCGAATTTTTTTACTATTTATTAAGTTGGTTTGAAACCGTTGTTTTTAATGCTGCAGAAATTTACTAAAAACAGCGGTTTTCAAACCAGCTTAATAAATAGTAAAGAAATTTCAAAAAATAAAAAATTTGGTCTCTAAGTAGATTTTAATATATATTAAATATCTAACGGTTTGAATTTGTTGTTTGAATATCACAAATTACGATATTACCCCGATAGCACTTGGCTGAAATGCTACCGGTAGCAATTTAGCCTGATCCTTTATATATATATGCATCTACCGACAACTTAGTGCTTCAAAATTTTATTTTATTATCATCAAAATTAATTACAACATACAATATATATTATACGTTCTTCAGTCTTAATTTAAATTTAAATTTTCTGGTTGAGTATCAACAAAAAACGTTTAAATTTTTAAGTTTTAAATTTTAATTTGCCAATGAAACATATATGTTAAATAATATTTTATCGTATATATCCTTCATTCAAAAGTTTCGTTTTATTTGACTGTTTAATATTTGATTAACAATGGTATTGTGCTGTGTTTACATGAACAAACTATGCACGTCATCCCTTGTTCTCCCTTTCCACATCAACATAATCTTTTTAATTACGCGGTGGATCGCCTCTGTTTAGAATATATTTTATACTTATCTCAATACTATTTTTTAAAGTGAGGCAGTACTATTCATATGAATAGCTAGCGTACATTGATTTGTACTATTAATTTTTATTTTTATTTTTAAAATTTAAACAGTCCAATTAAATCTTTTAATATATATTTTTTTACTAGTTAGTTATATAAAAAAAATCTTGATGTAAATATTATTAACTATTAACAAGTAATAATTTATACGGGTAGAATTAGCTAGGGTGTTCCTAAGTTCAATAATTTTTTTTTTGTGAACTCAACTCTAAAATCTACCGATTTGATTTTAAATGACAAATCTGAACAATTAAAACCCATCTATCTTACAAGTGTGCATCTATATCCAAAATTTTTTTTTTATACTAATTTAGTATAAACTCAAGCAATCAAAGCTAGAAAGTCTATATATTAATTTTAATGCATTCATTTTTTAACATTTTTTTTACCATCACTTGATTCTATACAAAATTAATTCAAAATTTTAAAAATTTTATATGTAAATGCATCACTCGTATAAATAGACGGGTTCAATAGTTCCAATTTGTCATTTAAAGTAGGGGGAATTTCATGCATCTCCCTCAAAAACTTTAATATGACAAATTTCCCCCTCAAAAGTTTGTAATAACGTATTTACCCTTCAAAATAATAGAAACTCACATATTTACTCAAAAATAATTAAATAATTAAATTTAACACTTAAATTTACCAAATAATATCAATTAAATAAATATGACCATTATACCCCTCTCTCTTCTCTCTTCTCTAGATCTCTACCCATCTGCTCCAATTTCTGCACCAAAAAAATCACCACAACTAATGAAGTATTTTAACCTGTCTGCGTCTTCTCTCTTCTCTAAATCTCTACCCGTCTGATAGAAATGAACTGTTTAAACTTTAAAAATAGAGATAACGATGTTAAAGGATGGGACATAACTAATGAAGTATTTTAACTCTACTTTTTTAATAATTAATATTGATGTGCGGATAATGGTTAAAATTAAGTAAGATAATATCCAACATTTACTCTTTTTAGATTTTTTTTTTTATTTGGAGAAATTACCCTGCTTTTCACGCGTGCAGTTAGTTTTCAACAATGTACTCATTTCCGGTTAGATTGCTTTAGAAATTAGAAATATAATCTTGTGAAACTATCTAATTACAACAATCAATCAAAAGATGGGTTGTGTGTAGTGTTGTGAGCTCTCTTTAAAGGGATACAAGTTTAAATTTTAAGAATAATATCTAAAAGATGATAGATGTTTGTATAGAGTGGAAAAAATAGCACGGTAGAGTCAGCTCCGTCACGGAACGACACATAATGGTATGTGTGTCATATATGTGCCGTGATTCGCATGTCTCGTGCCATGACTATCCGTGTGCTATGATCATCTTTTGAAACTTTGACACGGCATGTCACATGAAAAATCTAGTCACGGCACGACACGTAATCACACGAGTCACGTATAATTAGGACTATTAGATATTGATTAAATGATAAATCTTAAATAAACTAACTTAAATTATGATGAAATGATCATGTGAGTCACACGAGGTACGTTTGGTCACGGTACGTTTAGACACGACGTAACTCACATGCTATGACCATTCGCTTGCTGTGACCATCCTTTGATATTTTAGTCACGGCACGGCATGTGAAAATTAACTTGATTATGGCACGAGACCAAAATCACAACGTGTTAATCACGACACAAACACAACACAGCACGTTTTTTCCACTCTATTTGTATTGGCTCTTTAATAAAAAAAAGAATCGGCAAAAATATTATAGTTGTTCCAAATATTTGTTTTCTCTAATTTTCATGAATTTCTGATTTTACTCAAAATATGAATCGAGGAAGAATATAATTCATATCTATTTTATTGTTTGAAGTTGACTTTGGATATCATATTTACTCAACTAATCAAATTAAACGCATAATTAATTAAATTTCGCAATAATTAAGTATTACATGTCAACATATTGTCAAAATGACCCAAAATAGTGAAATACAAAATATAATTTTTTTTAGAAGGAAAGTGGTTCTAGCAATCAAATTTGGTTCATTTGTTGCTCCACTAGTCAATTAATTTTCACCACTACCATTATGCTTTATACCTAATCTAGATAAGGTACACGTGTGATTTTTTTTTTTGTGCTTCATAAAAATTGTACTAGTCAAACAATTCACACTTTCATTCACCACTTTGAAACTTTTTTTTTTTTCATCCATCTCATGATTAACTTCAATTGGAAAATCATAATGGCTTTTATCAATACAAATGATACTAATAAAAATGAAATTATCCCTCCTGGATATATAATCAATCAAAGGAGAATGAAATAGAAACAAAATATGGTAGTAGAAAAAAAAATATTTTCAAAAAAGATACTTTATTAAGAAATTGAAATTATTACTTACACTCATTCTTGGTAACATAATTAGACTAAGAGAACGAAAATCATTAATTATAACAAAGAATTAATTTATATTCCTAAAATAAAATTCATAATATCTAAAATTAATTTATAAAAATATAGTTTGCTTACATAAAAAAATGTGAAATGAAAAAATATATTAACAAAAAATCGGAATAAATTTATTCTGCCTCTAGATTTTAATTTGTGTTGCCCTTATACAATGTTGGTCCAACCCTAGATATAGGGTAGGTTTCTTAATATGTGTCGTGATGTAATTAAATTTGAAAAAATAGTTATGACTCATTAGTTATATCGTGATTATACATGACATGTTCAAATGTGCTAGTTATGTTTGATTACGTTTAATTATTTTTTCATAATTGAAGTTAGTTCATTTAACATTCACTATCGATCAAGATCTAACAGTTTTAATTACACATAATTAACATGATCACATGTTATGCTGAGATTGGATCTTTCACGTGTTGCATCATATCAAATTTTCATAAAATAATCATCACGTCACGCAAATAATTACAGCATAGAATGTGCGAGTTATAGTGCGTGATAGACACACCTTCCGTGACATTTTTGTGATGCCGTGACTTTTGTTAAATCTATAATATAGGGAGCCTCTTTAAGATTCGTGTCAGAGCTTTACAACGAATTGAATTTAGTAATTCAATCCTCAGCTAATCCGAGGAATACGGATTCAAAAGAAAGCATAATTTAACAAATATTTATCTGGTGTTGAGTCTACTTGATCGGGACCCAATATGTCGGTATGATTTATCTTCTAGACAAATAATTAAAAAATCACTTAAAAATTGTGGAAACATAATAGAGAATCTTACAGGGTTACTTCTGTAAAAGTTTACTTTTCTAATTAGTAAAGCAGTGAAATAGAAGCAAACAGAAAGGGGGAAAGAAGAAAGCGCAAATGGAGCTTCGTTCGATTATTCTTCTCTTATTTCTCCTCTCTTCTACAATCAATGCGAGAAAAAGCGAGGTAGTACGTGGCGAAGAGTATGTGAGACCAAAACCTCGCAAAGCTCTCGCCTTTCCATGGCAATTGAAGAAGGAGAGCTCGATTGGTCCCCAGCAAGTCAGTACCTTTTTTTTTTTTTTTTTTTCTAAAATTGGGTTACTGGTATTGGTTTTATTGAAATTTCAATTGACGTGATTTTTGGGTTTGATAAGTAGAATACTAGTTTTGGGTTCAATTGGGTATGCTATTTTTGGACCTTTTTTGGTAGGTGATGGGAATTTGGTAATTTAGGCAGAAATTCGAACTAAAATTATGTTAGTTAATGTGATATATGTAGCTTCTCTTTTACTTTTTTGGTGTTTTAGTTAATTATCTGTCCTTAATTTTTGAAGAAAGATGAGAAATTTCTGTATAGATTTTAACATAGTTTTGGCTTTATGAAGCGCTGTTTTGATACTATAGTCCGTGCACTGCATGAAGCCAAAACTGCGCTGTTAAAATATTTACCCGAAATTTAACTAAAATAACTTCAGTCTAGTTAAAAGCTTTCAAGAAAGATGAGAAATTTCAGGTAGAAATATTAACAAAGCAGTTTTGACATCATGCAGCACATGAACTAACCATATGCAGTACTGTTTTGATTCTATAGCCTATGCGCTGCATGAACACATCTCTACTCTGTTAAAATCCTTACCTGAAATTTTCTGCCAACACTTTTGTTTGGCATAATTAATTGTTAAGAAAATTTAATTATTTCAACGGGTAATGTAGAGTAGTCAAAATATAAAAAGAAAAATAAAACTAGCAAAGAACATTAAAAAAATATATTTTGCATTGTTCTTCTTTACATTATTTGTAACATGTATAACTATATTAACAGGTTCATATCTCACTTGCGGGTGAAAACCAAATGCGTGTAACTTGGATTACCGAATCCCAAAATTACCCTTCCACAGTTCAATACGGCACCTCACCCGGCATATACCCCTACAACTCAACTGGCGAAACCACGTCCTATACCTACCTTTTGTATACTTCTGGTACAATACATCATGCCACTATTGGTCCTCTTGTACCAAGCACCACCTATTACTACCGTCTCAGCAACCAAGGACCTGAATTCAAATTCAAATCACCTCCAAATGAATTACCGATTACTTTTGCTATAGTTGGTGATTTGGGTCAAACAGATTGGTCGGTTGAAACCCTAGCCCACATAAAAAAATGTGACCATGACGTGCTTTTAATGCCGGGGGATTTGTCATATGCTGATTATCAGCAAAGATTGTGGGACACTTTTGGGGATTTGGTTCAGCCCCTGGCGAGTGAGCGGCCATGGATGGTTACGGAAGGAAATCATGAGAAGGAAAAGATTTGGTTACTGGAATCGTCATTTCAGGCATATAATTCTAGGTGGCAAATGCCATTTAAGGAAAGTGGGTCGGGTTCGAATTTGTATTACTCGTTTGATGTAACGGAAGTGCATGTTGTGATGCTTGGATCATACACGGATTATGATAAGGAGTCTGATCAGTATAACTGGCTTAAGGTTAGTGGTACAGTAATGCTGCCTGGTACTCTTTTCTGGTCAACTTTTTTTAGTATTAAAAAAAATTGGATTGAAAAATGGTACCAGCATTTAATTTTTTTTTTTTTCTGGATTTGATGCTATGGGTTTTGTTTTCGTAATGCTATAGAGAAAAAAAAAAATCAGCTTTAGTGGGCTCTGTACCAGTAAATCATTCTTGTTTTTTTCTGTTTTATTGGGTCTCTCTATGGTAGAAGGCTTTTAATTTATTTTTTCAAAGGAATTGTGCTCAAGTCCTGTATTCAGATACTGAAATCTTTTATCAAGAGATTTAACATTTATTCAATAGTGCTACTACTGATCATTCTTCGATACATTATGGAAAAAACAAAAAAAATTACAAATCTTGTTATTGGTATGATACCAGTATCTGGTTTCCATACCGGGTTTCGGCACTGAAACCATTCTATTACATACAAATCATTGAGATAAAAACTCATGAGGCTCACTAACTAACAATTCTTTTTTTTATTTTTTTGCAATGATTAGAAAGATCTGGCAAGGGTAGACCGGGGCAAGACACCATGGCTGATAGTTGTATTACATGCACCATGGTACAACAGCAACTGGGCCCACTATGGAGAAGGTGATGACATGATGGCATCTATGGAACCTCTTCTCTATGATGCTGGTGTAGATCTCTTGATTGCGGGCCATGTCCATGCATACGAGCGATCAGTATGCCCTTTGTCTCTTCTCTATAATTATTTGAGAGTTAGGCTATGGTACTATATATAGCTCAGATTGGTCTGTACTATGGATTAATATCTTTCTTTTCAAATTTTAAATAGTCTATCTGAACCGATCAAGATGATCTCCTTATGCAAATGTACATGCGGACTAAATTTTACGTTTCTTAGAACAAATTTTACTATTTTTTTTTGGGTAGGTAGGAAATTACTACATTTGAATAGTCTAGAATCTTTAGATCAAGTGATTTTCTACTGGTCTAAAAAAAAATAAAGAAAATTATAAAAAATGTAAAATCTAATCTATGAGTACATTTTTATATGGAGATCATGTTGAACGGTTCGGATCAATTGTTTAGACTTTGAAAATGAAGAAATTGATTCATAGCACGGAGCAATATGTGCTATGCATAGTACAATAACCTCCCTCATTGTTTAATTGTACATTACATTGCGTTCCTTTTCTATGTAGCAGCAATAAAAAATGAAAAGGATATTGAATATGGAAGTTGTAAATGTAAAAAAAAAAATTATGCACAAAATGCAAATAGAACATCAAATTTCACTGATGTAATTATTTTCATTTCAGAGACGTGTTTACAAAGGTAAAGTCAACTCGTGTGGTACCATGCACATAACCATTGGTGATGGAGGTAATAGGGAAGGATTGGCCAAAAGGTATATAATTTCTCTGAGGCGCTTCTGGAATTATGCATATATAGCTAGTTAACCATATTAGCAAATAACTTCCAATATTGCTATTATTTCAAAATTTCAAGTTACTAGCAAGTCTTTTTTCCTATAATGCAACTGTAAATTAATTGCATATTACTTGCAAACACGGAAAAGAAATAATTGGGTTTGTTTGCAAAAGACTCTTTTGTTTATATCCTCCAAAAAATTTCAATTCTGATAAGAGTAAGGCTTTGGTACTGTGCATAGCACATAGTGGTTCATACCACAAATCAATATTCGTTTCATATGGGGATCATGTTGAATGGTTCAGACTCACTCTTTAGATATATTGATTATAATTGTCATAAATTTCTATGATTTTTATATCCCAGGTATCACAACCCAAAGCCGAGTTGGTCTATTTTTCGAGAGGCAAGCTTTGGTCATGGAGAGTTGCAAATCATGAACTCAACTCATGCATTTTGGAGCTGGCACAGAAATGATGACGACGAATTGGTGACATCTGATGATGTATGGATCACATCATTAGTTGGATCAGGTTGCATCTCAAAACCATCCCGTGAACTTAGGAAAATTCTCATGTCTCCTTAGAATCTATATCACTATATGAAAGATGATGAAGTCATAGTATCTGCTGGTGTGATTTTTTTTTTTTTTTTGTAATGGTTGTATATCTAATGCCATGTATAATACAAAGAGAAGCTCTTATTAGGATGATAACTTGTATAATGGACATCTTGGTTGGTACCATATATATATATACTGATATTTGAATTATAGATGTTATCTTATCCTTCATTGTTTAATACAAATATAAGTTCTTATGTAAGCTGATAACTAGTACACTGTACATATTTGTTTGTACCAATAATATTGCTAATATTTGAGTTACTATATGTTCTAGGACTGTATTATGGGAACCTAAAATTTATACTCTGTGATATCTTTTTAAGTGAGGCTATTGTAATATGCACATTGCGGATCAATCTGTGCTATATATTTGTATTTCTATTTTAAAGTTTAAACAGTTAATTCGAATTGTTAAAAATGATGTCCATATGAAAACGTACTTGAAAACAAATTTTACACTTTAGAATTTTATTACTATTTTTAAGATAGTAAAATTCTCTAAGTACATTTTTATATGACAAATTTTACACTTTAGAATTTTATTACTATTTTTAAGATAGTAAAATTCTCTAAGTACATTTTTATATGAAAATTATGTTTAATTGTTTGTAATTAAATGTTTGAACTTTAAAAATAAAAATAAAAATAAAAATATGAATGCATAACATGGATCCATCTGTAATATGAATAGTACCAATAATCTCACTCTTAATTTTCCTTTTAAATGTCATGGAAGAAAAAGGAACTTTCAGAGAAGCAAACAAAAATATCATTCAACAAAGAACTGGTATCAGCTAAAACCTAAGAATTTTCTATTATAATCTAGGTTTCTCTCATAATTTCTGATTTCAGAAATGAGAACAAGAGAAAAAATGACTCATTCATCAATTTTACTAAGAGTCAACTCTGATACACATCACAAAAGTTCACATCCTTGCACCTTCTCTGATCTAAAATCATAGACTCAAAAACACCTAAAATCATATCTAAATCCTCTGAATCTTCCCCAAATTCCTTCAATGCAAAAATAATGCTTTCAATTGTAGATAAACATCCCGATTTTGGTTCATGTCGAACTTCACTGTATAAACTCTCCATTTTCAAATCCAATTTCAAATGTGGAAGCAATTTAAGCCATGGATTTTCATGGTACATTCTCTGAGCCTTTGCCCATGTACCATCTAACACTATCAAATTTTTAACCTCAAAATCAACTGAATCGATACCAACTGATTTCTCATTTGGGAAAAGCAGTACCGAATTAGGAGGCACTATCATGTCATACTCTACAATTTCGTATATTTCGGTTGAATTGTTCTTCTTCTTGGTGTGCAACTTCTTAACCCAAAACCCGTTATTCATCAGGGATTTTCCAATTGGGGTTTTCCGTACCCAATTCAAATTGGGTTTAGCAGTACGCTCTACTGTTATGTTTAGTGAAGTTGGAGAGCATATCACTTTGTATTTGTTCATCTCTTTTACTATGCAATTTCCATTATCACCTCCATTACATGAACTTCTAACGGGTTTCAGGTCTTCTCTACTTATATCAACCAGTAACATTTCTTTCTCAGTACCAGAAGTAGCCGCTTCTTCACCATTACCAGTACAACTTCCCAATTGGCTCAGTTCAGAACCCAATAACCCGCATTTATTCATCTCTTTTACTATGCAATTTCCATTATCACTTCCATTGCATGAACTCACAACTGCAGCACATAAATCACTAAAACCTTTACCAGGTTTCGGGTTTTCTCTACATTTATCAATCACTAACCTTTCTTTCTCACCACCATTGCATGAACTCACAACTACAGCACATGAATCACTGGAACTTTTACCGGGTTTTTCTCTACCATTATCAATCACTAACCTTTCTTTCTCGCTATCGGAGGTGGCAAATCCAATTGGCACAAGATCCGATCTTTCACCTTCAAATGAAGATTTTTCACATTTACAATTCACCTCTTCACCATTAACAGCACAACTTTCCAATCGGCCAGGTTCAGAACCCGATAACTCATCCTCCAACGGGTGAATTACAAGCTGGACATGAAGATTATCACCTCCAATGCATGAACTCTTACCGGGTTTTGGGTTTTCTCTACTTTTATCAAGCACTAACCTTTCTTTCTCGGTACCAGAAATGGTGAATCTGATTGGTGTAGGATCCAATCTTTCACCTTCAAGTGAAGAATTTTCAAATTTACAATTCGCCTCTTCATTCTTACCAGTACAACTTCCCAATCGGGTCAGTTCAGAACCCGATAACCCGTATTTATTCATTTCTTTCACTACCCAATTTCCATTATCACCTTCATTACATGAACTCATACCGGGTTTCAGGTTCTCTCTACTTTCATCAACCACCAACCATTCTTTCTCACCACCACAAATCGACCCAAGATTCAATCTTTCAAATTGGGTCGGGTCAGAACCCGATAACCCGGCCTCTAACGGGTGAATTTCAAGTTGGGCATGAAGATTGACATCTGACACATGTATCACAGAGATGTTCTTGAAACCAAGCTTGGCAATACGTACAGAGTTAAGAGGGTGCTTTATCTCATGTGTGTGTTGGAGCACAGTTATAGAGATGGAATTGTCTAGAGGTGAAGAAGAGGTGAAACGAGAACAGAGACACAGCTTTGTGGGTTTAGTGCATTTGTGACAAACGGGTCTCCTGGTTGAAGGAGATGAAGAGGGAGGTGATTGCGAGTCATGGCCATGGCTTCCCATGTGATGTCTCTTTCTCTTGTCGGCTGAAACGACTAGGGTTTTGTCAGTGCAAGGGATTAGAAGGGAGGTTTAATCCATTTAATTTTCTTTTGGATTGGGATCGTCCGATCTGCTTTGTGTATCTAATCGGACGGTCCGGATCCAAATCAAAATTTGATCCGGACTCCTCCACTTGTTAAATCCTCCGAGTTTAAGGTCGGGGTGTTGATCTCGGTTCTGTTTGATTAAAATCAAAATTTAATAGACAAATTATAATATTGTTTTTTTTCAGATTTGAAAAATACAACCGAACTGACATAAAATAACTTATCAATTGAATTAAAATCGAACTGAACAAATTGAAGAAACATTTTTTGTTAATTATTTGAATTATTTTTAAGATTGGTTTAAAATTTGTGCTTGGTTCAAATTAACTGGTTTTAAATCAAATCATGTAATATATATTATGTATTAATTTTTAATTTTTTTAAATATTTTATTCGGATTTGGGAATGGATTTAAAAACAAGGTTCTGAAACTCGGAATCGGAATCGGAATCGAATACTTGACCGTAAAATTGGAATCGGAAGAATCGGTCAGAATCGGTTGAATCGGATCGGAAACTCGGATTTTTTTGATAGAAGCTTATTTTGTACTTAAAAAAGTAATTTGATAAATAATTATGTTAAAATAAAAGTTACACTAAGATAATTCACTATTATAACCATTCTTCAAATTTTTCAATCTACGATAATTAACTATTTAAATATTGATAACGCTCATAATTATTAAATTCGGACGGATAATAATAAAATTTGTATATAATCACTTATAAATTAAAATATATTTTATTTTAAAATGAAATAGACTGTTCCGTAAGATAAAAAAATATATATTCACAAAAATAAATATATAATTTATATTCTACATTTTTATAACAATCAAACTTCTAGCATTATACACGTGGAACTCTTTTTTTTTTTTTAATTTGAAACTAATTTTAAGTCTGATTGCATGTTTTTGTTCTATTCTCTTTCTCTCTGCAAATTTGTGGGCCATTATGAGTTTCTTTCCTCTCCTCCAATCACGTGGAACTCTCTTAATGGGTGATATATGAAGGCACGGATCGAGGTCTAGATGTGTTTCTTGTGCTTAATCTTATCCGTTGATCTAGCATGGATGAATGGCTGGATGGTCTTAGTGAAAAGTAAATTTTCAGAATCTTTACTAGCCTACACGTACTGCTTAATAAATGTCATGATTTGTGTTCTCTGATCTCAGTGTATGTAAACCTATTAATGCATTGGATATCTAGAAACAAGATATTTATACACCATGTCTATTTATAATATTTGTCGATTAAACTTTCTTCAAAGCTCAAGCATTGGTCTTTCTTCAGAGAAACGACAATGGCGTGAACTTCTCCGATAAAAAAACACAGCTTGAAAATATTCGACACAGCTGAACTCGGATGACTCGGACCAAAACTCGGGTGACTCGGATAAAAAATCGGCTAACTCGGCCGAGTCAATCGGAAAACTCGGCTGACTCGGCACTGTTCATCCGAGTTTTGCTGAAAAACTCGCACGGGCGTGAGAATCGGGTAAAACTCGGCTCGGACACCGCCGATTCCGAATCGACTCGGCCGAGTCAACTCGGAATCGGCCGATTTTCGGAACCATGTTTAAAAATCTGTACATAATGTACAACTGTCTTTGAAATTGATGTATTCCAAAAAAAAAAAAAAATAGAGGGATAAATTTGAAATAATAGGACCTTGTGATTCTCAAAGAATCTTAACATATTTATTTCATACATATCGATCCTCTAGCATAGTGACAAATGAATAATTAAGGTTCAGTTCGGCGAAATTAAAAATTTGTGATTTGAATATAATTTAAGTATAATTTGAAAATAATTCAGTACAATAAGAAAAAAAAAATCCTAAAAAAAGTCTCTCAAAAAATTAAATTTTATAAAAGTAAATCACAAGTTATGCACATCAATAAACACAAATTTAATAGCAATAGAAGATAAAAAAAAAACACCTTGATATTAAGAATTTTTAAAATTGAAGTTGCCCCCACCCATCTTATCATGTGACGAATTGTTTCGACAAAAACACGAATTATACGTAAAATTTGTATAAATCACGTATAAGTCGCGAATAATTCGCTTAACTCGCGAATTACCTTTTAATCCGCCGTTCGATTTGCTGATGACTCAGATCTGAATTATTCGCGTACCTTGTCACTCTGCTATCTAGGCCTTCAGATTTTATTCTGACCCATTACACGATAGATGCAGTGTCTAAGAAACAGAATATCTTAGAATATAATTCTTAACCCGTCAGATTCTATTCCTCGGCCTTTCATCCAAGGCCCAGCAGTTTGTGCAAATATCAGGTCTGGCCCGTTGAAATTTTGCAATTGGAACGGAAAATTGAGGCCCGGTTAATTTCGTCTTGTTACATTTTCAATTCCCAAGTTATTATAATTCTTTGAATTGAATGATTTTTCTGCTCGGAATCTTTGACTGTTAACATCCTATTTTACAATTCTTTAAGAATTCTTTGTTATTTTTAATTATATTGGGCAATTTAATTTGAATCTTGAAGTCATATACAAATGACGCGTATACGATTATTTAACATTAGAATATCATCATTGATATCAAAATCGGACCGGTTCAGCTGAACCGGATAGATTTACAGTTTGGTTAGCTATTTGGACTAGATATATTTAATTAAACAGGTTAATTTTATATAAAAAATCTAGAGTAAAAAAAAAAACGATTTTGTATTGGTTTTGTGACCACTGCTATCTTTTCCCAATTTTGAAAAGAAAGGACTAGCTTTTGAGGAAAAAAGTTGCAACTTTTTGGAGAAAAAGTGAAATCTAATATGTATTATTTTGTAGTTAATTATGTGAAGTCATTAATATTTTGTAAGATACTTTTGTAAATAATTATGTATTTGAGAATAATCCAACATTTGCAACATTATTTTTTTTAAAACAAAATATTAATTATAATATGGATTATTAGAGGTTTACTTGATCACAAAAACTAAAGAATTTCTATGTAGTTATTAAATTTTAATAGAAACTATAAAACTATAAAATTTCTTTGATAAAAAAAATATTTCATGATATTTTATTTTACTAATTCTAAAAATGAGTTCTATATTTGAGCTACAATAAATATGTTATTTTCTAATAAAAATATTATTTGTAATATATAAATTTACTTTAGGGGAGTGCTATACTGAGGGCTTCGTTTATGATTTTGAGAGCTACTTGACTTTTTTTTTCCTAAATACCGATTTTACCCTTTCAATTTCTCTCACTCATTTAATAACAAACCTAATAAGGAAATAACTTTAAAGGAAAACTCATTTTCTCCTGTGAGAAACAAATCTGTATCCTCCCAGTATATGAGAAGTTTACTTTTTTTCTGTCTTTCATTTTTCTGACAAATCCATATAGCCTATCATTTTTCATTTTCTGTTTTTCTTTTTATTCTCTCATTTTTGTGTTTTTTTTCTCTTCCTCTATCTCACAAGATGTATACTGTCAAATTGTATTTTGTTTCCAAATTAACGTGTTCTTTTTGTAATCTAATAATGTGTTAATTTTATTTATATTGGCTTAAACTCTTTTAATTTTATACTTGTGATGACAAATTAATAAAATTTAAACAAAACCTCAACCATTGTTTTCCCTGGTGACCTGTTAGTACATATATACAAATCAAATTAACATTTAAGCAAAAAAAATAGTTTTGTATACCCTGATGACCTGTGAGTACATGTATACAAATCAAATTAACATTTAAGCAAAAAAAAAAAAAAATTTGTATACCCTAATGACCTGTTAGTACATATATATAAATCAAATTAACATTTAAGCAAAAAAATTAGTTTAATTTGTATATAAACGAAGATTCCAACTAAGTATATACTAAGATGAAGTTATTATTTGGTGAGGCAGGTACGGATTCGAAATTTTTCAATACATATATACTCTAAGATAAAGTTTGGATATTCAATTAATTCAATACGTTAATTGCCAGTTTCTCAGCAAGATATATAAGAAAACATTCTTTAGATGTCAAATATAAAAACAATCAAACCAAGATACAAAACATTTCTAGCTATGCCAAATGGGAGATACATATTTGTTTCAGGAGCTTTCCTTTAAAGTGATTTCCTTATTAGGTTTTTAATTAAATGAGTGAGAGAAATTAAAAGGGTAAAATTGGTATTTAAGAAAAAAAATGTCAGTTAGCTCTCAAAATCACAAACGACGTCCTCAGTATAGCACTCCCCTTTACTTTAATAGTACACTGTTAATATGTATATTAGAAATTTTATTACATAAAACATAATTATTTATAATAATAATTATATCTTATAAATAAATATGCAAGTATTTAAAAAAATCAGTAGTTAAACTAGTTGAACCATCGGTCCAACCAGTGAACAGTCAAACCAGAGCTTTATCGGGTCGACGTCTAGTCCGGTTATGATAACATTGCTTGATAATTAATTGACATTGGAAACAATAATACATGCATACATTCAAATACGGTTCAATTAATTAATAGTCCTATAATAAAAATTTGTGTTTGATTCAAATACGGTTCAGAAAATATCATGGTAAAAAAGTCATGCTAAGAGAACTGGTCTGTTTTGAGTCAGCTTGTGTTGAAAATGCACATGTTTCTACATCTATTTTTCTTTAGATAAATTTAACAAGTAACATATAGAATAATTTGGACAACAAGATACATTTCATTATTTTTGGAATAGAGAAAAATGCAAATTTAAATAGTTTATGTTAATTTTTCTTTCAGTTATATAATTATTTATGCAACATAAACAATATATGTATTTAATTTTTCAAGTCAAATAATTAATGTACAGTGAAATATATTTCAAATTTTATATGTGGACAATATAAATTATGCATTGATCCCTCATCTTAAAGAAAAGAAACAAAATGTATTTATGTTCTATAATTATTTATTAATTGTAAAGATGAAAAATAAATCTACTAATTCAAAAAAATCAACATCTTTATTCAAAGTCAAGAAATCGTACCACTTATTTGTTTTAGTTGGTGATTTTTCTGTCACTAAGGATATGGTTATTTTGTGATATATAACAATACATAAACCTTAATTAGTTCTGAGTAAAAAATTGTTTCAACTCCAATTTTGATGGGTTACCAACCATATGATAGAACATTAATTGTATTTTTATCGGTCCTAATTAAAAAGTTATAATTATGATTTGTTTCCATTACACCTAAGACAAATTAATAAGGTTAATTATCAGTCGTGTATGGTAACTTGGTAACCTTTGATTTTCTAAAGGGGCTGCTATTTTCAAGGCTATTTTGAAGGCAGAGATTCAACTATTGAGAGCATAGAGAAATATTTTCTTCTAAAAATACCCGAGAAATTCAGCTATTTTCTAAAAGAAGATTGACATATATATAAAGAAAAAAAAATGGTCCATACTAATGAAGACAGATTTAGCTAAATAAAAAATATTATTTAAAGGTAAACCTGTCCACACAATTAATAAATCAAGAGATGTTGTGTTAATATAAAAAGCAGTAGTAACTAGTAAGCAGCAGTACTCAAATAAACATCAAGATCGAGAAAGAAAGAGAGAGATGGGTTCTTCATATTCTTGCGGTAAGATCTCATCTAATTAAGTACTAGTTTTTCCCTTCTTTTAACTAAAAGTCGATTTAATTTTGGTTTGCTGTAACAATAATAAAATTGCAGATGGCATCAAGAAAATAAATCACCAAAATGAAGCTGAACAACTAAATTCGGATGAAAACAAATTACCAATGAAGCATACATTTACATGGAAAATAGATGGATTCAAATCTCTCTTGAAGCTGGGAGAAGGCAGCACTACTACTTCATTCCAAATGCTGGGTATCACATGGTATAATTTCCTTTTTATTGTCTTCTCTTTTGATGTCATCCAACTATGTAATATCTACAAGGGATCTTCATTCAGGTTTGAACTAGCGACCGCGCACATCAATGGTATTGTCTTTGCCACTAGATAAAAGACTGATTTTCTTTTTATTATCATTCTTTCTTTTCCTTGTTGAACTATTGATATATATATATCGTATTGAAATTAAATTGGATCTTTAATTAGTTGCATGATAGCGCTCTAATTTAAATCTCTGTGTACTGAAATCAACCCCAATTTTTATTATTTTTTACAGTGCAGAGAAAGTTTTACAGATTTGACATTTCTCTCCATAAACAACTAAAAATAACAAAGAAGAAAAAAATAGCAAACATTTTTTTTAACCATTAGAACTACACAACAATTGTGCGGGGCTATTACAAGTGTACATTTGCCGTCTGAGGTACCTAACCACTAGTTAGCTCCCACCCGAGCTGGGTTAGGAAACAAGCCAGTTTTGGTAACTTGGCACAATCAAGGTACACAAGGAGATCCGGATTCGGATAGTACAAATTTTTTCCTATAACATTTAGTAGACTATAGCCTCTATTGCAGCAAATCAATTAATATCAAATCAAAAGACACAAGACATATGATGTTTCCTTTGCTATGATTTATAGGACCTTGTCTGTGAATCCAACGGATAGAAAGAGTAGGTGCAAACTTTCAAAGAAACATTTGTCACTTCATCTTGGGGCAGAACAATTGTCTTTAAGTCCTAATTTTATGCTTGAAACCAAGTTCAAATTATTCATTCATGGCCAAAAAGACGGGAAGCACATAGAACATGAAGGTACATAAGTACAAATCTTACTACATATCATTCAATCGAGTGCATCTGCAGAATATACATTTTATTTTATTTTTCAATTTCTTTAATTAATTACTGATTGCACAGCATTTTTACTGTCTCGGTCATCCTAATGCACTAAGTGAAGTATGACCGAGACAGTGAATCATTGTGCCTCTATGTTGTGTGTGAGTGCATATTTGTGTGTGTATTTGTGTTGTGCATACTCACACCCATACTTACACAATGTTGTAAATAATAAATTTAATTAATTGGTCAATTAGTAAAATGTTTAAGGTCAATGTTTTTGGTAATTTGTAGATAGATTAAAGTTTAAGTTTTCTAGAGTCATGGCTAGTTGTGCAATTCATGCATTTGCAATTCATACATTTGGTATTTGTGTTGTGTTTAATAATAGGCCTCTATGTTGGAGGGTAAAAAGTCACTATTCTTGAGGGTTCACCTACAAAAAGTGACTATTTCTAAGCGTATTAGTATTACCGATATAACTATAAGCACTGACACACACAGAAACTGTGTTTTCAAAAAGTATAACTTGTCATTGTAAATTGCATTATATATTTGCTGCAAACATGTCATTGATATAATGTTAATGAGGCTTTGAGAAATTGGGTAGGGTTATTCTGATTCCATATTTACAGTCGAATTATATTATTTTGTACTATAATTACAGTTATTCACACGTACATGACAACTAGTCGTGTAGCGAGAGCGTCATTCATGATACCGATCAAGACACTGAAAAGTCCATCCTTAGGATTTCTGGTGAATGATTCCATAGCAGTTGGCGTTGAATTAATTGAATTCAAAAAGGTCCCATGTAATGGTGTGGAGAGAACCAGTTTTATACCCAAAAACAAGTCAAGCGGGTCATTCAGCTGGTACATTGAGGATTTTTCTCAGCTCAGCAGACCTATTGCTTTATCAAAGCCTTATGAGATTGCTGGATACACATGGTATGTGATGAACCTCTCTCTTTATATTTCTCTATCTCGTTCTCTCTCACGCACTAAGTCTAATCCACATTGCTAATAATCAGGATATTACGTCTAGAACCAGAAAGTATTTTGAACAAGAACTATATCGGTCTTTACTTGAAAATGGAGAACAAATCTGCATCACAGCTTCCAAGTGGTGTGATGGCTCAGGTCGTTCTCTCTATCAAAAGACAATCACAAGGAATAAATGCAGACAATTCTCTCAGCAACAAATCCCTGGATCCTTACCAATATAAATGTTAGTACCATTTTACATCGTTTCTATTTACAACATTTCTCCTATAACATGGAGTTGCTTACTTGCATTCATGTAACTGTTCATTTCCAATTGTATGACAGTATGAGTTGTTACGTTGTGCATTCAATACCGGACTTATCATGTTTGTATCCTAATCCAGTACAATTCAGCACATATTTTGTTTCAAATTTTGACCTTTTCAATTCTATCTTTATTGGGCTCAGGTTAGTCCAATAGGATTTTAAATTAGGTCTGGTACTTCAAGCTTATCTTCCCAAATTAATAAAAAAAATTGGTTCTGGCTTATCTCACCTCAGTATCTCATTGATTTTGTGTTAACTGTGCGAATTAAAGATTTTTCTTCTGTTATTTGGTAACTTTTTTTTTTTTTCTAATTTGTGTTATATAACTTTTTCAATTTGAAATTGTAGTCCGGAGCAATTTCACTCATCTAAGCTTTACATCCTGGGGATATTCAAAGTTCATGAGACTTGAGGACTTCAAAAACCCATCAAATGGATACCTCATCAAAGGAACATGCACAATTGAAGCATCAGTCTGCATTTTTGGTTCTGAAAATGATCGTTCAACCTGAGGGATTGATCTCATTGTCGTTTTTATTCTATCAAGATTTTAGTTATTTTGCAAGGGGCAAGTAGATCCTTTGTGTACGTACTCTTTGTGGCTTAATCATAGTTTAATTTCTTGATCCTCAAGGATTTCTTTAAATAAAAAAAATAGCTTCCCTATGTCAAATTATGTGTTAGAGTTGCATCAAGTTTGGCACCCTACCCGCCGCCGATATGGTGAAAATAATTTGAGTTAGATATTATTTGCAATTGTTAGATACTATTTTCAAGATATGTTCCTCCTACAAATATTTAGCTTTTGTAAAAATAATTGTTGTCACAAAACAAATACTTGACATGTATGTGATTGGAGGATTCATCTGACCTTCCTATTTTTGTTTGCTCTAAGTATTAGTGAAGTAACAGAACTGTATCAGCTTCACATGACCAATTATTAAATGACATACACATTAAAATTTATTTCTTGACAATTTTTTTTTATCCACATCTTATCTATAAATATAGTGGGATTTATCCACATAAGTATATATGTTGTCAAGTGAACCATCCTCATGAATGAATTGTAAATTCAATTAAGAGTGATTGCAGCCAACCCTTTAGCTTGATAATTACTAGAGCCCTATATGGATAGGTTGTCATCAAGGGTGTTTCCAGGATGAGAGCATTGTTGAGAGCATTGTTGTGGCATGCCACCAAAACTCGTCATGTGTTGAAATTGCCGTTGATGATGACAGGTACCATCTTAATGAACGATCCTGCCTAATAGGTGGTCGATATCCTCTATGTTCCTGTTTTGGACGGGGACCCCGTCAAATTTGAGACATTCCTTGTGTGTGGTGAGGTCGTAAACCATGCCAGTGCTTGTTATCCACGCGACTAGTTGAACATGTGAGTTGTAGTCCAAAGCAAATACTCCTACGTGCACGGCATTGTCTCTCATGGATATGGTCATGAAGAAAACTAATAACCCATGGAATGGTTCAGCTTGCTTTTGAAGTAGTCTCTTTGGTGGTGGTTGAGTTGAGCTGCAAGGGTTGTTTGAAGGTAATGCGGCAATGTTCTTTTGTTATAGTTCAGTCCGGCATGCTCATTGGCCAGCCTCTCTAGCAGCATGTTGGATAGATGAAGGCCCTCCCCTGTCTGGAAGAAAGACTCTCATCTGGTTGCGGTGGCCATTTTGAAGGAAAGTCGGGTCAATCAAATGCATGGCTTAGAAATTCTCCATTTCGTTTTCTGTGGATGTTTCTTTAGTTGTTTATCGATTTGGCTGTTATGCTTTTCTGTAGTTTCACAGTTGTGGCCCTATTTAGAACCTTTCTTGTCTTCTCCTTGCTTCTGCACCATAAGGATTTGTGTCGAAAGTTGTTGGATTAGAAACATTTAATGATGTTTCTGCAAGCTGCCTGTGTTTGACCCCTCTCTGTGCATTTAAGGCACTTTCTTTTTTTCTTTTAGAATCTTCATTTTCTTTGTGAGGATTGGGTAGTTGTATTAGGATTGGGTTTTGTCCAAAGGGGCTTTGGACAAAGCCTCATCCAAAGCTAAGCTTAAATGTCCGATTTGTATTGAGATTCGTGCAAATATTATGGTTCCTTGAATCTAAATGTTTTTACAAATTTTGATGCAAATCAGACGGTTTAAGTCTAGCTTTGGATGAGATTTTGTCCAAAGCTGTTTGGACAAAACTCTCACCTAGTTGTATTTACCTTGTATTGCCTTCTTCCTTTTTATACACGGGCACAATACTAGTAAATTTTTGTCCACATAAATAGCAAAACTTAATTTTCATGCAGCAAAACTATAATAGATTTATAAAATAGTAAAATTATAAATTACAATATTTTATTGTAATAGAAAATATCACACAAATTCAACGTATGTATGAATTAAAAGTCCTCCAACTTATTTTTTGTGAACTATTGAATTTTGAACGTATTTGCTCCCTTATAATATGTTCTCGTTGTAATGCACGGGCACAATACTAGTAAATTTTTATGTACACCAATACAATTGTCCTAAATAATTATTTGTACCATGCTAATATCACATCGAGATCAAGAGAGAGAGAGAGAGAGATGGGTTCTCACTATTTTTGTTGTCAGATCTCACCTAAGTACCATATTTTCTCTTCTTTTTACTAAATTATTGTTTCTGATGACCTGATTCAAATTTTAATGTGCTATAACAATAATATATTTTCATTTAATATGATGTTACAATAAATATTAAAATTAATTAGCATTTGCATCCCTCGTTTTTCTATGCTGTCTCCAATGTATACTTAAAATTTACCAATTAAGTCAAAATATTTTTGAGGATTCTGGTTTTTAACTTTAACAACATAATTCATAAAAAAATTGTTAAGGAATTTACATATACATATTTTCCAATTAAAACTATCCTATGTATTTCTTGTCTATTACTTTCAAATTATTGAAAAACCAAAGTTGCTATTTAAACACATTTTATTTCAAGTCAAATAGAATTTTCATATATTCGAAAATTGAGAAGTTACATATATACAATTGGTCGAGTAGTATATTACGTCTCGTGGTCGCAAAATAAATTCTCTTCCAACAATAGAAGCTAAAGATGGCATAAATATAAATTGTTTCTTTATATAAAAAATTATTATATACACCAAAATGGGGACTGGCAAACACAAATATTTTGTTGCTATAACACAACACCTCAAATATCTTAATTGTGTAGACAAATCTGCCCTCCATACATATCTCTTCAGAAATGACTACCTTTTACTTCATTCCATATATGTTAGATCTTGTATTTCTCTAAATCTTTATTTTTTCGAAACAGGAGAAAACAAATCTTGCAGGATATCTTCTGATTAAATATGCACCGGTTTGTACCGTTTGTACTTCTGATTTTTTTGTTTTTTTTTGTACGTTGATAAATTCAACAAGTAGTATCTAGAAGAATTTGGACGAGATCATACATTTCTTTATTTTTTAAATGGAGAACCATGCAACTACTATAAATTCACAGGTTTCTACTTCTTTATTTATATTTCAAGTCACTTAATATACAATGAAACATACACAGCATATTTAGATTATGCTTATAATTTAACCATTGTCAAGTGTTCCCTTGTCTTAAATTAAGGAGACAAAATGTATTTATGTATTATAATTATTTATTAATTGACCAAATGAAAATCAATATACTAAGCATCAAGTGAAAATTTGCAAAATCAAATGTTCAATGAATAGAACAAAAATAATCTACATCTTTATTCGAAGTCCAAAATCGTATGATTTAATTATTGTTTTTCTTTTTTTTTGAAAGATTGGTAGCAGCTACCAAGATACAGAAAAAAAATAGAGGAAACTACAACTACTATCCTATTACATCAGCTCCTTCAATTTATTCGAAAAGGAAAACTGCTCCCCCTCACTACTTCTGTACCAGTACCGTTATTGAACTTCTTATTGGTACGATTTATTTATTTCTATTGGGAATTTTTTCGCTAAGATTGAGGTACTGACCACTCGAAACTATTAACCGTATTATTTTGTGACTTTTTTTATAATATATATTTTTTGGACATATTACCGAATAAAACTTTTAAGATGGTCTTGAAAATAAATAAGATTACATAAATCTTATTGGAGTTTGAGTACAAAAATATTACAACTACAAGTTTGATGGATTACCTATCATGTAATTGAACATTGTATTTTTTTAAAAGAAGAGATCTAATTACACTATTTTATGGTGACACATCTTGACACCATATGTTTACAAGTTTTTTGCAATTTCAAAATTCAAACAATTGATTCTTACTATTCAACATGATCTCCATATTAGAATGTGGTTGAAGGGCAAATTTGCATTTTTGGAAAATTTGTTTACTATTAAAATTGTTTACATAATACATCAAACTTTCAAGATTTTTCTGATTTGTTACCTTAACAAAATTATCAATAAAATTAGTTAAGGAATCAACATTTACATATTTTCCAAACAAAAAAAATCTTCCTATGTATTTCTAGCCTATTAGTTTCTATTGAAAAACAAAAATTTATAACTATACTTTAAAATCCTAGTTGCTATTTTACATTTCAAGTAAAATAAAATTTTCATATATTTCAAAACTGAGGTGTTACATATATACAATAGGTTGAGTGGTATATTATGTCTCGTAGTCGCAAAATAAATTATCTTCCAACAATAGAAGCTAAGAATGGAATAAATATAAATTCTCTTTATATATTATTTTATTATATACACGAAAGAGGGCACTGATAAACACAAATATTTTTAATGGAGAACCATGCAACTTCAATAAATTGTGTAGGTTAAAATTTCATACAGTTATAGTATTTACAAACAACATATATATTTAATTTTTCAAGTAACGTAATATACAGTGAACCATACATCAAATTTCATATGTGGATAATGTTGATTATGCTTATAATTTAACCATTGTAAGGAAAAATAAATATAATTATGTATTATAATTATTTATTGATTGAGCAGATGAAAAATCAATGTACTAACCATCAAGTGAAAATTTTCAAAAATCAAGTGTTGAATGAATAGAACAATAAAAACAATCTACATTTTTATTCAAAGTCCAAAAACCGTCTGATTTCTTTGTTGTGTGGTTGGTCATTTTTTTTTGTTGCTATGATATGCGTACTGACAACTCGCAACTCTTCATCGGATCATTTTGTGATTTTTTTTATAATATAAATCTTTTACGTATTACAATATTCAACTTTTAAGATGGTTTAGAAAATAAATAAGAATACATAATCCTTAGTGGAGTCGACAATAAAATATTTCAACTGAAATTTTGATAGATTACCAACCATGTGATTGAACATTGTATTTTTTTTTTTTTTTTATCATGTTAGTTACACGCAAGGCATATAATGTCATCATTCATGTATGTTAACTTGGCAATCTATGGTTTTCGAAAAGAAGATTTTGCTTTGAATAAAAAAGATTATTGAAGGGTAAATCTGTTCACACAATTAAAATATCTAGAGATATTGTGTTGCTATAAAAAAGTAGTCCTATTTAATACCATCACCCCCACCAAAAATTAATCATTGTTCATTATGTTTTCTTCCGAGCCAAAATAACATCAAGATCGAGAGAGAGAGAGAGATGGGTTCTTCATATTCTTGCTGTATGATATATCTAATTAACTACTATTATTCCCTTCTTTAACTAATTTTTTTTCCCTTTTGATCAGTTGTTGTAATTTTTATTTACTAAAACAATAATATAATTGCAGCTGTAGTAGGTAGCAAGGGCACCAAGAAAATATATGCCCGAAAAGATTCTCAAAAAGAATGTTCGAATGAAAAGAAATCACAAAGAGAGCATGCATTTATATGGAAAATAAATGGATTCAAATCACTGTTGGAGCAGGGACAAGCCTGGACTACTATATTCAAAATGCATGGCTTCAGATGGTACAATTTTCTTTTATTATATTTTTTTCGTCATCTAACTATTTAATATTCAAAAGAGCTTTATTCAGGTTTCAACTTGCGACTTCCCACAAAAATATCATTGCCTATGTCACTAGAACAAAGGCTGGTTCTTGTTTTATTATTTTTTCTTTTTTCCTCGTTGTCCTCTTGATCATATCCAATTAAAATATAATCCTTTTGTAATAGTTTTGATTTGCATAGTTGTGTTTCATTTTTCAGTTTTTTAAAGTTTTCTTTCATAACTCAAATGTTTTTAGTTCTTTACTTTTGTATTTTCTTCTGGATTTTCTGCTGTGAAAACTACCTTTTGCAGATCAATATGCAAAGAAGGGCTGGACCCTTATCTTTACTAAAAAAATTGCCTTCTTAGTTAAGAAGATGAAAATACTGACAGTTTTCATATGTTATTTCAATTCATGACGAGAATTATATTAAAATTATGATATTCTTAAACACTTTTGTTTAATTATATGATATGAATTGAATTGAAATCTGAGTTTGTAAAAATTATTTTCAATAGCTTTGTAATTAAGATGCAAAAGTTTGAAAATTTAAATCCCTATGAATTGAAATCATACAAATGTTATTTTTTTACTGTACAGGATAAATGTACAGATTTGATCTTTCTTGACATAATAAAAACAACAACAAAAAACAAAGGATACAAAAATAACAAATAATTTTTTTTATTTTAATCATTTCACGAAAGTTATACTCGCTGTGATTATAGGAACTTGTCTGTGAATCCAATGGATAGCAAGAGTTGGTACACACGTTCAAAGAAATATATGTCACTAAGACTTGAGGCAGAAAACTTGATTTTAAGTCCTGATTATATCCTTCAAACCAAGTTCAAATTTTTTATTCAAGACCAAAAAGAAGGGAAGCACATAGAACGTGAAGGTAGGTACAATTCTAATTAGTACAATTTCATTAATTGACTTCTTATTCCGCATATCATTTTTTTAATTTTTCTAATTTCTTTCAGGTCATATTATATTTTTTCCTATTTGCATTGAATCATTGTATGTATGTGCTTGTGTGTGTGTGTCTGTATCTGTGTGTTGTGCATACACACTCAAACATACATCTGTTTTGTGAACTACGGCTTGTCTTTTACATTTGCTGCAAACATGTCCTTGCTTTATTGTTAGTAAGGTATGAGAAATTCAGTAGGCTGATTACATTCAATTATATTATTTTGTTCGATAACTACAGCTAGCCACACCTACATGAAAACTAGTAGTCTATCTAGAACATCCATGACTACTAGTTATACATCCGCATTGTGCATGATACCACTCGAGTCGCTGAAAAGTCCATCCCTAGGATTCCTGGTGGATGACTCAATAGAAGTTGGCGTAGAATTAAGTGAAATAAAAAAGATGGAGAGGACCTATTTTATTCTGAAAAATAAGTCAAGGGGATTATTCTGCTGGTACATTCACGATTTTTTACAGAGAGCTTTGTCGAAGCCTTTTGAGATTGCTAGATACACATGGTATATATGAGATGATCAACTTCTCTCCCCCTCTCTCGCCTTCTCTCTCTTTATTTATCCAACCTAATGCACTAAGTCTTATCCACATTGTTATCAATCAGGAAATTATTGCTAGAAGAAGAATATGGTTTAAGCAAGAACTATGTCAGTCTTTACTTGATAATGGAAAACAAAAATGGGTCAAAGCTTCCACCATCTAGTGGTGTGATGGTTCAGGCTGTTATCTATATCAAAAGACAATCACAAGGAATACTCGCAGACGATTCTCTCTGCAACAAATCTCTGGATCCTTACCAACATAAATGTTAGTACCATTTTACCTAGTTTCTGTTCATGACAGTCTATTAAATACCGGACTTGTGAGGTTTGTTTCATAATCCAGAACACTTAGCATATCTTTTGTTTCAAATTTTTACTTAAAGCTGATCTGCCCAAGAACAAAACATCTAATGGTTCTGTCTTGTCTCACCTTGCTATCTCATTAATTGTGTGTTCACTGTTCAAATTGAAAATGTTTCTTCAATTATTTGGCCAATTTGTTTTAATTTTTGATACATAACTTTTCCTATTTGTAATTGTAGTCTGTTACAATTTCACTCCGAGCAGTACAAGGTGGGGAATTCGTAAGTTCATGAGAATTGCCGACTTTTATTCCCTATCAAATGGTCAGTCCATCTGTGGAACATGCACCATTGAAGCCTCAATCTGCATTCTTGGTTCCAGAAATGATCGTTCATCCTGATAGATTGTGTGATTTATTATCCTATATATATGTGCTATTTTTTTTTTTCTAAAATGGGGAACAATGCAACTTTTATAAATTGTTTATGTTGTTTTTTCTTTCAGTTATATTATTTATGAACGATATATGCATTTAATTTTTCATGTTACTTAACCTACGGTGAAACATATCAAATTTCATATGTAGACAATATAGATTTTGCTTTTAATTTAATCACTGTCAAGTGATCCCTCGTCTTAAATAAAAGAAACAAAGTGTATTTGTGTTTTATATAGATTCATTATTTGAACAGATGCAAAATCAATCTACTAACAATCAAGAGAAAATATGCAAACGCAACTGTTTAATCAATAAAATGAACAGATGAAAGCTTTTGCTTCCCTCAAGTAATGAGTCCCATAGGTACTTCAATTAGCTAGAACAGTGGTAAATTGCATTAGTGACTAGAGTTTGTCAGACAGGGGAATGAGAACAACGAAAGAGGAAGGACATAATTAAGGAAAATAGGAATTTTATTTTTTTAATTACCATTTGAAGGAAAGGGAAAATTATAAAATTTCGATGATTAAATAAAAACAAAAGATATTAATAAAGATTTTCAATTCAAATGGGGACAAATTTCAAAATTTCGATGATAAATATCTAATTAAAAGAAATTATAGTTATATAAAATTGATCAGCCAGCCTGAATCAACAATTGTACAGGCTACAACAGGATTTTCAGTTATTAATTTAATAAATGAATTTTGTTTTTTCATCATGTCAATCAATATCTTATATATCATGATAGTAATTACAACATTATACTGTAATATTCAATTTACAATTGTAATATTCAAACTGTATCAAATGAAAGTGAATGTAGTCTACTGGGCTCAACTAGAAGTTTGTGCTTTGGGTTTAATTGGGTCATTTTGTACCTGAAATTTTGTAGTTCGGCTTTCAGTTTAATTTGGGCTTTGGGTTAAATTTTGTTGTAGGAACTAGGAACATGCAGCATGGTATGTCTTATAATTAAAAAAAATTGAAATATATATGTTCATCCGTTGGATAATAGCACATATACAATTTCCTTTTCACCAATCGAATACAAATTACAAACAAATATTGTGAAGTTAATAAAGCACTTACTTGAATTAGACTAGGGGTGAAGGAGAGGCTTAAGGTAACCGGATCCATTTTAATTTTTGCTTAATTTAATTGATTCTTTTTTTCTATTTTTTAAAGATTATCAACATAATATAAAAATTCCAAGAAAGAATATGTTCCTTATTAAACAGAAACTAAATTAAAAGCCAAACCAAATTTTCCGTAGCTTGTTAACAGAATTTTCAGTCGATATAGGAAATCAAGATTTATAGTAGGAAATACCAATGTTAGAAACAATAATACAAACATAAACACAAATAGGGTGAATTGTATATATATTATGTCATGGTCACCGCAAATTTTTTCTCTTCCAGAAATAGATTTTCCAATCTAAAAATAGCATCTATAAGTATCAATTCTCATTATATATCTGCATTCTTAAATTAAGCAAGCAGATGTTCAAATCGTCTTATATATGGCTATAATTGAAAGATAAATTTTTGAATTGAATATCAGTCCTTCAATCAAATAGTACGACTTTTTTATACATTTTTTTTAGGTTTTTCTATGTGTAGAAGTCTAAATTTAGTTGTACTATATTTGTTCCTGCTGACTAGTGGTTCCAATTTTGATGTGCTATATATAATAATATTATGTTTTCAATTAACCTTATGGTACAATACATTTTAAATTTAATTAGAATTTATAGTACAAATTTACCAATTAAGTTAAAAAATATTTTCAGGATTTCTGGTTATTGTCACATCCGGACGATAGAACTAACAACCAGCCGCTCTCATTAGCGCAAGGCTATTTAATCATCAAAACATAATCATAAAAATACATTACCAATGACAAAGATAAGAGCCACAATAAAAGAAGGATCCTCAAACCGAAGAATAAACCTATTATGGTGTAATAATGTACTAACGAAATACCATAGCAAATTTATTGGAAATAAACAAATAACCTTATATGTGACAAATCATGCGAGTCTTCAAGTTCAACTCTCATTTTCGTATCTCGCTTTTTATACCTGAAATCCACAGAGTGCAACGGTGAGAGATTGAAAATCTCTCAGTGCAGTATTTAGTTCCAGTCAAGTTATCCCTAGATCCAATTAAACTAAAACTAAAACAACACCGAGCGCCAAAATATAGACTACAATAATAATCTAAGAGCAAAGAATCTAAATTACCAATTATAATAAGTCATGAACCATAAATATAAGTTCACTTGAAGAAATGCTCAAATATAACAAAAGAAAAATCAGCAATCTAGAGAAAAATCAACAAGCTAGGAATTATACCAATCCAAACCAATTTGTTTTTTTTTACTTTTAATTTTTTAGTAAAATATAAATATATTTTACAAAAATAGATAGAGTATAAAAAAATTTAAATATAATAGAAATATTTTATCTATTTTTTGAAAAACTTTTTACATTTTACTAGAAATTGATTTAAGAATTTCCTTTATATAAAAATTCCTATCTATTCAAATTTAATGTACTCTTTATGTTTTTCACACATCATCTGACTCAGATCTGCTACGTCATAACGATGACAAAAGCATAGAAGACTTTGGTCTTTCGGTGCCTTACAGTTTGTCTTGATATGAACTTAACTGTCTTTCACTTAACTTTTAGAGCTACTTAATAGAAATACCAACCAATTATAAATTAGCTACCTAGGCATTTGGTCATTTCATTGTTAGCGCAGCTAGTTCACAAACTTTTTTATAAAATTTAATAAATATCAGCTAAAAAAATAACTTTATTGTACAAAGTGAACTGAACTCAAAAGTTACTGACTATTGTACTAGTTCTGAGGATAAAAAGTAACTTGTCAAAATAAGAGTACACTGAAAAAAAATTGTTATTTTTAAATATATTACTATTACTAACAGTAGTATCGCAAAAACATTATTAAAAAAAATACGTTTATTCTGACAGATAGTAACACATTTTATATATAGTGTATTTATTTATTGTACTTCTTATCTAGATACAAAAATAAAGTCATAAAGATGTCATTTTCATATCTTGAAAATTTGGTTTCCATGATTGTGAAGCATGAAAGAAAAGAATGTCTGGGACCATGATTTGGACTTCTCACAGTGTTTTAATCATTCAAATTGAATCTGTTTGCGTTCCCACCTAGCAGCTAAACAGGGCCTTAATTAATAAATTCATTTATTTATACCCAGCACCTCGCCAAGAGAAGAAAGCCAACTTTGACTACTTAAGCCCCCTCCCCCCTCTCATTCTCTGTGTTGCATGTTAAAAAGAGAGAGAGAGAGAGAGAGAAATTAAGCGATGGATCATGTAGCAGAACTGACGTCGCTAAGCACCAAGATAACATCCACCATAGGAGGCCTAGCCATTATCTGGACCATGTTTCGACAATTCATGCCGTACGACATCAAGCACTACCTCGACACTTACATCCACAAGTTCACCTCCTACATCAGCCCCTATGACTGCTTCGTCATCGAGGAGTATGCAGGAGATCGCATGAACCGCCACGATCTCTACATTGCCACCAAAGCGTACCTCAGCGATCACTGCTCTAGGTGTGCCCGAAGATGCCGTATTGAACTCGGCAAGGACAGCGATCGCTTCCTGGTGTCAATCGGGGAAAGAGTTGAGGTAACAGATGATTTCAATGGGGCTAGGATCTGGTGGCAACCAATTATTCATCAACCCGTTTCAAACCAATACAGCGGGCGCCAATCTCAAGAAGAAAGGAGGTACGTAGTGCTTCAGAATCACTGTTTATATTTTTTTGAAATTTTTTTACTATTTTTTATATATATACAAAATCATTATTTTTGAAAAAAATTTGGAACATCCAAAAACATTGAGTTTCTATTTATCAAGAAAATTAGTAAATTTAAAAAATTTAAAAATTGGTTTCCGATCACCTTTTAATATGGAGTTCATATTGAGAGATCCGGATTGTAGTTTACATGTTAAAAATGAAGATAATAATGTCGGATATGATTGGAGCACAAAATTAATGGTCATTTTAACCATGCTCTTTCTATGATTAATAACATATAAAATTTAACTACGAAATTAAACTAGCTTCTTGGAGCATAAAACTAATGGAACATCCAAAAACATTGTTTTTAATAGTTTTTTTCTTGTAATTTTTTTTGCTTATTATATTTCGAATAGAAAAGAGATGTGTTAAGTGACCTAGCTTCTTGGTTGTCATCTTAATTTGTCTTATCAGTTTCACTTGCACATTGTTTTATCAAAAGTTACATGCATGACCAATTTTTATCAGTTTAATTAGTCATAGTCCCTTCATGTTAGCTCAAAAATATCATACATGCACTTTGCCGCCTTGACAGGTACTACACCTTGACCTTCCACAAACGCCACCGTGAGCTAATAGAAGGACCATACCTGAGACATGTGCTCGACAAAGGCCGGGCAATTACAGTACGAAACAGGCAGCGCCGCCTCTTCACCAACAACCCGTATACCGAGTGGTACAGCTATTTCAAACCTATGTGGAACCATGTGCAGTTCCAGCACCCATCCACATTTGATACGCTTGCCATGGACCCGATAAAGAAGCAGGAGATAATAGATGACCTGAACGAATTCCGCAGAGGGAAGGAGTACTACTCAAGGATCGGCAAAGCTTGGAAACGCGGGTACCTGCTTTATGGTCCACCCGGTACAGGCAAGTCGAGCATGATAACAGCCATAGCAAATTTTCTAGAGTACGATATTTACGACCTGGAACTAACAACTGTAAAGAGCAACTCAGAATTAAGGAAGCTTTTCATCGAGACAACCGGGAAGTCAATAATTGTTATAGAGGACATCGACTGCACACTCGATCTTACAGGCAAACGCAACTCCAACAAAAGCAAAGAAGAAGAAGAAGGTGACAGCAGTGACGAAAAGAACAACAGAAAGAATCGGTTCGATGATGAAGACAAGAAAAAGGTGACTCTTTCAGGTCTTCTGAATTTCATTGACGGGCTATGGTCGGCATGTGGCGAAGAGAGGATTATAATATTTACGACAAATCACATAGAAAAGTTGGATCCTGCACTAATTCGAACAGGCAGGATGGACAAACACATAGAGATGTCGTATTGTGACTTCGAGTCGTTTAGGGTTTTGGCACACAATTACCTCGGTATCAAGAGTCACAAGTTGTATGAGAAGATTAGGAGGTTGTTCGAGGAGGTGAAGATCACGCCGGCAGATGTTGCGGAGAATTTGATGTGTGTCGGTTACTCAAATGTGGATGCCGGGGTGTACCTTGAGAGATTGGTGAAGACATTAATGGAGAGGAAAGAGGCAGTGAAAGAACAAGGAAAGGATGGCATTGTAGAAGAGGAATATAAAAATAATGTAAGCAATGGTGTGTAATTGAAATAAGGCATTTTAAGAGGGGTTGTAATGAATATATAGTAAAATAAGCACAGTAATCATGAAAAATAATTAACAATGATATATAAAATTCTGGTCCCATTAATTATTGTGAAATTAAATGGTTCTCACCATTATACATGAGCTCGATCGATCTAGTAATTAAAACCAACGTCAAATTAATATCAAATGTGATGAAACTGGAGAAGAGCAGTTACAACAAACTGGAGAGGGAAGGCGACACAACTTAGTTTCTTTTGTTGTCTACGCTTTACTTTTCCTTATTTTGTGTTTCTTTTGTTGCTCTTACATGAAAATTCAAGAGTATCACATCAATTCAAATTGACTAGTTGTCAATATCACATCAATTCAACTATAATTTGATTGAATTATGCACATAATTTACACATTTTAATAATTTAAATAAGCAATTGTTCAACATAAAAAATAAATAATAATTTAATTTTTAAAAATAAAATATTAAATAAGTCTAATAACATCACATCGGATATCAAAGGGGAAAAATATGAGCTTGTAAATAATCGGCTAATCAAATATTCTAGTGTTGTTCGTCTCTTTGTTAATTAAGTCGGACACCAACAACTTTTAAAGATTTTCAATTAAACATATTACCAATCTTCCTGTTATCATTTTCTCTCATATTTCACTATTTTCTTCTTCTTTTTTTCCTTTTCTCTTTCTCTATGTGTGTTTTCATATTTTGTAAATAAAACCTTAAGTTTATGAGATTTATAAATAAGTCCATTATTATTGCAATGAAACTTATTGGACACTTTTTATAAATAAACCTTTAACTGTTGTAAATTAAAAAAGTAAATCCAAAATTATTACAAAGAAGTTTATTAAATTTTCAGAATATTACAGAGATATTGGCCAGACCTCAATGTTTCTTTCAAAAAAAAATTTTTTTTTTTTTTGAGAAAGTTAGTGGCTTTGAATATCTACTAACAATTTCATTCATCATAAAAAAATGGACTTACAATGAGTCAAATGACCCTCTTTCTTAGATCTAAACTCATTTATTCTCATCAAATTTCATAAATTACTCTAATAACTTAATCCTAATATCTACTCTTAAACACCCTATTATGTACCTCTTCTCTATCTCTTTCCACAACTGAATCCTCTTTTGTCTAATTGCCACCGTGCTCCGATGGTCGGATTTTCTCACTGCCGTGCTCCGATTGAGATGGAGGTAGTAAAGGCTCTACGCTTCGAGATCCGACAATACCGCACTCTTGGCTCCTGTAGGTTCCGCTTGGCTTCCTCCCCTCTCTCTCATTATTCTCTTCATTTAGAGAGATAAAGACAAGAGAGAGGGGATAAAGTATCACCATATCAGAGGTGGAAACTAGAAGAGGTGAAAAAGACAAAATGAAGAGATGTAGAAGATTGAAGAGGTACGACAGTAGTGGCTAGGATTTTTTTTCTCCCTTTTTGTCGCTTGGGAGTGAGAAAAATTCTAAAAAAATAAAAAAGATCATTGCATCTATGTACTCGAGACCACATGAGTGAAAATTCGGTGGCCGAGAAAGGGTGTCAAGCTGGCCAACAATCTAATGAACTAAGTCAAACATGGATCACAAGTGTGGGAGATGCTGGCATAATTTTGGACAGAGATGATATTGTTCATCTCCATCCGACAATGTCGATGGTCATGAGAAAATTCTAGAAAGAAAAGAGTTGATCATACAATTATGTGCATTACTTCTCCAAAAACAATTGCCTTGATCAAATGCCAATCCCCCCCCCCCCCCCCCCCCCCCTCAATCCACACTCGACATCCATCCGTCATTTTCACTACTTGTAGATCTCATCTCCAACATATCATGCATTTCTCTCTTTGTCACTCATCTCTACTTTGAGCAGAGAGGAGAATGAGCTAGAGAGAGAGGAGGAAACCGAGTGGAGCTGATCGAAGCTGAGAGCGGGGTATCATCGAAGTTCGAGTGTAGAGTCATTATCTTTATCGAAGCGCGACAGTGAGTAGATTCAGTAGTTGGAAGGTGACGGTAGTCGGAAGAGCAGATCCAGTCATAGAGCAAGAAGATTAAATTATTAAGGTGATTATAAGTGTATATAAGTACGATTAGAAGACAAGATCTAGTTAAAAGTAAATCTAAGAAGCTGCTTACATTCATAAGGTAAAACGTAGAGGGTGATTAAGTACGATTAGAATAATTTTGAGTCATTTATAGGATTTCGTGAGAATAATAAAATAGATTTGACTTACCCATATGCTGATTTTGTTACTAGGTCGAAACCCACCGAGCACCAAGATCATCAGACTAAGAGAAATGAGGTTAGTGCCTAGTGGAGGTATCAATGTTTGAATTGTTTCTGTCATTCATATCACTTATTTTTGCTATTTTTCCGGCTTATGAGATTGATCTGAGCTTATTTCTTTTCGTTTCAACATCCTACAATAGGCTTCTAACCAAAGTTGAAGTTCTCAACAATAATTGTTTATATATAAGAGCATGTATATCCACAGACTTACAAATTGAATTTCAAAATCTCTATTGACACTTTCAATTTTACTTTCACCGATGCAGTGCAATTTTGTAATTTTGAAAGATTTCATTAAATGAAATACTTTCACATATCCTCGCTCACAAAAATATTCAATTCTTTAGTTGCTATTGTCGCGTTCTCTCTCTCTCTCTCTCTCTCTCTCTTTTCTCTTTCTTTGTAAAAACAATTGCATAAATATATTAGTTATGAAATTAATTTTAAGTATTAATATTAATTATTTTTTTATAGTTAGAGGTTAAAATTACCACTAACAAATATATTCATCATAAAAAATTATTTACAAAATTTTAGATATTATCTTCTCACATAACATAAAAGTAAATATTTAATTCATACTCAATTCTAGAATTTAATATTTCACGACAAGATCCGCTTCTTCGACCGAGATGGGAAATCTACGCTTTGAGTTATTACGATACTACACTCTCAATTCCAATCAGCTCCGAGTCCTCTCCTCTCGTTCCATGATCAGATTCACCTCTTCGACTGCCATCACACTCTGACATCTACCGGATCTACTCACCATCATGTTCCAATCAAAATTGATCTGCTTCGGTCAGCTCAACTGTACCCCGATTCCTCCCCTCTCTCATTTTCCTCTCAGCTCGAGAAAATTATACCGAGAGAGAAGAAGAATATTATTTCGATAATGAGACTTACAAAAAGTGAAAATGACTGAGTTTGATGAAATTGATGGAAGAGTGGGGGAGGAGGAAAGTAGAGGTTTAAGGTGATGGGGCGGCTGATCTAATCGTCAAAAGAGAGAAAAGGAAAGAAAAAAAAAAGAAAAGCTAGCTGGTTGTGTCTCCCAAATTTTAATTAACTTTATGACAGCCATAATAATTTCACTTTTACTTCATGGAAGCAAGTGTCTTGGAGACCTCAATTGGGAGTCTTCTTTCATCAATTTTTTGGTAGAGTAAGTTCCGAGTCAAGCTTGATAGGGATATATATATGGCATTACAACAAGCCAAATTGCACTGATGTTGATGTCTGCTTATTTCTTTATATACTGTAGAATTAATTCTAGCCAATTGATGATGTGACATGACAACTGCAGACCAATCCTGACATTGTTGACTGTTGACTTAATTAATGCAGTCTTCTGCTTTTCCATAATTAAGCTTCAATTTAACCAAATATTGAACCGATTCAATTGAAATTTCCGAGTTTGATGCCAATGGTATGTCTCTCATACTTTTTATGAATTAATTTCTATTAAGATTAGTACAAATACAAGAAAGACGTAAACATTTTCTTGGACCATGAAAAATTTCAAAATATTTAGAAAGTGCGCCGAAACTAATTACCTACAAATAAGATCGAAAACCAAAATTTCACAACAAAACGAATCATTCTTTTTATTAGATAAAGATAGAAGTCAACAATTTTAATTTTAAGCATTCATAAAAAATCTGTTAATTAGATGTGCAATCTACAATCTTCCACCTAGTAATTAAACATACCGAAACACAACTAAAAAAAAAATTATTCTCGCAATTAATAGAATCATTGAATCTAATTAATTAGGATTTTGATTACAATCACTACAGCTTTATCTCCACAAAAATCCCCGCACAAACTGCCAAAAATATAATGGGGGGACCACTCAGTCATTAATAAGCGTTTCGTAAACTGTTAGTATTTAACTTGATGCATCAAAGTATTTTTCTTGAATTTGCAAAGAATTAATCCCTATGCAATTATCTTTATTTATAAAAGAATAAATCAATCTATCAATTATCCCCGCACAAAATTTTCTTTTTTTTTAATCGTCCCCGCATAACTGAGGACCATTAAATAAACAATCTCTTCATAAATACTTGTGAGTTATCCCCGCACAATTTTTTTTTATTATTATCCCCGCACAACTGGGAACCATTAAATAAACAATCTCCTCACCCAATGATAAATACTTCTTAGACATAATGATAAATACTTTATGTTACACGGATAAATACTTTATGCTACATGGATAAATACTTCTCAAACATAATTGCAACTTTCATTAAAACATCAATAATAAATACTTCTCAGACATAACTACAACTTTTAGTAAAACATCGATGATAAATACTTCTCAAGCATAATGATAAATATTTTATGTTACATGGATAAATACTTCTCAGACATAATTGTAATTTTCAATAAAACATATGTACATCAAAGACAATGATAAATATTTCTGAAACATAATGATAAATACTTGTCAGAACAATAATAAATACTTTTTTGAACTTTGTTCTTGAACTTGTCAATAAGTAATATTTAATCAAATCAAAATATTATCATGTCAGGGACAACGATAAATACTTCTCAGACATAATGATAAATACTTGTCAAAACAATAGTAAATACTTTCTTGAACATTAATAAACAGATAAATAATTGTTAGCGGGGATGTTATTAAATAACAAGATAATTAATGCGGGGATTATTATTAGAGAACAGTATAATTAATGCAAGAATTGTTATTAAAAAAACAGTATAATTAATGCGGAGATTGTTATTAAAAGATAGTAATTAATGCAGGAATAAATGAAAATTCTTAGCGGAATTAATGGGGGGATAACAGACAGTTAAGTAAGTTAATTTGCAAAGAGAGAGTGGAGGGATAAATGAAGGACAGGGTGAGAAGAATGATATAATTATTTAATTAATTAATAGTTCTTCTCTAGTTGATCAATTTGTTGTCAATATATATCAGTTATGATATTTTCCAGTACCAAACCTTGTCACTTATTTCTTAGGAATCCGTACCCTCCTATGTCAGACTCAAGCAAATTATAAACGGACAGTCCACATTAATCTCAGCTGGCTATAGAGGTCCGTTTTGACATTCGTGCCAAGTTAAACAAAATAATCTGGATCGTCCGTTTATAATTTGCTTGAATTAGGTACAGATGTCATAATTCATAGGCGCATCTACAACTTAATAAATTGAAAAAAAAAGTCGTTTATACATGCTAATATGCTGCATAAATTCTTTTTTATAAAAAAGGAAGAATTCCGCGCCGTGTTAGTCATGTTGAACATATTTCTCTACTTCTTTAATTTCTTATTATTCTTTACATCTTCTTTTATATATTTTTTTAAAGGTTTGTAGCTTAAGCTCCAACAATTTGATTGATAAGAAAAAGTTTACAAAGTCCTAGGTCTGAATGCATGCACTGACTATTTACAAGGCCAGCACCTTCTTTTATATTTATGAAGTTAATTTCCTCAATTTTCAAACATGATTTTCGCCACAAATTAATCATAAACTATCAGAGGCATTTAGTGATGTTTACGAAAGTGGGTACAACATTAATTAATTTCATCATTAAAGATTTGTACTTCAATTTATCCCATACAAGTGGACCACAGATTGACTTCATTAAACTTCTTAATTTCCTATATTAATTCCCAAGCGTTACATCATCCATAGGTAGATCAAACTATTTAAGGCAAAAAAAATAATAAGATACTTCCCATGTATTTAAAAATATTACAATACCATATCCAATGGTGAGAGGTTAGTGATTGTATTTCTTTCTCTTCTAATTCATTTTTCATGTGCAAAAGGCTTTGCAGTGACAAAGCCTGGCTGTAGATCAAAATGTAAGGATCTTATCTACTGTTTTCATTGGAAATTGTTTATCCATGGAAATTAAGAAAAAGAAAGAAATAGAAACATAAATAGTATATCATATATTTTGATTGGTCTAAAGACCAGTAAGATTTCTACTGATCTTAAAAATCAAAAAGTTTGAATCGGTAGGAATTATACCCTTTCTATAATTAGCATATTTCAATATTTAGCAAAGTTAATTATGGCAGCATGTATCAAGTTTAAAACGTAGTAGAGGTCTAAATTTAGACTTTGAATTGGGAATTTGGACAGCCACATAAAGAGGGTTTACAAGCCCAATAGAAGCCCAATAAAAATCAGCCCATTCAACTTAAAAAGCTAATGAATCACAAAAATCATGTATAGGTATTGTCGTTCTTCTTCTATTTTTATTCTAGTGAATCACAAACTTGTTTAGTTGTTACTTGTTACTGATGTTCAAGCAGGATGGTTTTGGAGAATCTATTCATGTCTACATCGTTTACCAAAAATGATAATATATCGGCTAATGTCATATATAATTAAATAAGATATTCTATCAAAATCAAACAGTATAAATTATATTTTGATTTCTTATAAATATTTCTTCTTTCATTACATCCGTCAGATTTTAATCGGACAGCTCAAAAAAAAAAAAAAAAAATACAGCACGTTAGCTTGTCGGCTCTACGGCAAGCAATATATGTTGTCAATCCATACACTGTATACTAGCCTGGATCCTTTACATTACCTTATCTCGTTTAATGAGTATAAATCAAGATATTAAGGTTCAGCCCGTTTAACCGATCGGCCCGTATCATATCGTATCCGTCATAAAATGATAGATAAGAATAAGATTTTTTTTTTTTTTTTAGCTTAACGATTATAGACAAGAAAATAATTTTTTTTTCTTTGTCATAACGAATAAAAATACAAATAAAGACCATTTTTTACTCGTTATCCTATAAGATAATATTTAAAATTAAAGTTATATATATAAATATATATTTAATACACAAAAAAAATAAAACTATAAACAAAAATCATAAGGTACCGAGATGCCATCTCGGTACCAAACCTTTTTTGTTGTTGTGCCAAACAACCAATTGTGGTCATTCAAGTTTCATAGATGTTCAACTCAATGGCCACAGAAAATCGATTTTATTATGTGCTGAATAGGCTATTCAATGGGCTAAAAATGACTGTTCGACACAGCAAAAAAGAGATTTGGTGGTCACCTTAGTAAAAAGGAAATGGTAAATTTTTTTAATTATTTATTTACTGTCTCTAAAAATTAATTAGGGTATTTAATTTGACAACAAATTTTCTATGCCCACAATCATTTCTCCATTAGTACCAGTACACACAAACGGTAGTAAATTAATTATTGTTGTACCAGTATCCATGAATTCATATTTGCCATTATTTCGTTCAGTCCTATCTTTCTTGTCATGTATTATCTTGTCCATATTCGATTCATGTCCACACATACTTCCTAAAACGAATTAAATAGGATAACAGGCACCTAAAACACTACCCACAAGGATATAAAATCGTCCGGAATAAATACATATTTTTATAATTTTTTTGTATGTATATATTATTTATTTATTTATTTATTTTAACTATTTTTTTTGGAGTTTAATATTATACATAAAATTAATTGGCCCTTTATCCTACGCATAGTTTTTGGTGCGCACAAATTTATTTTTTTAGTTTTATTATGTTTTGCATATTATTGTAGTATAAAATGTTGATCAGATTGTCCGTATAATTTATAGTAATTTGCGCACCAACTTACTTAGTACAAAATGCTGCTCAGATTGTGCGTATAATTTCTTGTAATAAATTTTAGTTCAAATTTAGTACAAAATTTTATTTGTCAAACAAGTGTGTTTTATATTTTCTACAATTTCACCATTAAATTTGATGAGTACATATAATCCTAAATCCTACATAACAACATAGAATATAATAGAAAAAAAAATTAGTCCAAAAATTTCAAACATAACAGAACTAAAATATATATATAATTTGGTGTGCATCCCCAGCTAATGCATCAAAAAATTTGGTACACATCCTGAGAATGCATGGGTAGTAAGAATTGAAATTTGGAGATCTGGGTAGTGGTTGTTTAATTTTGAATTATTGGAGGTGGTAATTAAAAAAATTTCAGATTTATCTTACCGTTTAGTTTATAATTACTTTGGTACCTATTATTATTTTTATATTTTTATGTGAGAAACACATCTGTTGACACTTACGGTTTAATATTATGTATAAATATTTTGCATTTGATGAACAATTTTGTGAATAAACCCATATTAATATTTGAAGTCACAATGTTAAAAAATATATTCGCACATTTTTTTCCCCCAAATCATTATAAATTAAAACAAAAAAAATTGCAGAGACTATGAAGGCCAAGTAGACAACAGTTAATGTTGGTCCACCAGTAGCTGCGTGTAGGCAATGTATTGCTGTCCATAGTCAGGTAATTAATTACAATATATTGCTTAATTTTTATATATATGCTTCAATATTTAAAATGCAATCTATTTCTCAACATGTATGATTTTTACTTGTGTTGATCCATTATAATGATAAATTATATATATACTTCTTCTTTTTTATTCTTTTTCCTATATGATTCAATCTCAAAATTTGAGTTACTTCAGGTGAGGAATTCATATTACCTAAGGTCACATAATATTTATGTTTAGATCCGAACTGTTCAATTATAATTTATAAAAATATTAAAGAGGCTTTGTGTATTCCATCTCGAGTTGAGTTTATCCGAATTCTGATCAAACGGTCAGAATCTAATCATAAACATTATGTCTGAGAGCATCTATAGACTCCTTGCATGCGTACTAAGAATTAATTAGGGTATTGAAATTTGACAACAAAAGCAATGTGGTGCAAGTAATTAAGATGCTGTCACTGTCAGCCATTGTTAATACAATCAATATTTCTTTTTTCTTGATATATCTGATAGTGGCTATCAGACAATTAATCAATATTTCTCTATCACACAAATTAAACTCCGTAAATTAATTAATTATTAAAAATGATACTTCACCTTCTGATAAAAGTCAGCACATTGCTTGTACGGCTCTACTGTTGGCTGTGTGGTTCTCTCTCCACCGTATGCTCTTCAAATTCGTATCCCCTCAGGCCTCAGGTTACTCACCTGACTGAGTAGAATTGAATTGGACAGTCAGAAAATGGAAATTTTAATGTGGCACGCATCTCAAAGAACAAAATAATACTGTCCTCTACTGTCATTCTGAATTTCTAATCACCCACCGGCGAAAATTAAATCTGAGCTGTCCATTTCAATTGTGTTGAGTCAGGTACCTGGGAGGATACAGATCCATGCTCTTCCTAGCTATTGTGCCAAGAATTAACCAGAGCCATGTTTAGTTGTTACTATCTGAGGCGGATCTACTGTAGCACAGGGGAAGAGGGGGGGCCCTCAGATTTCGAGTTTTATTGGTGATTTATTGGTATCAAACGACTTTGTTCCTCCCTGTAAATTTTTTTGTCCCTTCTGAATGTTTGATTTGTAATTCGAGTTAAATTTAGTATTAAAATCAAAATAAATTTCTTGAATTATAATTGGTAATATTAATTATAAGTTATAAGATCATAAATTATAAGTCAGGGTATTATAAAATATAATTCAAAACATTATTTTTTTATTTAGTACCCAATTAGTTAATGAGTTTAAATCCGATTCGATATTTTTTTGGCCCCCTCTGACGAAAATCTTGAATCCGCCCCTACTTACTATGTTTGTATGGTTCCGATTTGTTTAAAAATACATGCATTCTATTTTAATATTTGTGTGCACCAGCTTCAATATTCATACACCATATTTAAGAATTTATCAGACAATATTGAAATTCATAGAATTTAAAGTACGTCCAATGTCTATAAAAACCTATTCCACTCTAGATATAGGAGTAGAAGTAGGGTGTTCTTTAGTTCACCAAGTCCCTTTGTGAACACAAGTCTAAAATCTATTAAATCGGCTTCAAATAAATATTTGAATCATTGAAACTCGTCTATTTTACGAGTGATTCATCTACATGTGAAAATTTTAAACATTCGAATTAATTTAGTATAAAGTCAAGCGATCAAAATTAAAAAGTTAATAAATTAATTTTAATGCATTTATTTTTTGAATCTTTTTTTTACCACTTGACTCTATGTAAAATTAACATTAAAATTAGTTTTTTTTTTATATGTAGATGCATTACTCGTAAAGTAAGACGGATTTCAACGGTTCATATTTGTCATTTGAAGCCGATTCGATGAGTTTTAGACTTGAGTTCACCCAAAAACTCGGTGAATTTAAGAACACCCTAGTTGTACTTCTGGATATAGAGTATATAACTTGACAGCATAAGCACTATGCCATGGGTAACATGTTGTCAGCCTTTGTTGATAAAAGTTTGCTGCGCCATCAGGCCCACAATATATCATACCTCTAGTTTTGTCATTATTTTGTCATGTGTCCTATATTTTGTACTCATATATATATTTCCTTCTCCATGTTGATGATGCTAGTTCCATGGCCACACACAAAATGAAATAGTTTCACAAAATGAAATAGTTTCACAGGTTTTGACTCTTGTTGGTCATTAAAATGAAATAGCTAGCTTCACAAAAAACAATATACACATATTATGTATAAAATATTTTGCATTTGATGAACAATTTTGTTAATAAACCCATCTTGATATTTGAAGTCACAATGTTAAAAATATATTCGCACATATATTGTTTGTCCGAATCATTTAAAAATTAGAAAACAGCAGAGATTATCAATTAAGGCCAAGTAGACAAGTGTGTGTTGGTCCACCGTAGATGCGTGGAGGCAATATAACCTTTCAAGTCTGATCTAAGCATGGAAACTTATCTATTTTTGACCCAAAAAATATATTAATTTCATATATCTCAAAGAAAACATGTTCAGATGAATAGAATTAAAATGCTCTGTTGATTTTGTACTTTAGTTATGCTTCACATTTTTTTGCTTTGTTTTCAAAGTTCGAAAAAACAATCCCAACCACTCAATATTACAAAAGAAAAATGACATATAATTTTCTTCTTCCTACATGATTTAGTTTTGAACAGTGTTGTATATAACAACAATATGCGCTCGTCAGACGGACAATGTATCATCAGATGATTAATAAAAAAAAATTAGAAATAATTAATTATAATAAAAAATAATCAATTGATTAATAACTAATGGACTGATTAATCGTTCTAAACAGCTTTTTTTTTTTTTTTATAATACTGGTTTTGAGCTATTTTTTTACAACACTGGTTTTCTTAATTAATTTTACTCCATGACCAAATAAGATATTATCTAATTTGACAACAAAAGCACTATGCCACGGTAACATGTTGTCAGCCTCTGTCGTTGAAAGATAAATAAAAGTTTGCTGTACCCCGGGGCCCACAATCATTTCTGTAGAACACAAACTTCCGTACACAAATTAATATAATTATTGCTGCACCAGTTTCTTTGGATTCATCATATTTGCCAGGATTTGGTCATGTGTCGTACATATCCTTAGAAAAATAAAAAAAATTCAAACATGTCCTCACTTTGCAACAAATTCACAAAGTGCTCCAACCGTTGACAATTCCAGCAGTATTTGGTAGACAAATTCGTATCATCTGCATTAACTCAAAAGGGAATCTTTTGAGTTAATGAATCTTGACCATTCGATTTACTTTAAGATTCGTGCAAACTAAATCCATGCTAATATTAAAGGGTCCATTAACGCAGAGGATACGCATTCATGGTAGACTGAGAGGGAAATTTTTTATTCATAGAAATTAAGAAAAAGATAGAGAGAGAAACAGAAAGAATACAGTATTTGTTATATTGATAGAAAGATCGGTACAGATTCTACCGATCTAAAAAATCATAACACTTAGGATAGGCAGAATTCCTACCCATCCTAACTTATCTCGGATCTTCTGTGAAGACGGTGCTTGAGAAGATCAAGAATTGATCTGTTGCTATTCCTATTTTGAAGACGGTGTCACAGAAAATCCAAGAAGAGTTAGAATGAATAGGAATTATGCCTATTCTAAGTGTTCTGATATTTTAGATCGATAAAATATGTACCGATCTTTCTATCAATATAACAAATATTCTACTCTTTCTGTTTTTTTCTCTACTTTTTTTTTCCGACTGAGAGTATATTCGCACATATTGTTTTTTTTTTTCCAAATGATTATTTAATTGGAAACCGTAGATGCGTGTAGGCAATGTATACTCTCAAGACTCATCTAAGCATCGGTACTTTTTTACTTTTGACCCTAAAAAAGTACCAATTTCATATGTGAAATATGAAATTATAGAGCCATGTGTGATCTTTGCTTTGTGTTCAATGCAATATAGGTAATAGAAAACTTATATAGCCAATTGGGTATGTATTTTTAAAATTTTAAAATTTGTAAAATAACATTTATTGCTTAATTTTATGTATGCTCCAATTAAAATGGAGATCTATTTCTAAACTACACTTATGATTTTTTACTTGGGTCAATGCATTCTATATTTAATATATTATTTTTAGATTCATTAGAAAATATAAATTATCTACTTTTTGTTTCTTTTTCCTATTTTATTGATTTACATTCCCTGAGGAGAACTAAATTTTCGTTAGTTAATTTAGTTTCTATTTTTTGCTCTGCATTATTTTAATTCAACAATTCGGTTTGATTAAAACCAAAATAAAATAGGTAAACTAAATTTGTATATTGTTTTAAAAAAAAATATAATCAAACTGGTCAAAATAAACTTATGAACTGAATTAAAATTAACCCGAACAAACCTAACTAAATTTCAGTTTGTTCAGTTGAACTGAATCGCAATGAAAAGATTAATCATAAAAATAAACATTTTTTTGGTTAATTTTTGAACTTATTTTAAGATGGATTTAATAATTTGGTTTGGTTCAGTCTAACAACTTTTAAACCAAACCAAACAATACACATTATTTTGCAATTTGAGAATTATTTTAAATATTTGGTTTAGTTGGATTTAAAATTTTCAACCAGTTCGATCCATTATGTATTACAATTTCTGAACCGAACCGAACCGAATAAAAAAATTAAACCTGTTTTTAAAAATAAAACTGAAAAATCAAACCGTTGATTCCGAAATCTCTAGGTTCAATTTAAAACTGATTAAATCAGACTCCATGAACACCCCAAGCCTGAAGAGAAACTAAATTTGATTGTGTACATGCATCCTCCTATAAACTACGTTGGTGTAATTTTAAGTTTTTCCGAGTACCAAATTGCAATTTGTGTTCACCATTTTAGTATCTCAGTTCTCTTCCCTCTCATCATTTCCTAAACAAATCCAATGAAGAAACCTACTTCACCGCTTCTTCTCATCTCTCTGTTCTTCTCTCTTCTCTTTCTTTCCTCTCTCTTTCTCTTCTCCCCACAAAGCACCAATCTTTCGCGTTTTCTTCTTAAGACCCCCTTTCAACCAATCGACTTGCTTCCTTTTCTTCCCCATGGAATCTCTCTCCCCATCCTTAAATCTCTCCACAGCGCCGTTGACCTGTTGCCATCGTTTGTTGGGTCCGTTTCTTCGTCGGAAAATAGGATTCGATGGAAAGGCGCTTGCTTTTATGAGAATGAGGCGTGGCTTGAGTTTCATAATGAAAGTGAGAGCAAGTTTGGCGGTGGGAAGCTTCATATCAAAGTAATTTTTTCTGAAATTGAATCTATTTATGTGTGATTTTGTTTGGGTTTTGTTAATTAGGTTCTGGGTGGGAGTGATTTTGTTGTTTGGACCTCTTATGTTTAGTAATTAGGTAAAAAATAGTGGGTTTGTTTATTCTGGTATATATTTGAATTTATGTTGAATATGGTGTGAATTAGTGAAATTGGTCTTTCTAGTATCATTTCAGGTACAATCATAATTATCTTTGGTAAGTTGAGTTTTGGGGTCTACTCTGAAGGTGACTTATCTAGGAATCGGGTGTCTGTACCGATTTACTGGTACAGTCAAGACAGAAGTTGACTTATCTAGGAATCGGGTGTCTGTACTGATTTACTGGTACAGTCAAGACAGAAGTTTGACTTATCTACGAATTGGGTGTTTGTACCAATTTACTGGTACAGTCAAGACAGAAATTGAATTATCTAGGAATCGGATGTCTGTACAGATTTACTGGTACAGTCAAGACAGAAATTTGACTTATCTAGGAATCCGGTGTATGGACCAATTACTGGTACAGTCAAGACAGAAGTTGACTGTTATATCAAGCAAGCAGGTTTCTCTGTGCTGCCAAAATTTTCCAACTGTTTTGTGATAGGCTGGGGGGATATACAATAGATATAGTTAGGTTCAAAGTTTAATTTGTAAGTTACAGTTTCATTATTCAATTAAATGGGCATCTATATGCCTTTTTTCAAAAAAGAAAAGAAAAAGAAAAGAAAAAGAAAAGAAAAAGAAAATGTAATTTCTATTCTTTCTACAACTTTGCAACAATTTATCATTGCTTTATACAAGAAGTTTTTGATGGCACGTCCTTTTTTGGTCAATTAATGTGTATAATTATTTACTTATTTGTGTAGGTGAGCAATGCTCATAGCTGGACATGCATGGATTTGTATGTGTTTGCAACTCCTTACCAATTTACATGGGATTACTACTTCATCTCTTGAGAGCACACACTCAATTTTAAAGAGTGGGTCAACCAGAAAGAGTACGAATTTGTAAGTATATTTCCTCTACCTTTGCTATGACCTAAATGTATCTATTGATATTCTAAGCAAGATGAGTTTATCAAAATTCATGTATTAGGAAAAGAGAAAAAATGGAGAAATATCTAACACGAAAGTTACTGTTTCATAAAAAAATTCTTTGGTTATTTTCGAATATGAAATTGCCATGCATATTCTGTAAATCAGGAAACTACGTGTAATATCAGAAAACATTTAAATGTATATATTCTAAGCAAACTTGAGTTTGTCAATATTCATGTATAAAAAAGAAAAAGGAGAAATATCTAACACGAAACTGTCAAAAAATGTTTTGTTGGATATTTTAGAATATTAGAACCATGCATATTTCATAAATCAGGAAACTACATGTAATGCCAGAATCAGCAAAACCCTATAATACTCAGAAAGTACCCATCAAGCCTATTTTTGTATAAAAATAAACTCCAATTCTTTTTTTTTGTCTCCATACATGGGGAAAAGGAAAGAATCTTTAGGCAATTGTGCTATTATGACTGCATATTAGTAGGTATCAATGGGTCTGGATCCTCTGAAGTAGCTCAAATTTTTAGTTTAGATCCAGACCGTCTGATCCTACCTGAGGTGGAATGCATGGGGATCCTTTAATATCCGTGCTGAAACAAATCGGATGGTCCGGATCTAAACATAAATTGAGTTAACTCAAGTGATATGAATTTCGTATAAAACCAGATTTATTACTCCTAGAAATGAAGCTAATATTGTAGTCAAACCCTCTACCTGTATACAAGTAAAGGTGATTATCATATTAATATGTTCTTTAATTTTAATGCATCATTTTCTTAAATTTTTTTATATAGGTGAAACACAACGGTGTATCAGTATTCCTTATGCAATCAGGAATGCTCGGCACATTAAAAGCAATGTGGGATGTATTTCCTTTATTCAGCAACACAGGCTGGGGCGAGAGTTCAAATCTCGCCTTCTTGGAAAAGCACATGGGGGCCACGTTTGAAAAGAGGCCGGAACCGTGGGTGTCAGAGCTGAACCCAGATGATATCCATTCCGGTGATTTCTTGGCTATTTCTAAGATCAAAGGCCGGTGGGGCGGGTTTGAATCACTTGAGAAGTGGGTCACTGGTGCATATGCGGGCCATACTGCGGTTTGTTTGAAGGATTCTGATGGCAAGCTCTGGATTGGTGAATCAGGGCATGAGAATGAAGAGGTTAAAGTTATATATAAATTATTTTTTATTTTTTTGGTCGAGGTGAGGTGGAGGGGAATGGGGTGGACTAGTGAGTTTGTATCCTCTGAAACATCTCAAATTTTCAGTTAATCTAAAGCCAGGCCAAATTTTCAAGGGGGGTTCAATATGATTGTGCTTTGAGTTTCGTGCAGAAAGGATTTGAATGGTCTGGATTTTCCACAGATTAACTCGAAGTTTGAGATTATCTCAGAGGATGTGAATTGTTGTACTTGGGTTGGATTTATTGAGGAAAATCCAAATAAACATGCTGAGAAGCACACATTTTTTAGTGTGATAGTGGAACTTGAATAAACTGTAGCCACACAAAATACAAGTAACAAATCTTCTGCGGTGGAGGAGAGATTTGGTGTTTTGTTATTTTTTGTCAGGTCAGTTTTTGTGTGTCCATATCCTCTGAGATAACAGAATATTTCTATTTAAATCTGGACCATCCAATCAGAGTCTGGGTCAATCCGGCCCGAGGTGGAATGCACGGGGCCCTTTTAATGTTCATGCAAATTATAATTGGATGGGCCGGATCTAAACAAAATATTCTGTTACCTTAGGTGCTATGAATCTGTTTTTTTTGCTGGATTTAAACTGGAATGACAAATTTGGGTAGGGCTTGCGTTATTGAGCGGATTTGAAGGAAATTTAGTATATATAAGTGTATTTGTAATGACCTGAGAAAATGCAATGTTTTCTGATTTGTTTCTTTTGCCGAATTTAAACACAGGGTGAGGATATAATAGTGGTGATGCCCTGGGAAGAATGGTGGGAGTATGAACTAACACAAGACGACTCGGACCCACATATTGCATTATTACCTCTCCACCCTGATATGCGAAAGAAATTCAATGAAACTGCTGCATGGGAGTATGCGAAAAGAATGTCAGGTTACCCATATGGCTATCACAACATGATTTTTAGCTGGATAGATACTATAAGTGATAACTATCCCCCTCCTTTGGATGCTCATGTGGTACGTTTATTAACTTTATAGTTAATGTATTTATGGATCAAAAACTTCGTAATTACTTAATTATCCCTCTGCAATTCATAATATCATATTTACCCTTTTAAATGTGTAAAACTCACAGATTTACCCATTTTGGTGTCTTTTCTATTAAAACTCATTGTAAATTTATAAAATACCCATTTTACCCTTTATTTAAGGCAAAATAAAATTCGTGTAGCATACTGTTAGTGAGAACTACCCCCCTCATTTGGATGCTCATGTGGTATGTTCATTTATTACCTTCGTGAAATTTTAATTCATTAATGGATTTATTTCTGTTGAATAGTATAGCAAATATTCCATTTTTTGTTTGCTACAGCAGGAAGATAGTAAATTGAGGGTACTTTATGAGAACTAATGGATTTATTTCCCTTGAATAGTGGCAAACATTGCATTTTTTGGCTATAACAAGAAGAAAGTAAATTGAGGGTACATATGAGTTTTAAGGTTTTTGAAAGGGGCATATGAGAGTTTTTGTTTTCTATTTGCATTGTTAGAGTTAATGTATTTATGGGATCTGATGACATTATTTTATTATCATATGATGTAGGTTGCTTCAGTTATGACTATGTGGAGTCACATTCAACCAGCATATGCTGCTAATATGTGGAATGAAGCCCTTAATAAGAGACTTAATACCTCGGTCTGATCTCCTTATCCATTAATTGCATTATTTAGAAAGAATATGAAATCATATTTATATACATCCTCACAAACTGTTGAATAATTCACACATCTAGAAAATGTAGAAAATATATTATATTGCCCTTGCAATAGATGTGAAGTACCCAATTTACTTGCTCCATCTTTTCTGCTGAAAAAAAATGCTAAACAGCACCTACATTTTTCTCTTATTGTTGCAAGCGTGAGGCTATGTTACTATGTATAGTGCAGATCGGTCTGTACTATGGCTTCATATTTTCGTTTCCAAAGGTCAAATGGTCAATCGGAACCACTTAAAATTTGGTCTCTAACTACATTTTCATATAGAATTATGTTAAGTGGTTTGGATCGTTGGTCTTTAGAAATGAAGATAAGGAGCCATAGTATGAACCAGTGTGTGCTATGCATTGTATCAAAGCCTCACTCTTGTTGCAGTATATATGATAGGAGAAGGATGAGCAGTTTGGTTGTTGTATATTTTGAATGGGTTGCATAAATGGTTATCCCTTTTTAGTGCGATCTCAGCTAAGATACTTTATCCTTGTGGAAACGCAAATTCACTTAATCCCTAATTTTTTGGTTTGAGCAGGGTCTTGATTTGCCAGATATAATAGTAGAGTCAGAGAGAAGGGGAATATCTTTTGAGAAATTGCTAACTATCCCCGAAAAGGACGATTGGGTTTACAGCGACGGCAAGTCAACTTCATGTGTTGTATTCATTCTCGAAATGTACAAAGTGGCTGGTCTTTTCGACCCAATTACCAGCTCCATACAAGCAACTGAGTTCACTGTAAGTGCACATGCATATGCAAAATATGCTCCATTCAGCATTCCAGTCTGTTCTTTCATCAGAAATAAAACCCACTCACTTGAAGAAATTTTATTTTTTTGCAAATAAAAAATAGTTTTTTAATGGAAGGCTAAGGCAATGGTGCTTTTTTTTTTCTCTTCAAAATTTAGCAATTACCAGACCAAATTTTAGGTACATCTCCTGTGAAATTTTCACAGCACATCGGGCACAGGAGATCAGAAAAAGGGGTTGACTGAACAAAATATTCAGTACACCCCTTTTTTCCTTGAATTTAATATAGAGTTCTGAAAAATGGGGAGCGTACCGAATCAAATATCCGGTACACCCCTTTTGTTGGTTTTCTTTCATAACATTTAATATAGATTTTTTCCAAAAGGGAGGGGTTACCGAATCAAATATCTGGTACACCCCTGGCTGTACCTGATTCGGTACAGGGTGGGAGTGTGCCGAATAAAATTTCCAGTACCTTGCTAAATTTTTTAAAAAAATGAAGAAGAGAACATCAACACCTTTCCTGAAGAACCAATTTTTAATTACCAGAAAAAAATTCTGAGTTAAAGTTGACACTAACAATGATTGTTGTTTTGAATTTTCATAGATTAAAGATGCATACTCTCTTAATTTCTTTGAGAACAACATGACTCGGTTACCCGACTGGTGCAACAAGGACGATACCGTAAAAATGTCATATTGTCAAATATTGGGGAAATACAGGATGGAATTGCCAGATTACAACACTATGGAACCGTACCCACACATGAACGAAAAATGTCCTTCACTGCCCCCAGACTACTCTCGAGAAGACTATTGCTAGATTTTGTAAAAAAATTGTGATAAGATAAAATAAGTTAGTACATTTAATCCTTTCCATTTGTAGCTAGTGCTATCCCCTCCAGTTCGAACCGATAATGGACATGTCCCGGGGCTCATTTTTTAACTCCGTATTGGGGCTTCTCCAAGTGAATTTAAGCTTGGATTAGGTATTAGTTGTAGTTATGTACATATTTCTATTAGGGTTAGGAATGGGGAGGGCTGAATATGTTGTATTTTTCTATGTATATTTTGTCTCACAATATTATGCTGCTGAAGTAATGTTGAGAGTAGACAATTTTAATTAAGTGCTGTTTTCTGTAGTTTGCTATTTTATAGGTTTGTGAAAATAAAAGAGATGGGTCCTTAATTAGGCCTATGAATAATGCGTCTGAATTGTGGTAATCATTGAGAATTTAATAAATTTAAACAGTCATATGAATCTAAATCGTTCATCTAAAAAAAAATACACACATTAAAATTTTTGACGCGATCCGGACTCTGCCTAAGTAACATTCATATCATCTTTACTGGGATTTGAGTTAATGTAAATATTGGGCTTCCATTGGTGGTGTGAATCAAAGCCCACTAAATCAGCCCAAACCAACCTAAAATATTTTGTTTAGATAGGATTAAGCAAAGATTTCCTCTTGAAACTCCATCCTATACAAACGAGCACATATAAAAAGTATCACTAAGACATTGAACTTCAAATTGAGCATCATAATTTATTCTCAGTAGTGTTTGTATGTTATTATTAGTAAAATCAACTGTAACAGGAACAATACATCATACTCAATTGTGTTGGATGATTTGTGTTTCAAAATTTTTGGATATGTTAATTAGGTCTAGATTGATGGTTTTTTTGACCAAGTAACGGGTTCTGGATCCAACGATTTGAAAACGTAGTGATTAATTAGTTGTTTAAATCTTTGTAAAATTTATTATAATTTGGATATTAATATATGGAGGGATCCACTTACAATATTTGAAAGTTATAACAAGTTACAATAATTTAATTTTTGCATTTTTTAAAGTTCAAATAGTTGATTCAAATATTTCAACATGCTATATTAAAATGTGCTTGGAAATCAAATTTTATATTTTGTTGATTTTTATTTTACTATTTATTAAGTATTTTACAAAACTATTGTTTTTAGACAATTCTGAACTCCTGAAATAAAAGAGCTACTGCCTCGGAAACCATGAAGTATTCCCCGTCGATGCTCCTTAGCATGATCATCTTCTCAGCTTCATTCTTTGCCATTTTTTATTAGATTCAAATGGGAAATCAAACAAAGGGTTGGGATACGAGCTTGAGAAAGAAAAGGGAGAGATAGAGATCCTGGGTTTTGAAAGCAACAAGTGCCTTAATTTGGACGTCAAACTATTATGCCCTTAAATAGGAAACAAGAATGCAATCACATGTTCTTTATTTAAACATATTATTTTTGCACTCACCAGTCATGTCTATATTTGAATTTGTTCTTTAAAAAGCAACACTTTAATGTAACCTTTCATTTCTTTAAACTAATTTCTTTTGCAAGAATTTATTTTCAAAGAGCTATTTTGAGCACACATATTTATAATTTATACCAAATTTCCATCAATAAATAATGTCCCTTTTAAATAAATCCATATTTATAATACAATTATCAACTGAAACATATACCACACTGCTTAAAGATAGTACAATTCTTTGATAATATAACATGAAATCTATATAATTAGAAATTATATATTGTGGCTGTGAGCTACTCGTATATACGAAATTGACCAAAAAAAAAAAATCACAATCCTTTTATATTAGACAAGTTTTACTATCATTATGCTATTTTATATGTCATAATATAGACAGCATTAACAATTCAACATGTTAATTAAAAAAAATATAGATCATGGGATTATCATTTTTATTAGTATAATAATATGAATTGCTGTGTATAGTTATATTATATAGATTACGTATCCATGTATGTTAATGAGTTTCTGTAACAAAAAAAAAAAAAAAAAAATCATCCAAAGCTCTGTAATAAGTTTGTCTTGTGAGCAAAAGGTAGATTAGAACTTGTTATGGATAATAGAGTTTGAAAGTTTATAATACCTCTTTTGAATAAATTGTAACTATTATGCAGAACCACCTAACATCAAAATCAGGAAGAGTTTTGAGCGTTATTCAGGTGTAACAAAAAATAAATCATCTTCTCCTTAAAATTTACTTTCAGAGTTCAAAAGAACACTCTCCTTTATTTTTAGAATTTTTATTTCCTACATAACATGCCCTTAATTTCACACCCCAACTCTCCTTATAAAAGTAGTACCAGAGACTTTGACCTCTAGTGCACAAATGCTTAATCAGGACTTCAAATTTTGACTAATTATGGAATTTCATCAGTAACACAATTTATACGAAATTAGATGTCATTTCAATTTCATTTGTCAAATATTGACTGCATAAAGTCACACTTATTCACATTATATTAAAAAAATTGTATGAAATGTTGTCATATTTTAGTACATGTTATACATCTGACATTCATAATTACTAATTATTATTTAATTTGCTAATGCAAGACTTCTATCATTTGTTTACTGGTTCTTTTAGTAAAATTACTTTGGCAATTTTAATTAATAAAGATGTCACACGCATTTTGGTAGTCATGCTGTTAGTTATGAAAATTTGGCTTGATTATAAGGATTTCAAAATTATTCACAAGTTTTATGAATTTTTTTTAAAATTAGTGAATTATTATTAAATTATTTTTTAAAATTATTAAACATATGTGAAGCTTCGTCTCAATATATAAAACCAATTTGTGTGAGAAAGAAAATATACATATTTGTTTGATAACCACATGTTAGTATTTAAATTTATCATAAAAGAATTATTAATGTAAACGTCCAAAAAAACAAGGAAACAATTTATGTGAGGAGGAATATAGACATATTTATTTTATATTTACATGTCATTGTTTAAATGTAAATGAAGTGTTTAATTGTTCACAGCCTTTTGTCCACCATTTGTCCACAACTTTAATTTGCACGAATACTGTAAAATTACTTCTACATGTTGTATGATTATACAATATATCACATAAAATATATCAGTTAATTACAAAACATCCAGCAACTATTTGAAGTGGTCCCATGATAGTTAGAAAAAGATTGCAACTTGCACAACATGACAAAATAAATGTACTTTCAAACTGTACTTTCGGAAATTATAGTTATAGGAAGTTATTGGCAGTTAGAGTTAGTTATTAGCGGTTATTGGCAGTTCCGCACTGAGTTAAATCTTGTATACTGTAAAATTGAATCTTGTATATAGTAAAATTTTCAATTGATTATTGTATATTGTAAAATTGAATCTTCTACACAGTAAAATTTACAATTGAATCTTGTATACTGTAAAATTGAATCAGCAGAACTGTAAAATTGAATCTTGTATACAATAGAATTTTCAATTGAATCTTGTATACTATAAAAATTAAATTTTGTATACAGTAGAATTTTCAATTGAATCTTGCATATTGTAAAATTGAATCTTATATACTGTAAAATTTTCAAATAATACTGTAAATTTTCAATTGAATCTTGTATACTGTAAAAAGACAGTTAGACGGGAGTGGATAAGGTTGTCGATAAATGGTGGACAAAACCCAGTGGACAGTAACATTTTCTCAAATTTAAATGATATATGATCATAAAAGAATTATTTTATGTAAACGTCTATAAAACTATAAAACGAGGAAGCATTAAAACTGTTCTATTGTGGCATATGCCACATAAATGAAAAATAGATATATTTGAATGAATCAATTTATATTGTGCTAATTTTGCAAAATCATTTTGAGTAAATTATTCAACAAGTACTTATGTAACCTAACTGTTTTTCATTTTTGGAAAATAAATGTCTAGCACAGTATCTTAAAATATAGGGTATAAGACTTCTTTTTTCTCTAAAATAGTGCATGGATTAAAAGCTTACTGTATAATAATTAGTTTATTAAAATTATGTATACTTATTAACAACTAGTAAAAATGTGTCAGCATAGTATTATTATTTTTTCAGACATTGCTTTGGGTGAGACTAAACACGTATGTAATGCGCAGATAACTGCTTCTAACAAAAAAAGAAACAAGGAATGGTCACAATAGCTAAACAATATAAGTAATGAAATGGACTATGAAAACCTAGCTGACAACTAAACAATAAAAGTCATGAAATATACTTTGGAAACCTAGCTAGTAGATTACAAATTGTTTTGTTTGTGATAGGAAATTTCTAATCACTCAAAAGCCCATTGATTTTCACGGCGAATCTCCTCTTCCTCCTCTGGAGTGAAATCATTTTCAATGTTGAAGATTTCACGAATCTCCTCAGGACTCTTCCCCTTTATCACGTTGGCCACTTTTTGGCATGCCAGATTCAGTAGCTCGTTGATATCTAGAAAATTAGCGGCCAGGATGATTTCGTAAAGCCTATCCAGATCAATATCAATGAAGTTCTCATCCCACTTCCTGAGTTCCTCCTTTGATATATGCGGATTGCTTTCATCAGCAGCAATAGTTGCCTTTGCGGTGACATGTTTCTTACAATACTCAATCACAATCGAGAGGATCTTAGCATTGACATTGGGTACTGGGATAATGCCCTCCATGCCATTGTCTTCTATAATGTGGCGGATTGATTGAGACATAAGAGCTACTGCCTCAGAAACCATAAAGTATTCCCATCGATGCTCCTTAGCGTGATCATGTTTTCAGCTTCATTCTTTGCCATTTTTATTAGATTCAAATGGGCAAATCAAACAAAGGGTCGGAATACGAGCTTGAGAAAAAAGAGGGAGAGAGATCCTAGGTTTTGAAAGCAGCAGGTGCCTTTGGATGTCAAACTATTATGGTCTTAAGTAGGAAACGAGAATGCAATCACATGTTCTTTATTTAAACATATTATTTTGGTACTCACGAGTCGTGTACACTTTAATGTAACCTTTGTTTTTTTAAACTAAATTTTTTTGCAAGAATTTATTTCAAAGAGCTATTTTGAGCACACATTTAAATTTATGCCAAATTTCCATCAATAAATAATGTCCCTTTTAAATAGATCCATACTTAAAATACAATTATCAACCGAAACATATACCACACTGGTTAAAGATAGTACAATTCTTTGATTATAGAACATGAAATCTATATAATTAGAATTATTGTGGCTGTGATGTACACATATATATGAAATTGACCAAAAAAAAGTTCATCTCCTTTTATATTAAAAAAGTTTTGCAATCATTATGCTATTTTGTAAGTCATAATATAGACAACATTAACAATTCAACATGTTAATTAAAAAAATATAGATCATGGGATTATCATTTTCATTAGTATAAGAATATGAATTACTGTGTATAGTTATATTATATAGATTGCGTATCCATTTATGTTAATGAGTTCCTATAACAAAAAAAAAAAATCATCCAAAGCTCTGTAATAAGTTTGTCTTGTGAGCAAAAGGTAGACTAGAACTTGTTGGATGGATATTTTTTGTTCTAGTTATTATTATTGGTTACTAAAACATGGAAAATAGAGTTTGAAAGTTTATAATACCTCTTTTGAATAAATTGTAACTATTATGCAGAATCACATAACCTAAAAATTAAGAAGACTATTGAGCGTTATATTTGGTATAACAAAAAATAAATCATCTTGCCCTTAAAATTTACTTTGAGAGTTCAAAAGAACACTCTCCTTTATTTTTAGAATTTATGTTCTTCCTACATGACATATCCTTAATTTCACACCCCAACTCTCCTTATAAGAGAGCCCCTGTCAAATAGTTTCAAAAAAAAAAAAACTCTCCTTACAAGAGTAGCACCAGAGACAACCCATAATATTTGCCTCCATAAATCTATCAATTCTATAGTGCTCCTATTTGTTTCGCTGCACTATAAAATTAAGGAAAAATGAGACAAAATACACATGAATGAAAAATGTGCTTCGCTGCCCCCAGACTACTCTCGAGACGACTATTGCTAAATTTTGTAAAAAAATGTGATAAAATAAGTTAGTACATTTAATCCTTTCCATTAGTAGCTAGTGCTATCCCCTCCAGTTCGAACTGATAATGGACACATCCCGGGGCTCATTTTTTAACTCCGTGTATTGGGGCTTCTCCAAGTGAACTTAAGCTTGGATTAGGTATTAGTTGTAGTTATGTACATATTTCTATTAGGGTTAGGAATGAGGAGGGCTGAATATGTTGTGTATTTTTCTATGTATATTTTGTCCCACAATATTATGCTTAATCAGCTGGAATTACTATATGCTGCTGGAGTAATGTTGAGAGTAGACAATTTTAATTAAGTGCTGTTTTCTCTAGTTTGCTATTTTATAGGTTTGTGAAAATAAAAGAGATGGGTCATTTATCGACCCGTTCTGGATCCTTAATTAGGCCTATGAATAATGCGTGTGAATTTGTGGAAATAATTAAGAATTTAAAAAATTTAAACAGTCATATGAATCTAAATCGTTCATCTAAATTTTGAAATGGATTTCACGGTTTAGATCTGATTTTGAATAAATTTTTGTTCAAAACATTTAGGAAAAAAGAAACCAACCCACTAAAAACATTGAAGTTATCCGGACTTTGCCTAAATAGCATTCATATCATCTTAACTGGGCTTTGAGTCAATGTAATTATAGATTGGGTTTCCACTGGTGGTGTGAATCAAAGACTTGCTCCTCATACTCCATCCTATACAAACGGAGAGCGTATCCTCCGAGATATCTCATATTTTGTGTGACCGACGTATCCGGTGCCTATTTGGGGAGAGCACAGCGATTTGAACGGTTGAGATTTGTGCATAACGTATTTGAATGGTGGAGATTTTCCAAAAAGTCACGCAACATATGAGATATCTCAGAGGATGCGAATTCATACAAACGAGCACATATCAAAAGTATCACTAACTAGGACACTTGAACTTCAAATGGAGCATCATAGAGCATCATAATTTATTCTGAGTAGTGTATGTATGTCAATTTTAGTAAAATCAACTGTAACAGGAACAATACATCATACTCAATTGTGTTGGATGATTTGTGTTTCAAGATTTTTGGTCTAGATTGATGGTTTTTTGATCAAGTAACAGAGTGTGGATCCAACAATTTGAAAACGTAGTGAATAATTGTTTAAATCTTTGTAAATTTTATTATATAATTTGGATATTAATATATCATAGTGTTCATGTACGAGAACTTCCTTCATTTATCAATACTATGTTGTATCCATCATGCTTATGTAAACTAATTTTGCTAATAGATATATTTGAATGGTACATTCGAATGAATCGAAATAGAGGAAAGCTGTTTATTCATCATCGATCGGGAAATACATGTCTAGCACAACGCCTTAAAATAATGAGTATTTGACTTCTTTTCTCTCCAATATTAATGCATGCAGAAAAACCTAACCGAAAAGTAATTATTTTATTAAAATTATGCATATTAATTACTACAAGTAATGTGTTTGCCTAATATAATTAGTCTATTGGGAGAATATATAGGTAAGAGACTAAACACAAATGAAATTCACAGATTATTGCTTGTAATAACAAAAAGGGGGCACAACAACCAATTAATATAAGTAATGAAATTGACTTTTGAAAACTAACTAATAGATGACATATTGTTTTGTTGGAGATAACCATTTACTATTCTCTCATAAGCCCATTCATTTTCACGGCGAATTTTCTCTTCTTCCTCTGGAGTGAACTCTTTTCCTATGTTGAAGATCCAACGAATCTCCTCGGGACTTTTCCCCTTGATCATCTTGAACACTTTTTTCCATGCTACATTCAGTAGCCCCTCGATATTCAAATAATTAGCGGCCAAGATGATTTCGTAAAGGCTAGTTAGATCAATATCAAGGAATTTCTCATCCCACTTATTGAGTTCGTCCAACTTCTTGAGTGCCTCATTTGATTGACGTGGATTGCCATAATCAGCAGCAGCATGTTTATCGCAATACTCAATCGCCATTAAGAAGATCTTGGGACTGATGTTGGGTTCTTGGATAATGCCCTTGGCGCTATTGTCTTCCATAGTATGGCGGATTGATTGAGGCACAAGAGCTAATGCCTCATAAAAAAAGTCTTCCTCGTCGAAGCTCGTTACCATGATCATGTCCTCAACTTCATTGTTTGCCATAATTTCTATTGGATACAAATAAGAGCCTATTGTTTTTTTTTTTCCCTATAAAGAAAGCCCAAGTAATAAGAAGAAAAACAAAAGTGATGTAAAATGAGAATTAATATCTAGAAGATGAAAATCTCCTAAGATTTCATATGCCTAAACAAATAATATAAAAGAAGAGTGGGTTTAATATAAACCTCTTGCTAAAGATATGATACGTCTTGACCTTCCGGAGAAAATGGCTAGCTAATGTAGTCTCGTCGAATATTTTTTATTGTGATTTAAAAGGAGGAAAGAAATATATTTTTTTTGGTAACAGAATGCAAAGATAAAGCATTATATATAGTTATTCAAACACATCAAAATTAGAAAACTAATTTAGTTGTTTCTTAATATAACATGGCTCGTGAAAACATAGCTCTAAAAAAGATATTGCTTAATATGAGCGGAGCACATATAAACGGAGTTGTAATTTTGTTCAAGTTTAACGTAACTTCTTTATTACCCAAGACGTCACAAATTTAGTAGTAGTGAATTAAAATAGCTGATTACCAATATTACAAGGATTAAGATCTATCCATATTAGTTACTACCTCTAATATCATAATGTATTTATAATCATGTCAACAAAATTTTAAAGACTAAAGTAGGTATAAACATATATATAATTTTATCGTGTATCAAATTCATATAATTCGCTATTACATCAGATGTATCAAATTTGAGGTGATCCGGACTCTGCCTAAATAGCATTGGGCTTTGAGTTGATGTAAATATTGGGCTTCCACTGGTGGTGTAAAATTTGTAAAATTTATTATAATTTGGACATCAATATATCATAGTGTTAATGTACGAGAACTTAATATATATTATGATTAGAATTTTATAGAAGGGTGGACTGAAAACTTTCTTATTATGATTAGAATCCGCACATACTTGATTCACACTAATATTATAGCAGCTCGTACGAATATTGAAGCAACCAGCATGGATCATGAATGGAATCCAACGGTTCACAATAAGCATCAAAGTGATTTGGGTCCGATGCCTGTCGGACATGTCTCTCATATTCTATTATTAACCAGATAAAACTAACATGTCACTGTCAAATGGGTCCATCAACGAATACCCTGCGTTTTGGACGATTGGAGATTGTTTTTATTATTGATGCCTTTTACCTAAAAGTATTATAATCTTAAATAGAAAAACGAAAGAGCAATAACATGTTATATATTTAAACAGATCATTTTTATACTCATTGAGTCATGTCTATATTTGAATTTGTTTCTTAATAAGAAACATTGTAATGTAACCTTTTGTATTTTAATTTTGGGTAATTATAATTTCCCTACTTATCCATCCCCCATTTTATTCCCCAACTAACTTTCTATTTTAACTATAACTATAACTACTATTTCTAACAACTTCTATTTCTTTCCTCTTTCTTTCTTTCTTTCTCTTTCACCTCTATTTTCTTTTTTCACCTCCATTTTCTTCTCCCACCTCCACCTCCGCCTCCCTCTCCCACCTCTTTCTCCCACCTCCGCCTCCCACCTCCCTCTCTCACCTTCAGCTCCCACACCTCGCCTCAACTCTACCTCTACCTCCCTCTCCCACCTCCGCATCCCACCTCCTCCTCCGCCTCCATTTTTCCATCGATAAGCTCCCCTCCCTCTTCCACCTCCCATCCTCTCCCACCTCAAAATGATAAATACAATAAACTCCCTCTCTCTTACACTTTCACCTCGATTTTTTTCACTCTATGCCTGCTGCTCCTGCTCCAGCGAACGTTCTGCCGGAGATCATTCGTCACTCCATCCCAATCAAGCATGCGTGTCAGGAATGAATACTTCAACGTGTATGAATGAATACTTCAATGTGTATGAATGAATACTAGAGCACGTCTTTACCGGGTCAGATCAGTCACTGTCGATCGTATCAAAATAATTTTGTATATGTATATGCAATTAATTATTTTCATGTTCATGTTCTCCCTCCTCATGAAGTAGCGAGTTTTGCAAAGAAAAAAACTTTATTAATTGTGAATTAGGCCACTGCTTATTAAATAATGACATAAAATAAAATTTGAAAAAAAATAGAGATATATGAATGAATACTTCAATGTGTATAAATGAATACTTAATATCTTAGGGTGAATACTTGCGCGACAAGATATTAATACTTGTGCAACAGACAACTCGAAAGTATGTCATCATGGATCTCATTTGAAAGATAAAATTGTGTAGAAAACGTTCGTGATTTTAGATTTGCAAAATTATTCACAGATCATTAGAAATATTGATTATATTGAATGGAGAAAAAAAAACCCACTTCTAAAAACGTGTAAAAAATAGATGAGTAATGTGTCCAGTTTTTATATTTACACTTATACGATGAGGAAACAAAATCCTCTGCCCCCCGGGGGGCAGGAAATTCCTGCCCCCAGAGTCTCTGTCGGGTGGGACCGGAGTGGAACCGATTACTGTTTAGGGTTTAACTTTTTATTACTGTTTTTAAATGGGCCCCACCTGCAGAGACTCTGGGGACAGGAATTTCCTGCCCCCCGGGGGGCAGAGGATTCGATCTCTACGATGAGGATTAATACTTTCTCGATAAGAGATGAATACTTGTGCAACGGACAACTCAAAAGTATGTCATAATGGATCTCATTTGAAAGATAAAATTGTATAGAAAACGTTTATGGTTTTAGATTTGCAAAATTTCTCATAGATCATCAAAAATATTGGTTAGATTGAACAAAAAAAAAATCACCTCAAAAAACGTGTAAAAGATGGATAAGTGTTGTGTCTAGTTTTTATATTTGCACTTGCACGACGAGGATGAATATTTTTTTGATAAGGATGAATACTTGTACAACGAACAACTCGAAAGTATATCATCATGGATCTCATTTTAAAGATAAAATTATATAAAAAATATTCGTGGTTTTAGATTTGCAAAATTCATCACTGATCGTCAAACATATTGATTAGATTAAACGAAGAAAAAAAATCCCACCTCTAAAAACATGTCCATTTTTTTTTTAAATACTTGATATGTTAGGTATGAATACTTGATGTGTTATAGATAAATACTTGATACATTACAGATGAATACTTGCGCGCGCCAGTTGTAAAATCTTTCAAATATTATGTGGTCCCCAAATAGTAAGTGGTCCCCCTAGATAGTTAGTAGTTATTGAAGTATTTAATGATTTGGGGATGAAATTGGGGATTGTTACGGAGGGATAGCTAGATGCTCCCTTTAATTTTTGTTCTAGCCGGCATTTAATTTTAAAGAGCTATTTTGAGCGCGCATTTTGTAATTTAAACCAAAATTTCCATCAATAAATAATATCCCTCTTAATTAGATCCATATATACTGTTAATATATATAATTATCAGCAGAAACATATAACACAATGATTAAAGATAGTACAACTCTATAATTATTAATATGACATCTATATAATTAGAATTATTGTTGCGGTGATCTACACATATATAAGAAATTGACCAACAAAAGTCCTTTTATATTGCACAAGTTGTAAAATAATTATTATACTTTATGTCAGCGTATAGACGGCCTCGACAATTCAACATTTTAATTCAAAAAATATGGATGATGAGATTATCAGTTTTATTAGTATAAACATTAATTACTATGTACAATCATATTATTAGGATTACGTATCCATATATGTTAATGAGTTTCTGTAACAAAAAAAATAAATAAAAATCATCCTGAGCTATGTAATAAAAGTAGATTAGAACTTGATGGAATAATACTTTTTAATTATTGGAATTTTGGGTAAATGTCTTTCTTTTCTTAATGTGACAACGTATTTTTAGGAAAATTGGTCAAACAATTTGGATTAAAACATTACTTTTCGCTTTTTTTTTTTGGCTAATTAGTATTGTTGTTTACTAAAACATGGATAATAAAGTTCGAAATATAATATCTCTTTCGAATAAATTGTAATTATTATGCAGAATCACATAACCTAATTAAGAGGAGTTTTGAATAGGGCATATCAAGTATAACAAAAAATAAATCATCTTGCCCTCAAAATTTACTTTGAGCATTGAGAATAACACTCTCCATTATTCTTAGAATCTCAGTTCTTCCTGCATGGCATACCCATAATTTGACACCCCAACTCCCCATATAAAGATAGTACCGAGGGCAACCCATAATGTTTGCTTACATAAATCTATCAATTCTATAGTGCTCCTGTTTGTTGCTTTATTAGTAATATTATTTTTGTAAAATCAACAAACTCCTCGGACTCAACTGGATCCGGCAGTCAGGCTGCGTGTTATGACTTTGACCTCTGGTGCACAAATGGCTTAATCAGGACTTTAAATTTCGTCTAATTACATAATCACTTTAGTAACAAAATTTATATGCAAAGAACCAACCTTTGGTCTAGTGGCAAAGACACATGGTCTCCATGTGAGAGGTCATGGGTTCGAAACCCAGATGCGAGAAATCCTTTGTTGTAATATATAACAAATGTATTAAATAGTTTGGTGGCTTAATTGACCTCCAACCTTTACTCAAAAATAAAATTTATATGCAAAATGACATTAATAAAATATAGACTTCATAAAATCACGCTTATTCACATAATTTAAAATATTTGCATGAAATGTTCTCATTTTTTGTCACATGTTTTACATCTAATATTCATAATTACTGAATATCATTTAATTTGCTAATGCAAGACTGCTATCATTTGTTTACTGGTTCTTTTAGTATAATTATTTTTGCAATTTCATTTAACAAAGATGTCGCACACATGCTGCTAGTTATGAAAACTTTTCTTGACTATACACTACAAAAGATTGCCACTTTTCCCAAGGGTAAAAAGTAACTTTTCCCGACAGAGTACTATCATAAACATGCATTTTCTATTTGCAACAGTACTTTTTGCGACAGAATACCATAATAAATGTGTTTTTTTCTCTCAGGAGAAGTGCCTACCTTGTTGTTGTGATAAGGATTTCAATATTATTCCCCAGTTTTGTGAATTTTTCAAAATTTGTGAATTATTATTAAATTAGTTTTCAAAATATTTGTGTCTACATGTCAATTTTTATTGTATCTACATGTCAAAATTATAACAACAATTTATGTGAGGAAGAAAATAGACATATTTATTTCGTATCTAGATGTCAATATTTAAATTTAAATGATATATGAACAAAGAATTATTAATGTAAGCGTCCATATATAAGACAAAGAACTAGGAAAACCGTTCTATATTTAAACTCTCATTTTTGTACTAATGAGCCATCTGTATATTTGAATATGTTCTTTAATAAGCAATACTTTAATGTAACCTTTCGTTTTTTAAGCTTCTTTCCTTTGGCAGAAATTTATTTTTATAGAGCTATTTTGCACATCTTGTAATTTATACAAAGTTTTCATGATTAAATAATGTCTTGTGAGATAAAGGTAGATTAGTGCATGTTGAAAAAAACATATATTAGTTATTGGTACTTTGTGTAAATTTCCTTATTTTCATGTGACAATAAATGTGGATAAAACATTACTTTTCGCTATTTTTTTGCTAATTAGTATTGTTGTTTACAAAAACACGGATAACAGAGTTTGAAAATTTATAACACCTCCTTTTAAAGAAACTGTAATTATTATGCAGAATCACCTAATCCAAAAATTAAGAAGAGTATTGAATGGGTCATATCAAATATAACAAAAAATAAATCATCTTGCGCTCGAAATTTACTTTGAGCATTCAAAATACCACTCTCCATTATTTTTAGAATTTCAGTTCTTCCTTCATAAGATACCCTTAATTTCATACCCCAACTCCCCTTATAAGGGTAGTACCGAAGACATCCCATAATGTTTGCTTACATGAATTTACCATTTTATAGTGCTCCTATTTGTTGCTTTATTAGTTTGTAAAATACACAGACTCCTCGCATTCCAAGGCCTCGGGCAGCCCGGCTGCTTGTTATGACTTTGACCTCTGGTGTACAAATGATTAATCAGGACTTTAAATTTTGGCTAATTACATAATATCTTGAGTAACAAAATTTATATGCAATTAGATGTCATTTTAATTACATTAGCCAAATATAGACTGCATAACATCACAATTACTCACAGAATTTTAAAATTTTGTTTGAAGTAATGCTGTCGTATTTTGTTACATGTTATGCATCAAACATTCATAATTGCTGAATATTATTTAATTAGCTCATACAATACTTCTCTAATTTGTTTATGGTTCTTTTAGTACAATTATTTTTGCAATTTCAGTTAATAAAGATGTCGCACGCATTCTGCTAGTCATGCTGCTAGTTATGAAAACTTGGCTTGATTATAAGGATTTCAAAATTATTCACCAGTTTTGTGAATTTTTGAAAATTTGTGAATTGTTATTAAATATGTTTTCCAAATTATATACCATATGTGAAGCTTCCTCTCAATATATAACAACAATTTATATTTTTAGAAGAAAATAGACATATTTTTCTGGAGTTTGGCTAGTATAACATCAGTGTCATTTCAGCTTATATAACACTAACTCTAAAATCTATCAAATCGACTTCAAACGGTGAATCCAAACCGTTCAAACCCATCTATTTCATTAGTTGTGCGTTTACATGCAAAATTTATAACTTTTCGAATTTATTTAGTATTAAGTCAAGCGGTCAAATGTGTGAGTTTTTAAATTAATTTTAATACATTATTTTTTCAATATTTTTGCCACTTGATTTGATACTAAAATAACTCAAAAATATAAAAATTTTGTATGTAAACACATCACTCATAATGTAAATTGGTTTGAACGGTTTAAATTAGTTGTTCAAAGTCGATTTGATAGGTTTTAGAGTTAGTGTTATATAGACTGAAATAACACTAATGTTATATTAGCCAAACTCATTTTTTTGTATCTACATGTCAATATTTAACTTTAAATGATATATGAATATAAGAATTATTAATGTAAATGTCTATAAGACAAGGAAACAGAAAAACTGTTCTATTGTGGCATATGCCACATAAATGAAAAATAGATATATTCGAATGAATCAATTTATATTTGGCTAATTTTGCAAAACCCTTTTGAGTAAATTATTTAACAAGTACTTATGTAACTTAACTATTTTTCATCTTTGGGAAATACACATCTACGTCTTAAAATAGTGAGTATATGACTGCTTCTCTCTCCAATAATAGTGCAAGTAGTAAAAGCTTAGTGTATACTAATTAGTTTATTAAAATTATGTATACTATAAATAACTAGGAATAATGTTTTAGCTTAGTATTTTTTTTAGACAATATATTTGTATGAGACTAAACATATATGTAATGAGCAGATAATTGCTTGTAACAAGAAAATGAATAGACACAATAGCTAAACAACATAAGTAATGAAACAAACTTTGGAAACCTAGCTAGTAGATTACATATTATTTTGTTGAAGATAAGAAATTTCTAATCACTCAAAAGCCCATTGATTTTCACGGCGAATCTCCTCTTCCTCCTCTGGAGTGAAATCATTTTCGATGTTGAAGATACGACGAATCTCCTCGGGACACTTCCCTTTTACCATGTTGGCCACTTTTTGGCATGCAAGATTCAGTAGCTCCTTGATATCTAGATAATTAGCGGCCATGATGATTTCGTAAAGCCTATCCGTATCAATATCAATGAAGTTCTCATCCCACTTCTTGAGTTCCTCCTCTGATATATGCGGATTGCTATCATCAGCAGCTATAGTTGCCTCCCCAATGACATGTTTCTTGCAATACTAAATCACAATCGAGAGGACCTTGGCATCGACGTTGGGTACTGGGATGATGCCCTCCGTGCCATTGTCTTCTATAATATGGCGGATTGATTGAGACATAAGAGCTACTGCCTCGGAAACCATAAAATATGTTATTTTTTCTTAACTTTAAAATATAAAAAAAAGTTTCGGATAATTTTCAGAAAATAAATTATAATTAAAATTGAGTTACCCGGATTGTGCGAAGCACTGTCCTTAAGCGAATTCCGTCTCTACCGTGCAAGATTTGGAATCGCAACCAAGATAATCTGGGATAGTCAACTTCTTGGGACACGACCGTGGAAGTGACAGATGACAACTCCTTGATACCCAGCAATTTACCGAATAATTTTATTGTAGTAGTGAATTGGAAATCTAAAGGAATAATATGAATATGTTAAGATGATATGGAAAGACTGTATATCTTTTCTCTATTTCTGGATGAATCACCTAAGAATGAGAAGAAGGACTTATATTTAGAAAGTCAAAAAACGTTTTTGCATGAATTAGGGAAGAGAAAGAGACAAAACTGCCATATGCCTTGAATACCAAAATAAGAAACGCATATGCATGATTGCTGTAAATATATTCACTATTAAAGAGTAATAAATATGAAATCAATTGTCACTAATAGGAATGATTTACAATTAAAGAAATATATCTCAGTTTTAATTTCAAATCTTCATATCAACAGAAATGATTAATACATATGACATAACGGCTAGTCAATCAATTGGAGATAATATGCAAACATATTAACTTGAAATTTTGAGTTTTAATGTTTAAATTCCAACAATCCCCCACAAAACTCAAAATATAAGAATATAAAATGATTGAAATTTATAGAACTAAATTGCTGGATATCTATTGCGCATCGATGAAGTAGTTTACAAACTTTGAACTTCATCTAGTATTGATAGCTTAATATTTGGAGGAAATAGAGAGAACTATGTCTTGAACTCATTCCTTTGTTCCAAATTTCACTACCATACACACAATATGGAGATTCTCATCACAGTGAGCGCATTAATGGCCTTACGCAAATACCTTGGATTTTTCATGAGAGTCTTGAAGGCTTACCCATGCCTCGCACCGCGGCCGTATACAGACACTCTCATATAGGTGAGTTACCTACCAAGGATATGTGTAGAGACATATCCTGCGGAAATTACCGCCTCGGTTCTCATTAAGAGCTAATATTCTCATCCTACCATCTACATAGAGCACACTCACCATAGGGATGGGGTTGGAGTCGATACTCCAAAAAAAAATATGTACTCTTTTGGTCAACTTATCGGTTTGTTATTACCCATTGAATCTCTTTCAAGGGATCGCCTATCAGAGATTGGGTTGCCACCGCAAGAAGACCCATTATGGGCATAATCCCATCCCCCTCGATGAATTTTGGACTTTTGTCCTATTTAATCCCTTAGTAAAGCAATCAGCAAGATTGTTTTCTAATCTTACATGTTGAATAGTAACAATTTCATTTTTTATATTTTGTTTAATTGATTTTTGTCTTCTTTTTATATGTCTGTTTAACTTTGAATTTATTAACTTTTTCTTGCAAAATTCAATAGCAGCTCTAGAATCACAATTAATTAATATAGATGGAATTGGTTGAGGTATTAAAGGTATATCAGATAATAATTCTTTTAACCACTCTGCTTCGATACAAGTGGTATCTAAGGCTATTAATTCAGCTTCCATTGTGCTTTTAGCAATAATGGTTTGTTTAGTTGATTGTCATGAAATTGCGCTACCTCCTAAAAGGAATACATATCCTGTTGTGGATTTAATATCTAAAGAATCTGATATCCAATTTGCATCAGTAAATCCTTCTAAAACTGATGGATAACCCATAAATTTAAGACCATATGATGTAGTTCCTTTAAGGTACTTCAAAATTCTTTGTAATGCTATCCAATGTTTTTTATTTGGATTATTTGTATATCTACTTAATCTTGAAACTGCATATGATATTTGTGTATAAGAGAACCTATAATTTGTGCATATTTTTCTTGTTCTACTGGATCACCTTTATTTTTATACAAATGTGAATTAGGATCATGTGGTGTATTTACTGGATTTAAATCAGAAAATTCAAATTTATCAATGATTGATTGAGTATAATGGGATTGAGACAATATTATTGAATTAGGAGATCTAATAATTTTCATTCCTAAGATAACGTCAGCTTCTCCTAAATCTTTCATATCGAAATTCTGTGATAACATTGATTTTGCTTTATTTATTAATTCTATATTTGAAGCAAGAATTAATATGTCATCTACGTAAAGACACAATATAATAAATTCATTATTTTCCTTTTTATAATAAAGGCAATTATCTGATTCATTAATTTGAAAGTCATGTGATAACATTGCATTATCAAATTTTTCATGCCATTGTTTTGGAGCTTGTTTTAAACCATATAAGGATCGAACTAATCTACAAACTTTGTTCTCTTGTCCTTTGGCTATATATCCTTTTGGTTGTTGCATATAAATTTCTTCTTCAAGATCTCCATGTAGAAATGCAGTTTTTACATCCATTTGATGTATTAAAAGTTTATATATTGATGCTAATGCAAGTAAAATTCTTATTGTAGTTATTCTTGCAACTGGTGCATACGTATCAAAATAATCTATACCGGCTTTTTGTGTGTAACCTTGTACTACTAATCTAGCTTTAAATCTTTCTATTGTTCCATCTGTTTTGAGTTTCCTTTTAAAAATCCATTTACAACCTAAAATTTTAGTACCTGGAGGTAAATCAGTTAATATCCAAGTATTATTACTTATAATAGATTCAATTTCACTATTAATTGCTTCCTTCCAAAATGATGCTTCTGGAGATCTCATTGCATCTTCATAAGATTTTGGATTATCTTCAATTAAATAAGTTATATATTCTTCACCAAAATTCTTTCCTATTTTCTCTCTTTTACTTCTTCTTGGTTCCAGTGAATAATCATGATTTGAAATTGAAATAGATTTTGATGTAGATGGTAAGTTCGTATAATTATCATTTTTAAATGGAAAAATATTTAAAAAAAAAACAGCGTCTCTAGATTCTATAATTGTATCATTTGATATTTCACTTATTTCAGATTTAGTAACTAGAAATCTATATGTATTACTATTTAGTGAATATCCTATAAATATAGCATCTACTGTTTTTGGTCCTATTTTCTTTCTTTTTGGTTCAGGAATTCTTACTTTTGCTAAACATCCCCAAACTCGAAAATAATTAAGTCTAGGAGGATATCCTTTCCAAAATTCATATGGTGTTTTATTTTTATCTTTAACTGGAATTCTATTAAGAATATAACATGCTGATAGAAGTGCTTCCCCCCACAAATTTTGTGTTACACCTGAACTTATTATCATGGCATTCACCATGTCTAGTAATGTTCGATTTTTACGTTCTGCAACACCATTAGATTGGGGTGAGTAAGGAGCAGTAACTTCATGTATAATTCCATGTTTTTCACAAAATAATGCTACTTCATTTGAGGTGTATTCTCCACCTCGATCTGATCTTAAAATTTTTATTCTTTTTTCTTGTTGATTTTCTACTTCTAATTTAAATTTCTCAAATTTATTTAGTACCTCGTCTTTAGTTTTTATGAGATATATATAACAAAATTTAGAGTAATCATCTATAAATGTTACAAAATATCTACTTCCACCTCGAGTAGGACCTCTATTAGAATCACATACATCACTATGAATTAATTCTAATTTTTGGGTATCTCTGAATTGAATTGGTTTAAATGACTTCCTTGGCTTTTTTGATTGGACACAAGTTTCACAATTTGAATTAATATCTAATTTAAATTTAGGTATCAGATTCAGTCGAGACATTTTTTCAAGTTTTTTATAATGCACATGTCCTAAACGACCATGCCAATTATCAAGTGAATTATTTGTATTGTTATTTTCGATAATATTTGAAGATTTTGACTCATCAGTAGAAATCATTGACACCTCATTAACTAAATGAGAAATAATATTTAACTTAAATAAGCCATCCGTTACATATCCTTTTCCAATAAAAACATCATTCTTAGAAATTACAACTTTATTAGATTCAAGAACTATTTTATATCCTAATTGTACTAACAAAGATACACTAATCAAATTTTTTCCAATATCAGGAACATGTTGTACATCTCTAAGAATAATAGATTTTCCAGAAGTAAATTTTAATTTTATTTCTCCAACGCCTAATACTTTGACAGATGTTCCATTAGCTACTGTTACACTTCTTCCACTTGAGATCTGATAGGATGAGAAATAAAATTTATTAGTACATACATGTGTATTTGCTCCACTATCTAACCACCAATCTAAATTTGTATAAGTAAGATTAATAGATGGATTTATAGATATCAACCTGAAAGATGAGTCAACGGGTTTTGTTTCGATCATATTCACTTGAGATTTGTTTTGACCTGAGCTGATCTTCTTGTTGGTTTCAATCTTCTCTTTTTTTCAATAGAAACAATCTTTTGCATAATGGTTGTCTCGGCCGCAAACATAGCAGAATTGATCACTATCATTCTTTTTCTCATGATTGGGTCTAGAAAATTTCTTTGATTTATTAAACTTGTTTTTGTGAATATTTCCACTTTTCTTGAAACTTCTTCCGTGAAACTTGTGATTCTTATTCTTATTTTGAAAGTGTTGATTTTTAATATTATTTTGCTTTTCAGTTAAATGAACTTTGGATGACATTTGATCTTCTTTTCTTAGTCGAAGTTTAAATTGATCTTCAATTCTAATTGATTGAATGACAGACCTCATTTCAAGTTTATTTTGTGATTTTCTAAGATCTTGAGCAAACTTTGACCAAGAAGGTGGTAATTTATCTATGAGACAAGTAACTTGATAATTTTCATCTAATTTTGTCCCTCCACCTCTATGTATTTCTTGAATCATATTTTGAAATTTATGAATTTGATCATTAATAGGAATTTCGTCAACCATTTTATAACTATGAAAATCAGAAATTGTAAACCTTATTAATCCTTCATTATCCCTACTATATGCATCCTCTAATGCATTCCATATGTCTATAGCCTTTTCATATTTTCTATAAATTTCATAAAGATCATCAGAAAGACAACTTAAAATTCGAAAACGACAATGAAACTCTACTTCCTCAAGACTAGGTTTTGATTTGGAAGTGTCCTCTTTAACAGTTTCTTTTTTACCCTCTGTGGGAGTTTCTTGAATGCCCAGTGTGGGAGTTTCATGATTGCCCTCTTTGATAGTTTCTTTTGTATATGGTGCAATTTTTCCTAATACGGATATTAAACCTAATGCAATTAACCATGCTTCCATTTGTTCTATCCATCTATTAAATCCATATCCATTAAATTTTTCAGGTTTGAGTGTATGAACATCATCTAGACCCATTTTGAGTAAAGAAGATATAATGATAGAAAATAACTGCAATTTAATCAACAGAATAAAAATATAAGAAATATTTAGAGTAAAAGCTTGCCTAAGTAATTTTGTCTAATGATATAAAAATATTCCTTAATAAAAAAACAGTAGAATTATGTAATCTCAGAAAGTATACTAATAAATTATTACTTCTTGTCTTATCCGATTAAAGAGAAAATTCGCTTAAGATTGTTATTTTTTCTTAACTTTAAAATATAAAAAAAAAGTTTCGGATAATTTTCAGAAAATAAATTATAATTAAAATTGAGTTACCCGGATTGTGCGAAGCACTGTCCTTAAGCGAATTCCGTCTCTACCGTGCAAGATTTGGAATCGCAACCAAGATAATCCGGGATAGTCAACTTCTTGGGACACGACCGTGGAAGTGACAGATGACAACTCCTTGATACCCAGCAATTTACCGAATAATTTTATTGTAGTAGTGAATTGGAAATCTAAAGGAATAATATGAATATGTTAAGATGATATGGAAAGACTGTATATCTTTTCTCTATTTCTGGATGAATCACCTAAGAATGAGAAGAAGGACTTATATTTAGAAAGTCAAAAAACGTTTTTGCATGAATTAGGGAAGAGAAAGAGACAAAACTGCCATATGCCTTGAATACCAAAATAAGAAACGCATATGCATGATTGCTGTAAATATGTTCACTATTAAAGAGTAATAAATATGAAATCAATTGTCACTAATAGGAATGATTTACAATTAAAGAAATATATCTCAGTTTTAATTTCAAATTTTCATATCAACAGAAATGATTAATACATATGACATAACGGCTAGTCAATCAATTGGAGATAATATGCAACCATATTAACTTGAAATTTTGAGTTTTAATGTTTAAATTCCAACAAAATATTCCCCGTCGAAGCTCCTTAGTGTGATCATCTTGTTAGCTTCAATGTTTGCCATGTTTTTTGTTAGGAAAAAAAAGGGAAAATCAAACAAATGGTAGGAGTATGAGTATGAGAGAGGCGAGGGAGACAGATCCTGGGAGGACCTTAAATAGGAAACGAAAGAGCAATTACATGTTCAATATTTAAACTGGTTATTTTTGTACTAATGAGTCATGTGTATATTTGATTATGTTCTTTAATAAGCAATACTTTAATATAACCTTTCATTTTTTAAGCTTTTCTTTTTAGCAGAAATTTATTTTTAAAGAGCTATTTTGAGCGCACATGTTGTAATTTAGACAAAGTTTCCATGATTAAATAATGACTCGTGAGATAACGGTAGGTTAGTGCACGTTGAAAAAAACAATATTTTAGTTATTGGCATTTTGTGTAAATGTCTTTTTTCATGTGACAACGTATTTAACGTATTTTGATTAAAAATGCATGGTCAATAAATATCGATTAAAACACTACTTTTCACCATTTTTTTGCTAATTAGTACTGTTGTTTACTAAAATATGGATAATAGAGTTTGAAAATTTTATAATACCTCCTTTGAATAAACTATAATTATCATGTAGAATCACCTAACCTAAAAATTAAGAAGTGTATTGAATAGGGTCATATCAAGTATAACAAAAAATAAATCATCTTGCCCTCAAAATTTACTTTGAGCATTCAAAATAACACTCTCTATTATTTTTAGAATTTCAGTTATTCCTTCATGACATACCCTTAATTTGACACCCCAACTCCCCTTATAAGGGTAGTACCAAAGACAACCAATAATGTTTTCTTACATAAATATATCATTCTATAGTGCTCTTGTTTGTTGCTTTATTAGTAATATTATATTGTAAAATACACAAATTCCTCGTACTCCAATAGCTCGGGAAACCCAGCTGCGTGTTATGGCTTTCACCTCTGGTGTACAAATGCTTAATCAACAATTATTTTTACAGTTTTAGTTAATATAGATTTCGCACACTTTCTTGTTGGGAACCAATTCGATCCTCTGCCCCTTATGGGCAGGAAAATCATGTCCCCATTGGATTTAGCCGTTTGATCTACTTTTGGATCCGCACTGCGATGAAGACAAGAAGCGCTTGATGAAACGGGAAAAAGGCTCTGTTATTTCTCTTGTTCCTGGGTCTCCGTCTGATCGCTCCTTTCCTCTCCACTCCTGCTCACCACCTCTTCTTCCTCATGATCTATGCTTCTTCTCCTCATGAATCTGCTCCATCCCCTTCCTATCTTATCTTCTCATCCTTCCATCAACTCTTCACATCACCAATAAATATGTCTTTTGCAATTAAGTGGGATGGTTGTTCTTTTGTATTTGGTTTAGTTTTAATGGAGAACTGAGCATAATTAGGTAGAATTCTTTTCTTTTGTTTACCTTATTGTGCTTGAATTGAAAATAATTAGAGAATTTATACTGATTCTTTTTTAGAATGGTAGCAGATGCTGCTACTTGGTATTAAATTGAAATGTTCTACAATTGATTCATGCCCCAGCTACAATTTTTTAAAGTCAAAGCTCATAGTAATCAACTAATAAAACTGGGAACAAATCTGAAAAAAAAAGCCACAATTTTTATTGGAAAAATTGTTAAACTAAGCATTCCTATGTACCAGTAATATACTAATATTACCCATGCCCCAATTATTAAACTAAAGTAATTTCTATCAACCTGCTCAAATTCAACTCATTTACAACCCTAATTCTATATTTAAACATATTATTTTTTTACTCAGAAGCCATGTCCATATTTGAATTTGTTCTTTAATAGGAAACTCATAAATTTACATTTCTTAAGCTTCCATTTTTAAGCCAGAATTTATTTTTGCAAGGGCTATTTTGAGTGCACATATTGTAATTTGTACCAAATTTACATCAATAAATAATGTCCTATTGAATTCGATCCTTAATAAGCCCTAAGATGTTTTGGAGAATATATACTAAGACAATCAGTTTGAATGCTTGTTGTTTTCATAAATATTGATTTTCTTTAAGAGAAATGTTCTGACCTTCCGAGCTATTATCACCCCCCCCCCCCACCCACACACACACACACACAAAACTAGTTTATTCGAAAAAATATTCCAATTTTTTCTAACTTAATTTCATTTCCAGTGCTCATATCCAAATTATGTTTATAACCTTTTAAAGACTACTCTCGTTTTTTGAACATCTATCTACAAGCATTTAAATCATAAAATTGTGTAGTTTTAACTCATAACTACTTTTGACTTCAAACAAAAAAAAAAAATTTCCTAATAGGGGTGAAATAAATCATTATTTTTCTTATCACTTAGCCTAAATTATTGTCATTTATTGAGTTACAATTGCTTATTTTATAGAGAATCAGATTTTTTTTTTTGTTTGTTATTTCACTTGATTTTAGATAATTGCAAATTTTCAATGATTTTGGAGCTAAAACAGCCATAAAATAATGCAATTCTGACATTCAGCCTCAGCCGTATGGATGCCTTCATCCGCATGCAACCCATAAGTGCTACCGCAGACAGTTATGTCATCCATGTGGTTTATACCCAAACCACATGCGACTCAGGAATTCGCACGTAGAAACTACCAGAATAGCAATTACAAATCTAACTTCCCAATCAAGGCTTATATAAGCATATGGATGCCAGGGAAAGATGTCTTTCTCGAATCTCTGAACATCTGAAGACACATATACATTAGAGAGTACTTAGAATTAGGGTTTCACTCTTACGAAGGCTATGCAAAGGAGAAATCAATAGAATAGCAAGGTCTTCATTAGAAGAGGAGGAAGAGACAAGACTTGAAGATGGCATGCATGAGAGAAGAGATAGCATAGGTGTCCTCCTTCCATCTCTCTCTCTATTGCTCTCTTTCTTGATGTCTTTTATCTCTATTGCTCTCTTTCTAGGGTGAAGACATGTAATTTTGAATTCTTATGAGTTTAATATAGTTGTTTATTTATAATTATTATTGCACTATGATCTAAATTCTTATTTAGATTTATTCCTTATGTTCTTATTGCGTGCTTAAATTGACCTCGTATGCATTGGAATGCAGACTCTTTGTATACCATTGGGGGGTTAACTAATAATCTAAGAGTAAAATAACTTAGATACAAATAGAACATGATTGACTAGTTGACCGCTTGTATTTGAACTATAGTAAGGAACTTATTAGGATATGATTTAGCACACGAACATCGCATTCTATGACTAATAGTGGAGTAATCTTAATTATTGGTATTGTAAAATATTAGTAATTAGGACTTATTATTAATCTTAAAGCAATTGTACTAGATACCTGACCAGAACCTACTCAGTTGGGGTGTTATGAGACTAACCGGAGATCAACACTAGAATATGATTAGCAGCTCTCAGATTGCAATTGATACTAGTGCAGGGCATGTGCTGTTCTAATCAAACCGTATGCAATTCTGCTTGGAGTAGAAACCAGACTTTGTACTGTTTACCCAGTCGTGTGAGGATAGTGACAGAGCCACATGCTACTGAGTGACTTTACATTGACAAGTATTAACAGTAGCATGCAGTTGGTGACAGACCATGCATAATTGTTATGACAATCAGAACTTAGATTAAATAAGTTTGAATGATATAATGTCTAATTCCGTAGAAACTCATCTTCTAAATACTTAATCCACTACTACTTCTCTGTTGTAACTCAACATTACAATTAAACATCCAACAATCAATCAATCAAACACAATCAATCAACTTAAAGGAACCAATAACCTAGACTCAGTTTACACCTTAGATCTCTTAATACACCATATGCTTGTGAATCAACATTAGAGTAGACATTAGAATTATAAATATTATTAGCATTGATTTCCACCCTATCAATTCCTTTCGCCCATTTTTTATCTCTCTTATGAAATTTGCGAATCTAAAAATATAAACATTTTTTTTTCAAATGACATCCTTTAATTAGTATTTTTAAGTTATTTTCTTTTTTTAAAGTAAAGCCCATCAACACTTTATATTCTCAAAATTTTAAACATCAATCTACAACCATTTAAATATCTGATCTACCATTTAAACTACTACTTTCAAGCATTTTAAATCTCTAATGTCGAACATATTAAAAGAGATTTTAAACATTTGTCTACAATCCTTTAAAGTACTTATGTCAATCCTTTAGACCTCTGACTACAACTGTTTAATGTACTCGTGTCAAGCATCTAAACTTCTATGTACAACCTTAACTTTCAATTTTTCTTTATTTTTTATTTTGCTTCATAAGCCTTTAAACTTCTGTCTACAACCCTTAAAAGAGTTGTGTCGTATTTAAATAGTTTACATGTCAGGTTTAAAATGTTGTAGACTGGGATATAAAATATTGCTAATTTAAAGTGTTAATGGGTTTTATTTTAAAAAATAAAAACAATAAGTTGAAAATAACTACAAAATATTTTTTTCATGGAACTCATTGGAAGGAGAAAATTGAGTAGAAAACAATTTTTAGATTCTCAAAATTTATAACGAATCATCAGAAAATGGACGAGAATAATCAGAGAAAAAATATATATATATATATATATATATATATATATAAAAGGAATCTTTCTTTTTTTGGTTTGAAAACAAAAATAGTTAGGAGTTAAAACTACCCACATTTAGGATTAACATTGTAAAAGATTATAAATATAGTTTTAAAAGGTTGGATATGAGCGCTGAAAATAGAAGTTAGACATTAAATACTTGAGATATGCGATTGGAAATTTGTTTGAGTTGTTTCAGGAGCATTTATCAGACTCCAAATGCTCAAAGAGAATAACAGTGAAAGACAAATGCAAATTGATGATGATGCTTCAGCAATGCACCAAGGGACCTCCTCTCGTGAGGAAGACAACAGTGAATTCCCAAAAGAAGTAGAAGATGAATATGTTGATGTGGCTATGTTTTTTGACAATGAAGAAGAAGAAGAAGAAATGGGGGATTTTGATCTTGATTTTGAGATTGATCCAGAGGATGACCTAGAGATGGAGTAAGGTTAAAAAGATTTTGTTTTTAATCTTGAGTTGTTGATGCTGATGTTTTATTTTTATTAAATGAATTACAAAAAAAATCAAATTACTTTCTTGGAATTATCGGGGCTTAAGGGTTGTTGACTAATCTAATGTTGTTCGTGAAGTTATTAGATCCTCTAGATGTGATGTGTGTATATTGCAAGAAACAAAATTAAATGAAATTTCTTTAAATTATACCTCGTTGTTTCTTCCTTCTTACTTTGATCTAAACTGTGCTTACATTCAAGCAATTTGTACATCGGATGGGATAGTGATTGCTTGGAAGAACAACTTTGAGCTTCTAATGAGTAGATGTAGTAGGCATTCGATTACTATTCTATTGCTAGATCATGCTACTAGGGCAAAAAACCTATACACGACAGTATATGGTCCAAGCATTGATAGTGAAAAAGCACAGTTCATTGAGGAATTACATGAGTTGGCGAATTTAGTGAGACACCCGTGGATCCTAGCTGGTGATTTTAATTTAATAAGGTAGATGATTGACTAATCCGGAGGGACCCGATGTATTCTTCTAATGGATCTTTTCAATGATTTTATAAGCGAAGCAAGCCTTGTAGATGTTCCCTTGAAAAACTGAGCTTTCACATATTCTAATAAAAGGCGTCAACCATCATTCTCTATGATTGATCACATATTCACATCTTCAGATAGGCCAATAAACTATGCGGACATGACATTGGAGGCTTTATAAATGGTGGTATCTGACCACGTGCCGCTGCTATTAACTTGTAAAAATTGGGCTTACATTTAGAGAAAGAATAGGCTGGAGACTTTCTAGTTTTGATATGAGGTCCCTAGGCATATGGTGCAGCAACTATGGCAAGGAGAGATGATGTGCCCTCAACAGAGATTACTCTTGTTTCATAAAAAAATGAAACCGTTAAACAAGGCAATCACTTTATGGTAGAAAGAGGGATTTAGTGAGATGAATCAGCAACTAGAGTATTGCAAGAAAGCGGTGTTGCTTTTTGATATGATAGAGGAAGAGAATTTTAGCAATACATGAGTTCAAACTGAGAAGCATGATTAAAGAGAGGGCGTACGAATTAGCGAATAACATTGAAGAGAAATGTTGTCAAAGAGTGAGGTGCAATTGGCTAAGGCAAGGCAACTATAATACAAGGTTTTTCCATGTATATGCATAACAAGGTAATATCCCTGGTTCATAATGATCAAATAGTTACAGACCCAATAAGAATTAGGGAGATTTTCTTGGAACACATGTCAAACATTTTAGGAAGTTCCAATCAAACCCAAGAATTCCAGCCGGCAGCTCTGTACCAACCTGATGCAAACTTATTGAGTCTACAAGAACTGTTCACGGTTAAAGAAATTAAAGAGGCAGTGATGAACCTTGCAAAAAATAAAGCCTCCGGCCCGGATGGCTTACTGAATGAGTTTTTACAAGTTTATTGGGCACATCTTAAGAAATAAATTTTTGAAATTATGACGGGATTTTATGAGAACCGATTGGATCTCAAGGGAATAAATCAGGCCAACATTGTCATGATACCAAAATGCGCAACAGCTGCATCAGTGACTGAATTTAGGCCGATTAGTGTGATTAATATAATTCCTAAGCTCATCTCCAAGCTCCTTGCGAACCGATTGAGGCTGAAAATACTGAATCTCATAGCCGCAAACCAAACTGCATTCATACATGGCAATCAAATTTCTAAAAAAAATTTTGTGACGAGATATATTTTACAACACATTTTAGTACTATGGCAAGAGCATTTTTGTGCCTATAAATGTAACCAATGAGAACATGCCATGGGTAGAAGCAGCATTAGGTTGTACGAGGACTCTAGTAGTGTCTCTAGATGGCAAGATAATAGGGCATTTACAACCCTAATACAACACTCCAATTGATTGTGTTTGGAACACTCTAGTAGTGTCTCTATATGGCAAGATAATAGGGCATTTACAACCCTAATACAACACTTCAATTGAAGGTGTTTCGAGCACACCAGTAGTGTCTCTAGATGGCAAGATAATAGGGCATTTACAACTCTAATACAACACTCCAATTGAATGTGTTTGGAGCACTCTAGTAGTGTCTCTATATAGCAAGATAATAGAACATTTACAACCCTAATACAGCACTTCAATTAAAGGTGTTTGGAGCACTCTAATAGCGTCTCTATATGGCAAGATAATAGGGCATTTACAACTCTCATACAACACTCCAATTGAAGGTGTTTGGAGCACTCTAGTAATGTCTCTATATGACAAAAGAAGAGAGTAGTTGCAACCCTAATACAACACTCCAACTAAAAGTCTTTCCAGCACGCTCGTAGTGTCTACAAATGACAACATAAGAGGGTAGTTGTAACCCTAATAAAACACTCCAATTGAAGGTGTTTGGAGTACTCTTGTAGTGTCTCCAAATGGAAAGATAATAAGACATTTATAACCTTAATACAACACTCCAATTGATGGTGTTTGGAGCATTCTAATAGTGTCACCAGATGGCAAGATAATATGACATTTACAACCCTAATACAACACTCCAATTGATTGTCTTTGGAGCATTCTAGTAGTTTCTTTATATGGTAAGATAATAAGGCATTTACAAACCTAATACAACACTCCAATTGAAGGTGTTTGGAGTACCCTAGTGGGATCTTTATATGGTTAGATAATAGGGTATTTACAATTCTAATTCAACACTCCAATTGAATGTGTTTGGAGCACTCTAGTAATGTAGAGATATAGCAATAGAAGAGGGTAGTTGTAACCATAAGACAACACTCCAATTGAAATTTTTTGCAGCACTTTAGTAGTGTCTCCAGATGGCAACATTAGAAGGTAGATGTAATCCTAATAAAACACTCCAATGTAATGTGTTTCTAGCACTCTAGTACTGTCTCTATATGGCAATATAATAAGGCATTTATAAACCAAATAAAACACTCCAATTGAAGGTGTTTCGAGCACTCTAGTAATGTCTCCAGATAGGAAGACAATAGGGCATTGACAACCCAAATACAACACTCTAATTGAAGGTGTTCGGAGAACTCTTATTGTGTCTCTATATGGCAAGATAATAGGGCATTTACAACCCCAACACAACACTCCAATTGAATGTGTTTGGAGCACTCTAGTAGTGTCTCCAGATGGCAAGATAATATTGCACTGACAACCCCAATACAACACTCCAATTGAATGTGTTTGGAGCACTCTAGTAGTGTCTTCAAAAGGCAAGATAATATGGCATTTAGAACCCTATTACAAACACTCCAATTGATGGTGTTTGGAGCACTCTAATAGTGTCTCTAAATGGCAAGAAGATATGGCATTTGGAACCCTAATACAACACTCCAATTTAAAGTGTTTGGAATACTCTAGTAGTGTCTCGAGATGGTAAGATAATAGTGCATTTATATACAACACCCCAATTGAAGGTGTATGGACCACTCTAGTTGTGTCCCTATATGGCAAGATAATAGGACATTTACAACCCTAATACAACAATCCCAATTGAAAGTGTTTGGAGCACTCTAGTATGACAAGATAATAGGGCACTAACAACCTTAACGTAATACTCCCTAATTAATGGTGTTTAGAGCACCCTGGTAGAGTCTTTAGATGACAAGATAATATGGCATTTACAACACTAATACAACACAACAATTGAAGGTGTTTGGAGCACTCTAGTAGGGTCTCCAGATGGCAAGATAATAGGGCCATTTACAACCCGAATAAATCACTCCAATTGAAGGTGTATCGACCACTCTAGTACTTTCTCTATATGGCAAGATAATAGACAATTTACAACCCTAATACAACACTCCAATTGAAGGTGTTTTGGGGACTCTTGTAGGGTCTCTAGATGGCAAGATAATAGGGCATTTACAACCCTAATATAACACTACAATTGACGGTGTTTCGAGCACTCTTATTGTGTCTCTATATGGCAAGATAATAAGCCATTTACAACCCCAATACAACACTCCAATTGAATGTGTTTGGAGAACTTTAGTAGTGTCTCCAAATGGCAAGATAATAAGGCATTTACAAGCTCGTATACAACATTCCAATTTAAGGTGTATGGGGCACTCTAGTTGTGTCTCTAAATGGCAAGTAATATGGCATTTAGAACCCTAATACAACACTCCAATTGAAAGTGTTTGGAGCACTCTAGTAGTGTCTTGAGATGGCAAGATAATAGGGCATTTATAACCCTTATACAACACCCCAATTGAAGGTGTATGGACCACTCTAGTTGTGTCTTTATATCACAAGGTAATAGGGCATTTACAACCCTAATACAACAATATCAATTGAAAGTGTTTCGAGCACTCTAGTAGTGTCTATATGACAAGATAATATGGCATTAACAACCCTAATACAATACTCTAATTTATGGTGTTTAGAGCACCCTGGTAGAATCTTTTGATGGCAAGATAATAGGGCATTTACCACCCAAATACAACACTCTAATTGAAGGTATATAGAGCACTCTAGTTGTGTCTCTATATGACAAGATAATAGGGCTTTTATAACCTTTACACAACACTCCGATTGAAGGTGTTTTGAACACTCTAGTAGTGTTTTCAGATGACTCGACAATAGGGTATTTACAACCCTCATACAACACTCTAATTGAAGGTGTTTAGTGTACTCTACTAGCGTCTTTATATGACAAGATAATAGGGCATTTACAATCCTAATACAACACTTTAATTGATGGTTTTTGGTGCACTCTAGTAGTCTCTTTAGATGGCAAGAGAATATGGCACTTACAACCCTAATACAACACTCCAATTGATGGTGTGTCAAACACTCCAGTGGTGTCTCCAAATGGAAAGATAATTGGATATTTACAACCCCAATACAACACTCTAATTCAAAGTGTTTTGTGTGCTCTACTAGCGTCTCTATATGACAAGATAACAGGGCATTTACAATCCTAATACAATAATTTATTTGATAGTGTTTGGAGCACTCTAGCGGTGTCCTTAGATGACATGATAATAAAGCATTTACAACCCTAATACAACACTCCAATTGAACGTGTATGCAACACTCTAGTTGTGTCTCTATATGACAAGATAATAGGGTATTTATAACCCTTATACAACACTCCAATTGAAGGTGTTTGGAGCAATCTAGTGTCTAGAGAGGGCAACATAACATGACATTTACAACCCTAATACAATACTCCAATTGAAGGTGATTGGAGCACTCTAGTAGTGTCTCTAGATGGCAAGATAATATGGTATTTAGAACACTAATACAACACTCCAATTGATTGTGTTTGGAGCTCTCTAGTAGTGTCTCCAGATTAGCAAGAAAATATGGCATTTACAACCCCAATAAAACACTCCAATTGGAGGTGTTTGGAGTATTCTGGAAGTCTCTTTATCTCAAAATAATTGTGCTTTTATAACCCTTAAAACAATATAACAATTGAAGGTGTTTGGAGCACTCTAGTAGTATCTCTAGATGGCAAGATAATAGAGTATTTACAACCCTAATACAACACACAAATTGAAGGTGTTTCGAGCACTCTAGTAGTGTCTAGAGATGGCAAAATAACATGGCATTTACAACCTGAGTACAACACTCCAATTGAAGGTATTTGGACCACTCTAGTTGTGTCTCTATATGGCAAGATAATAGGGCATTTAAAAACCCAATACAACACTCCAATAGAAGGTGTTTGGAGCACTCTTAATAAGGCATTTACAACCCTAATGAAACACTCCAATTGAAGGTGTTTCGAGCACTCTAGTGACACCTCTATATGACAAGATAATAGGGCATTTACAACCCTTATAGAACACTCCAATTGAAGGTGTTTGGAGCACTCTAGTAATATATCTATATCACAAGATAATAGACCTTTTATAACCCTTATAGAACACTCCAATTGACAGTGTTTGGAGCACTCTAGTAGTGTCTCCAGAGGACAAGATAATAGGGCATTTACAACCCTAGTACAACACCCCAATTGAAGGTGTTTGGAGCACTCTGGTAGTGTCTTTATATCAAATGATAATGGGGCTTTTATAACCTTTATACAACAGAACAATTGAAGGTGTTTGGAGCACTATAGTAGTGTCTCCGGATAGCAAGGTAATAGGGCATTTACATCCCAAATGCAACACTCCAGTTGAAGGTGTTTGGAGCACTCTAGTTGTGTCTCCAAATGGCAAGATAATACGTCACTTACAACCCTTATACAACTCTTCAATTGTAGGTGTACGGAGCACTCTAGTTGTGTCTCTAAATGGCAAGTAATATGGCATTTAGAACCCTAATACAACACTCCAATTGAAAGTGGTTGGAGCACTCTACTAGTGTCTCTATATGACAAGATAATAGGGCATTTATAACCCTTATACAACACTCCAATTGAAGGTGTTTCGAACACTCTAGTAATGTATCTATATCACAAGATAATAGGGCTTTTATAACCCTTCTACGACACTCCAATTGACGGTGTTTGGAGCACTCTAGTAGTGTCTCCAGATGACAAGATAATGTGGCATTTACGGCCCTAATACAACACTCCAATTGAAGGTGTTTGGAGCACTCTGGTAGTGTCTCTATATCGAAAGATAATAGGGCTTTTATAACCTTCATACAACAAAACAATTGAAGGTGTTCAGAGCACTCTAGTAGTGTCTCCGGGTAGCAAGATAATAGGGCATTTACAAATGCAACACTCTAATTGAAGATGTTTGGAGCACTCTAGTTATGTATCTATATGACAAGATAATATGGCACATACAACACTCCAATTGATGGTGTTTAGATTACTCTAGTAGTGTCTCCAAATAGTAGGATAATAGCACATTTACAACGCTAGTAAAACACTCCAATTGAGGCTGTTTTGAGCACTCTAGTTGTGTCTCTATATGGCAAGATAATAGAGCATTTACAACCCTAATACAACACTTTAATTGATGATGTTTGAAGTAATCTAGTAGTGTCTTTAGATGGCAAGATAATAGGGCATTTACATCCCTAATACAACACTTCAATTGAACATGTATGGAGCACTCTAGTTGTGTCTGTATATGACAAGAGAACAGGGCATTTACAAGCCAAATACAACACTACACTTGAAGGTGTTAGGAATACTCTGGTAGTGTCTCTACATCATAAGATCATAGGGCTTTTATAATCTTCATACAATAGAATAATTGAAGGTGCATGAGCACTCTAGTAGTGTACAATAATATGACATTTACAATCCTAATACAACACTCCAATTGAAGGTGTTTGGAGCACTCTAGAGATGGCAAGATAACATGGCATTTACAAGTCGAATACAACACTCCAATTGTAGGTGATTGGAGTACTCTAGTAGTGTCTCTATATGACAACATAACAAGGCATGTACAACCCTAATACAGCACTTCAATTGGTAGTGCTTTGTGCACTCTGGTAGTGTCTCTAGTTGGAAAGATAATAGGGCATTTGCAACCCTAATACAACATTCTAATTGAATGTGTTTGGAGCACTCTAGTAGTGTCTCTAGATGGCAAGATAATATGACATTTTTTTTTAGGGGAAAGAAAATATGACAGTTACTACCCTAGTACAACACTCTAATTGAAGGTGTTTGGAGCACACGAGTAGTTTCTCCAGATGACAAGATAATAGGGTATTTACAATCCTAATACAACACTCTAATTGAATGTGTTTAGAGTACTATACTAGCGTCTATGTGGCAAGATAATTGGGCATTTACAATCTAATATAACACTTTAATTGATGGTGTTTGGAGCACTCTAGTAGTGTCTTTAGATGGCAAGCTAATAGGGCATTTACAACCCTAATACCATACTCCAATTGAGGTTGTATGGAGCACTCTAGTTGTGTCTCTATATGACAAGATAATATGTCATTTATAACCCTTATACAATACTCCAATTGAAGGTTTTTGGAGCACTCCAGTAGTGTCTAGAGATGACAAGATGATATGGAATTTACAACCCTAATACAACAGTCCAATTGAAGGTGATTGGAGCACTTTTGTAGTGTCTCTATGGGACAAGATAATATGACATTTACAACCCTTATATAACACTCTAATTGAAGGTGTTTGGAGAACTCTCGTAGTGTCTCGAGATGAAAAAATAATAGGACATTTACTATTCTAATACAACACTCCAGTTAATAGTTTTTGGAGCACTCTTGTAGTGTCTCCAGATGGCAAGATAATAGGGCATTTACGACATTAATAATATAAGAGCTAAAAGACCTAGATTCAGTTTGGTAACTTAGACACCTTAATTACAATGTAAGAACTTCTACACCATCCCCGACAACGGAGCCAAAAAACATGATAGGGTGAAAATGAATGCTAATAATATGTATAACCAAAATGTCTACTCTACTGTCAATTCACAAGTGTATTAATATATAGTATAGTATAGACTGGGGTGTCGATCTGCAGCGATGGTGTATTAAGAGATCTAAGATGTATACTAAGGTCTAGGTTATCGGTTCCTTTAGGTTTGTTGATTGTGTTTTGGTTGATTGATTGTTGGTTGCTCGGTTGTAATGTTGAATTACAACTCTATTAAAACACACTAATTGAAGGTGTTTGGAGCACTCTAGTAGTGTCTCTCTATGACATGATAATAGGACTTTATAACCCTTATACAACACTCCAATTGAAAGTGTTTGGAGCACTCTAGTAGTGTCTCGAGATGGCAAGATAATAGAACACTTACTACCCTAATACAATACTCTAATTGAAGATTTTTGGATCACTCTAGTAGTGTTTCTAGATGACAAGATAATAGGTTATTTACAACCCTAATACAGCTTTCTAATTTATTATGTTTGGAGCAGTCTAGTAATGTCTCAAGATGGCAAGATAATAAGGCATGTACAACCCAATACAACAGTCCAATTGAAGGTATTACGAGTACTCTAGTAATGTCTCCATATGGGAAGATAATAGGGTATTTGGAGCATTTACAACCCTAATAAAACACTTCAATTGAAAGTGTTTGGAGCACTCTAGTAGTGTCTCTATATGGTAAGATATTATGACATTTATAACCCTAATACCACACTCCAATTGAAGGTGTTTGGAGCACTCTAGTTGTGTCTCTATATGGCAAGATAATAAGGCATTTACAACTCTAATACAACACTCTAATTGAAGGTTTTTGGAGCATTCTAGTCTATATGGCAAGAGAAGAGGGCAGTTGCAACCTTAAGACAACACTCCAATTTAATGTCTTTACAACATCCTAGTAGTGTCTCCAGATGGCAACATAAGAGGGTTCTTGTAACCCTAATAAAACACTCCAATGTAATGTGTTTCGAGCATTTTAGTAATGTCTCCAGATGGCAAGATCATAGGGCATTTACAACCCTAATACAACACTCCAGTTGATTGTGTTTGGAGCACTCTAGTAATGTCTTTATATGACAAGATAATATGGTATTTTATAACCCTTATATAACACTCCAATTGAAGGTGTTTGGAGCACTCTAGTAGTGTTTCGAGATGGCAAGATAATATGGCATTTACAACTCTAATACAACACTCCAATTGAAAGTGTTTCGAGCACTCTAGTACTATCTCCGGACGGCAAGATAATATGACATTTACAACCCTAATAAAACACTCCAATTGAAGGTGTTTGGAGCACTCTAGTAGTGTCTATATGACAAGATAATAGTGAATTTACAACCCTAATATAATACTCTAATTGAATATGTTTGCAGCACTCTAGTAGTTTCTCCAAATAACAAGATAATATGGCATTTACAACCCTAATACTACACCCCAATTTAAGGTGTTTGGAGCACTCTATTAATGTCCCTATATGACAAGGGAAGATGGTAGTTTCAACCCTACTACAAAACTCCAATTGAATGTGTTTGGAGCTCTCTAGTAGTGTCTCAAGATGGCAAGATAATATGGCATTTACAACCCTAATAAAACATTCCAATTGAAGGCGTTTGGAGCACTCTAGTAGTGTCTCTATATGACATCATGATAGGGCATTTATAACCTTTATACAACACTCAAATTGAAGGTGTTTGGAGCACTCTAGTAGTGTCTTTTGTTAGTATTATAGATTCAAAAAATAATTGGGTGATGTCCAAAAGGCTTGGATATAAGCTTATCCAAACCAATTTAAAATGTTAAATTTATTTTGAAAGTTGTGCGAATAATTGATAATGAAAAAAATTTAAATCGTTTATGCAAATATTGATGCATATTGAATGGTTTGGATCCGATATTGAATAAATTTTGTCCGAAATTTTTTTGGACAAACTATCCCAAGCCAACATTGATTAAATTGTCCAAAATTTTTTACATAGAATAATGAGTAAGGCTGGGGTGTTATGGATAGCATAGAGACCTCTATCCTATGGCTCAATATTCAAGTTTTCAAAATCCAAACGGTCAATCCGAACCGTTCATCTTATTCTCCATATTAATATCTGCTTGGAGACCAAATTTTACATTTTTCTGAATTTTTTTACTATTTATTAAGTATTTTACAAAATTATTGATCCAACGGTGGCTGCACAAAACAGTAAAACCGTTGGATTAGCGATTTTCAAAGTGGCTTAATAAATAGTAAAAAAATTCAGAAAATTATAAAATTTAGACTCCAAGCAGATATTAATATGGAGAATAAGATGAACGGTTCGGATCAACCGTTTGGATTTTGAAAACTTGAATATTGAGCTGTAGCATAGAGACCTCTATGCTATCCATAGCACCCCAGCCTTACTCTAGAATAATCTAGTCGAACTCTGCCTGTATATCATTCATATACGTTATCTTTATCGGGCTTTTGAGTATATTGTAAAAATGGACTTCCATAGGTGTGTTGGCCTATTCATGGTCTTTTGTTATCTTGTTTTATATTTTATATTTAGTGGAAGAGGGAAATAGAAAAGAGAAGAACTCTTATGTAAAAATTATTTTCTATTATGTTGAGATACTCTTATAAATGACATACTTCTTATTTATAGGTCATATGGTGACCTTTTACAAACCCAAGAACATAAATATAATTAAACACAACACAAATACCAAGTGCATGAATTGCACTCCCCAACATGACCCTTGAAAACATAAACAATTAATCTATTTAGAAATCCCAAACACATTTATCTAGGAAGCGTCTAATTGTCCACAGCCTTTTGTCCACCATTTGTCCACAACTTTGACTTATGCGAATACTGTAAAATTACTTATACATGCTGTATAATTATACAATATATCACATAAAATATATCAATTAATCACAAAACATCCAATAACTATTTGAAGTGGTCCCATGATAGTTAGCAAAAGATTGCAACTTGATAACAGGACAAAATAAATGTACTTTCAAACTGTACTTTCAAAAATTACAGTTATAGGAAGTTATTGGCAGTTAGAGTTAGTTATTAGCGGTTATTGGCAGTTAGAGTTAGTTATTAGCAGTTATTGGCAGTTAGAGTTAATTATTAGCGGTTATTGGCGGTTATTAGCGTCCGCACTGGGTTGAATCTTGTATACTGTAAAATTGAATCTTGTATATAGTAAAATTTGCAATTGAATCTTGTATACAGTAAAATTTTCAATTGAATCTTGTATACTGTAAAATTGAATCAGCAGAACTGTAAAATTGAATCTTGTATACAGTAGAATTTTCAATTGAATCTTGTATACTGTAAGAATTAAATCTTGTATACAATAGAATTTTCAATTAAATCTTGCATACTGTAAAATATATACTGTAAAATTGAATCTCGTATACTATAAAATTTTCAAATAATACTGCAAATTTTCAATTGAATCTTGTATACTGTAAAAAGACAGTTAGATGAGAGTGGATAAAGTTGTGGACAAATGGTGGACAAAACCTAGTGGACAAAAAACCTTTTCTCTTTATCTAACCATTTTACTAGTTGACCCATTTAATATATATTTTCTTTTACCAAAAACATTAATTTTAACACTTCCCCTTAATATTTTTTATTGTCATTACCAATAATTATTCCTCAACGCAACCTTTTTTAATTTCTTCATTTGCCTTGTACTTTTGCACCAAACCATCTTGACCGCTTGTCTCTTCTTCTATTGTGTTTACCCACACCTCGTCTTTAACTGCTTGCTCAAAATATTTCTGTTCAACAATACAAAAATTACATGACACATAAATATCACGTAATCTTCTAAATCATACTAGAGTTGAGTTTGGAGAAAATGAGCTCGACTCGGCATTTGTTGTAGGAGATTGTGGTTGCTCTTCTTCTTCTTTTTCTTTTTTTTCTTCGTCATGGCTACTTTCATGTTGACCACTTGACTCCTTTTGTGGTTCATCTTGGATCAGAAAAATACATTCTCCACATTTTTTGCTTTCCAATCCCACTTATCTTTCTCATTGAAAATTACATCCTAACTTATAATCACCTTATTTCTTTTCAAACTAAAGAGCTTATAGCCCTTTGATTTTGTGCTATAACCAACAAATACACATTTATCACCTTTGTCTTCAAGTTTGTGTCTCATCTCTTTCGAAACATGTGCACAGCAAACTGCCGTGTATGTCGCATTGGCCCAAAATGTCATTGGCAAGTCATTCTCATTTATCATGGTCCTTGCCATTTCTACAATTATTCTATTTTTCCTTTCGGTAACACCATTTTGCTCCAGTGTAAAACCAACTGTCAACTATCTTTCTAGGCCGATATCCTTGAGTTGCATTCACCACCTCGATCACATCTCAACTTTTTAATCCACCGGCCACTTTGCCTTCCAACCATATTTTGAAATTTCTTAAAAACTAAAAATACCTCAGATTTTTGTCTCAAAAAATAAACCCAACACATTCTTGAAAAGTCATAAATGAAAGTGATAAAGTACCTATTTCCACCATGCGAGGTTGTGTTCATAGGCCCACACACATCGGTATAAACAACCTCCAATGGTTCCTTTGCCCTTCATGCCTTCTCTTTTGGAAATGACTTCCGGTGTATTTTACCGAGAGCGCAAGCTTCACATACATCATATTTTTCTTCTATGTATGGCAACCCATATACCATATTCTTGTTACTTCACAATTTTAGGCTCTCAAAATTAACATGCCCAAATCTTTTGTGCCACAACCAAGATAAATCTTCTACACCAGCTTTCAAGGCAACAATTTTTTTTTTGGTTTGAGTGTAAGTGAAAATTTTCTATTTTTCTCCATTTTCATTACCACCATCAATTCTTTTTTTTTTCTCAACTCATGTCAAAATTTTGCACCATTCACTCTCAAAGTGATGCCCATGTTCAATTAATTGTCCAACACTTAGTAAATTTTGTGCTAAATCTGAGACAAACAACACATCATGAATTAACATTTTACATTTCTTTGAAGCAATGGCAATCGTGCCTTTTCCCTTCGACTTACAATCGCACCATTACCCATTATAATTTGAGTAGTTGCGGTCGTGTCAAGCTTGCAAAATATTGACTTGTCTCCGGTCATATGATTGCTACATCCGCTATCAACATACCACACATCTTCCTTTCTTTCAACTATCGATTGGCATGCATAAAATGTGCTTTCAACACCCTCTTTATCACTATTTTCCAAAGTATAATTTGCATTCTCTTTATTTTTCAACCTACAATTTTTCTCAACATGGCTAAATATTTTACAATGATAACATTGAGGCTTTAACTTATTCAAACAATTCTTTTCTACATGACCCAGTTTCTTACAAAAATTGAAAGTTCGAGTTTCTCCACTTTTATAACCATGGAATGTATCTTCTTTGGTAACATTTTGGCTAGATGATTCTTTTAAATTAATCTTTGATTGGAAAGCACTTTCTAGAGAAGAGTCACTAGGTCTAACCTTTGTTCATGCATTTCAAGAGAACCCATTAGGTCTTGTGCACTAAGAGTAGATAGATCTTTGGTTTCTTCAATAATTGCCGCAATATAATTAAACTTGGGAGAGAGACTAATAAAATTTTTCTCACAGACTGATTTATCGGTTAAATTTTCACCCAATTTTTTAGTTTGATTCACCAACTCAATCACCTTAGAAAAATACTATTTTAAAGTATCTTTCTCTTTCATTTGTAAATTCTGAAAATCTTCCTTAAGAGTTGAAAGTTTTACAGCTCTAACCTTTTCGGTACCTTGAAACTCATTTTGCAAAACCTGCCATGCTTCTTTTGAACTTGTTGCATCGATTGTTCTTGGAAAAATCTTGTCGGTGATGGCTTGTTGAATCAAATAGAGAGCCTTCGCATCTTTCTTCTTATTCTCCTTTTTCTCCTCCGACATCTCAATATTTTCTTTTCCCTTCTCATCTTTTTTCTCTTCACATCCTTCTTCCACTAGCTCCCACAAATCTTGTGAGATCAAAAGGGTTTTCATCTTTATACTCCAATAGTTATCGAAAATGAGTTGCGCACCTTGCGCCCCCCATGCACCTTGCATAGCCATTGCGTTCTCAATTTTTTTTTTCCACCCTTCTAGTAGAGAAACCTCACTTGAACTCTCACACAACCTATGCTTTGATACCACTTATGTTGGCCTATTCATGGCCTTTTGTTATTTTGTTTTATATTTTATATTTAGTGGAAGAGAGAAATAGAAAAGAGAAGAATTCTTATGCAGAAATTTTTTTCTATTATGTTGAGATACTCTTACAAATGATATACTTCCTATTTATAGGCCATATGGTGACCTTTTACAAACTTAAGAGCATAAATATAATTAAACACAACACAAATACCAAGTGCATGAATAGCACTCTCCAACATGATCTTTATAAACATAATCAATTAATCTATCTAGAAATCTCAAATACTTTAATCTAACCATTTTACTAATTGACCCATTTAATTTTTTTTTCTTTTACCAAAAACATTAATTTCAACAAGGTGGTGGGAATTAAAGTCCACCATTGGAGCCCAAATCAGCAATATTTTTTTTGGTAGTATAGAGAAATTGAAGTTTCAAATTTTGGCCTGTCAAGTTCCGTTTATTTGAGATTAAAAAAATTACAAGAGAAAGGGTCGGAAAAAAAAATTATTTTAGTGCCTTTTTGTTTCAATAATTATTTGAAAGCTGATAACAGTACCTGTGCTACAATACTCATACTTTACCTGCATTATGACTATCATAACTACTGAGGGGGCCACAAAAACTTAATTTAGCACTGAATTATTTTTCTAAAGTATTAATACCTATGCAATAAGTTGAATAATTTTTACGTAAATAATTGTCTCTTCAACTAAATCTCTCAAATGTACCCACACTATAAATACATGTGAGGGACCACTCCAAACTACATTGGGGATCATAAACTTTTTGGATGTGTGTTTTTTTCTCTGTTCAATCTCGTCCATATTTTTGACATCAGCGAATCTAAAACCATGAACATTTTCTACGCAATTTTCTCTTTCAAATGAAATCAATGATGACCGACTTTCGGACTCTCGTCACACAAGTATTTATACCTATACATGCAATTATTTTTTACATATGACACTACAAGTATTTATACCTCTTATTGAATTATTTATACATATGTGATCAACTATTTTTGTTAGAAGAAAGTTGATGCAGTGATATGAGGTTCCTACTACTTCATTAGATGAAAGTTGATGCGGGGACGATTGGAGTCCCGGAAAAGAGATAATCTTAACAAGTTACGCATCAAAGTATTAATATCTTATTTTTCAAGTGTTAGTATCTTATTTTTCAAGTATTTATATTTATATGTGGAAAAACGAATGCACAAATTGAAAAATGGAGACTATAGAAGAAGACTGCTGTAGGAATTTTGAAATAGTTTTTTAGATTAATATAATATTTTTTTAGTTGGAACCATATAGTATCTTTTTAGAGTAATAATTAGTGAAAACCATAGTATATAATTTCTCTAAATGAGTGCGGAGATTTTGAGGGTATAAAAGTGAGGGTACTTAAATAATTATTCTACTTATTTTGATTATTCGTCATATCGAAAATGAACTTGTAGTACTAAATGATCTCACGATGATATCAAAATTGAACTTATTTTATATGGACTCGCACAGCATTGAAGGCCAAATTTGCATATTAAACAAATAAATCACGAACGATTGAATTTTCACGGTGACTTTGAATGTTATAATTCACATTATCTGTACTATATGCTATAATAAACCTTATTTTGATCTTATAATAAGCCATCTTTTGTACTATATATATATTCTATGTTTTAAAAATTGGAACTAAGCGCGGTCCAGTTGAGTCGTAAAACATCTTCTAATCCAATAATGTCGTTGACTTTTTAGTTAATATAAGAAAATGAATGCATGGATCCTCTGCAGTATAATGACTCTATAATATTTATATATATACTTTAATAGTTTGGAAGCTTGGCCGAACATTATGTACATGGGTATTTATTAATCCTACCAATTAATCGCAACTCTTCAAATCAGTAAATGTCCATATTAAATAATTAAAACCTTGATTCGAGTCGTTTTCTTACTATTCTCATATTTGTAAAGGTTAAAAATGTAAGAAGGAATGTAAATGGATATTGGTAGCATGTGTTTGGGAACAATTCCAATTTCAAGCTTTGACAAGTCGAAGACAGATTCTACGAAAGTGAAAATACAAAAAAAAGAAAATGCTATAACAGGTTTGGATCAACTTGTTCAAAAATATTATAAACAATAATAATAAAGAAATACAATCTGAATTAGTAACAACAGTGATACCTGTAAAATATATAAAAACAGACGGTTGTGACAATTTATTGAATATAATAGTTGTTCTAATAGAGGAGGGTACAGATACCTTTATTTTTGTGTGATCATCATGTCTCCACTTTTTATTTTATTTTTAATTTTTTAAAATATTTAAATATCAAAATAAAACCGTTAGATATGATCTATTCTATATTTACATAAAATTATACTTTTCGGCTTTTGTTTTTAAAAAATCGACGATCATAATTTATCTATATCAATGTATTTTTGCGAATTCTTGATATCTATTAAAAAAAATCAAAATGGTGCAATCTTTTATATGTGTATCATGGATTGTTGTAATATTTATTTTCTAAAAATTCAAAATACCTATTAAAAATTCAAAATATTATATATCAAATATGTATTGTTTTAATATTTATGTTCTAAATTTTAATTTGTTAAAGTTTAGAAAATGGAGGTATCTTGGAAGCAAAAAAATAAAGAAAGGCAATTGAACCGCCCTCGTTCTAATATATGCCAATAAATTTAGTTACGAAGCCTTCCAATCTGTCCTACAAGTTTTAATAGCTATTCCCTCAACACATAGAATTAGCCAATTTCAATATTTTGTATTGAAAATGAAGCTACAAAATTTAAACGATAACGTTCTGGAATTCAGAGTCAAAAGGAAAGAGAACGCTCCCAAGACAGAAATTTTATGTTAAAGAATTCATTATCTTGGCAAAAACGACTTCATCACAATTTGAATGAGCACTTAGATGCCCGATTTCAGGGGTAACGACCCTTTCCTAAACACCTTAATTTGACCAAGAGGATTCGGATCCAAATGTACAGTAATATACACACACACACCCAAGAAGCTCAGCATACGAGTTCTAGAATATGACATAATTAAAACAGCTATCGTTTTAGTTGGATTCAACTTAAATAGTTAATTCAATTAATCTTTCATTTGGTTGACTTCAATAACAACCCATCACCAATTCAGAGACATTTGTTTAAACTTGTATATGTTTTGAAACGCAAAAAATTATTCCTTGGAAAAAAGTACTACATTTAATTTTTCATCAGATGAGTATTAGAAGTGATACTCTATTTGAAAAAAATAAATCCACAAATCAATGAAAAAATAATAAGTTACAAAATTATTTTAGTTGTATATAATTCCATGATGACGCATTAACATCACTGATGGACATCAAATTCGAGACGGACCAATCAAATTGTCACAAGCCAAAACGTTTAAGAAATAAATACAAGGATTGGTACAATCGACTTGAATTGACAATGAAGCATTTTCAAGCAAGGATTCCATATCTCAGATGTACTTGCAAGAGCAAGACCAACAAAACTTGATGAATTTTGATTTAGGCCATAGAACACTGCATCACCACTATTTTTTATCAAATGTGATGCAAAGCTTCGAAAACACAATTAGTCGATTTTATTATTTACTTCCTAGTGCGACATAATCTACAGGAAATGGTATCCTCAAATGTCATGCAAAAGAGTAATTTGTCAACTCTGCTACATGGCAGAATTATGAGGCAAAACAGTCTCCGCTGCATTCACAGTAGGAGAGGATCCCAACTGGTCAACCTCTTCAATGTCTATTTATGCACTTTGTTAATTCTTCAATCTCAGTTGTCCCTGCTCGGTACTTGGAAACATTTTTTTCAAAAATGGCTGTCTACCTCCTTAAACTCTTCTCATCCATACTACTAGCAATACTTCTCCATAACAGAACCACTCATGCTCTGCTTCAACCGGGGATTGCTCTGACAACAAAGTCTTCAGTTCCTGGTAACGAATAATCAACTTTCTTACATATATATAAAGGATTTGGGTCTCTTTATGAACATATTTTTCTTCTAGTATGTTGCAACTCATTATTTGCAAACTAATTGCTGAAACAAATGCATCATCTAATATGATGGCCTTAGGGTATATATGAAAGTGTGTCAAGGTCTGTTAGATTCAATGGGCTGTTGCAGTGTACAAGGGATTTAAATCATCAGGTGTGCTCCAAATGTTTGAGTACATTGATTAAAACCCTAGAATTCCATCTTGGTATTCATGTTTTGGGTATTACAATATAGGAACGTAAGCCCAAATACATTTATTATTCATCTCACTTGAGTGCCTCCATTGAATCAAAGAAATTAACGGTAGGAATGTAAACCCAAATATAGTGACAGTTCCATGAATTAATAAAAGAAGAAAGTCACTTGAGTTCAAATCAGTTTGCCTGATTTCTAGCAATTCATAAGAGTATTCTCGACCTACAATCTGCCCGAAGTTCTGCTCTTGCCCAAAATAAAGCAATTCATGTTTTAAGAGATGAACTTTGTTTGAACTATTATTATTATTATTTTGTTATATTCTTTTGTCGCAGACCTACAATCTCCTGCTCCTGCCCAAAATAAAGCAATTCTTGTTTTAAGAGATGAACTTTTTCTTTGAACTATTATTATTATTTTATTATATTCTTTTGTCGCAGACCTACAATCTGCCCAAAGTGCTGCTCCTGCTCCTTCTTTTGGGCCCGCACCAAGAAGCGTACCTGTACCAGGTCCAAATCCTGTTGCTATCTGCTGGCTTGTTCCCCAGACAGTAATTATACCTAAAAATGGAAAGAATTTCATTATCAAACTATATTTGGTACAGGATTTTAATGTGAGGTCTAGGATGGACAAAAACATTCAGACTCCTAAGGTTAAACCCAGAAGTGCAATGTATTCCTTAGAATTTTACAATCCACACACTAGTTACTATTTTAGCTTCCCTTTTTTTTCTGCTCAAAAAATTTACAAAGACATGAAAGAGATCGTATTTTTTTTTTTTTCATTTTCTTTATAATTTGATGTGGGTGGATTTCAGGAAAAATAATTTTTAAATTGTTTTTTTTTTTTTTTATCTTTACCTTGTGTCATTAGGTAAATTAGGGAAATAGTCAACTGAAATAATGTGGATTATTAAATCAAATGCAAACACAGCAACATACATCATATTTAATTATTGCAAAGAAGCTAGAGATATTGTTGTTAAAATAAATGGTGATAACAAAAACTTTCTTTAGGTGGCAAAACAGAATAACAAACAAACTTCTTTCTATTATCAACTTTTAATATTCTCTTAAATAACAACAAAATACTGCTTTTTTATAATCCTAAATATCACAAGAAAAAAAGCTCTAGAAATTCTTACAACATTTACACAAAAAAGGCACTTAAAGCAGGTCTATGGTTGCCACATGATTTATGACGTATAAGGGGGTTCAAAAAGGCGTTATAGTGGGCTATGCTGGTCCATAGAACAAAATCTTTAAATTGAAAGTATACTTTATGTTGTAGTAAATATTTGTGACCGGAACTGAGATAATTCTGAGAAATTTGATCTGGAGTTCTTCACACATGATTGCAGGTGTTGTTCTAGTAATATTGGTATGTGTCGCAATAGTTGGTGTTGTTGCTAGTATTCTAGTCATAATAAAAATTGGCACTTGGTATAAAAAATGGAGGTCTACATTGCGTAGAACAAATGGTACGTCATATTACAATTGAACTGATTTCAATTTCCATGTGCACAATAATTAAGCACATATATCGATGACCAAAAGTTCCATTTTTAATTGATGCCTGATATTTTATCTTAATAGATCAAAATAGAATGAATTCATCAAACATATATCATGTTTTTCTTGTGATGCTTTTAGTGTTGAAAGGGGAATTTCAAAAATTTGCTGCTTCAGACTTTCTGATTTACGACTTGGCTGCAATCAGAAAGGCTACTGACAATTTCTCTGATGAAAATAAGCTTGGACGAGGCGGTTTTGGACAAGTTTTTAAAGTAAGCCAATTAGAACTTTATATATCTCTATTTTTCAAGCAGTATACAGTACAGTATAAACTACAGTAAGTTGTAGTTTTAAAAACATGACAAGATATTTTTTGTCAGGGAACTCTACCCGATGGTCAAGAAATAGCAGTTAAAAGGCTCTCAACAGGTTCCACCCAGGGAGCAACTGAATTTAGGACTGAGGTTGAATTACTTGTGCGACTCAGGCACAACAATTTAGTACAATTGTTGGGATGTTGCATATCCAAGGACGAGAGAATTCTTTGTTACGAATATCAACATAATGGAAGTCTTGATAAGATCCTTTTTGGTAAAGTTTCCATCTGCAGTGATGCTTGGTTTCACAATTATTCCATTCTCATATATTTTAGTTGAACTTTTCTGTCGGGAATTAAATGTTTCCAAACATAATTTGAATGTAAGACTTCGATCCTACTTTGTTAGTCCAATAGAGTACTTTTGCTCCAATTGGCTTGGTTACACACAGCTCAGGACTTGACATAGAAAACAATCATCAATTTTTTGTTTACTACTATTTTATTTATGGTGTTATTAGTCATGTTGATCAGGATTTGTTTTACTGCAGGAACTGACAATATCAAATGCAAGGATTTCGAATGGAGTAGACGTTTCAGGATCATAAAAGGCATTTGCCGCGGTCTACTTTACCTCCATGAGGAATCACCATTGAAAATTGTGCATCGTGATTTGAAAGCCAGTAATATATTGCTTGATAGAGATATGAATCCAAAGATTGCAGATTTTGGCCTTGCAAGGCTCTTTGACAGAGACCAAACGCACACCGTCACTGCTCACTTCGCTGGAACATTGTATGTTAGTTTGTTGTATCATTGCAAATTTTTATATATATATCAATGGAAACTAGCTTTCTTGATTAATTTACACTTTCTTTATTAATTTAATACAGTGGATATATTGCACCAGAATATAGCATGCGGGGTACATTCTCTGCCAAGTCAGATACATTTAGCTTTGGCATCCTTCTTCTAGAGATTGTATTGGGGAGAAAAAATAGCTCTTTTCCAGGCAGTGAGTACATGTCAGGCCTGATAAATCATGTAAGTAAAAAAAAATGTTTATTTTTGTCACATTCTGTGTCTATTTTACCTAAATACAAGTTCAGAAAATTTCAGAACACTAGAAACTTTGTAATTTAAGGTTGCCCAAAACAAATTTGCTGGGTCATTAATACTGCATCTAACTAACAAAATTTATTTTTAACCGAAACTTTAACTCAAGGTATGGAAGAATTGGAGTGAAGGCAAAGTAGTGGAACTAAAAGACCCAACATTGGATCAAGAATGCATAGAAGAGGTAAAGAAGTGCATCCACATATCACTCCTATGCTTACAAGAGAATCCATCAAATAGGCCAAACATGGAAACTATAGCTAACATGCTCAACAGTACATCGATTGCGAGTCTGCCGCCTTTGCCATCTCCAAGATTTATTTGGGGAGCAGATGTTCCTGCATTTGTTGATGGTGAAAATGTTGTTGCCAATTTGAGCAGGGAATACTCCGTTGTTGGAGTAGAAAGTGCAGTGGATAGCTTTCTCTCTAGTTTTAACTGGAGAGCTTGATGTTAATGTAACTGTGTTTGTGTACTTTTTGAAGAATAGATCACTCATTTTATTGTTATCAATCATCTTTTAAACATATGGTAGCATGGAAGATCTTTAGTTGTATAAGATAAACTATAATGATCCAAACATGTAGTATATGATTTCTTCATTAGTCGCAATTACTTGTAGGTAATGCTTGATATGCTGACAGGATCATGATGCTGAGTCAAAACTCACAAATATTATGCTTGTGAATAGTAAACAAATTTTGAATTTAATGGAAAATAATTTTAATTGGTCACTCCAACTATCTATTTGTGCAAATAGTACCCTTTTCTGCTAGCAGGATTCTTAAATCAAGTTCTGACCTGGTTGAAACTGTTATCGGTAATCTAAATGTTAAAGTATATTTGGACACCAAGCTTTATGTTTTTCTTAAATATTTACTTTATTGAGAAAAAAAAGAGTTTTGTTGTGAAATTAATTTATAGTCAGGATATTAAGGTCATTACTCTTTATTTCACTCTCTTTCTTCTTTAAACTAAATTCTAACTATAGCAGCCCATTTTTATCTTTCTTGCACTAATCGATTGCCATTACTTCAAATTTTCAACTCTTTATGATTGATCTTAATGTAGTATTTATGATAGCTGTTTAAAATCTCAAAAGGTGAGGAAATCAAATGTCTCTGCTTTGCCAAAATGCAGCATCACCACTCTATTTGTGGCCAGGCTTCTTGTTATTGTTACGCCTTTTTCTCTGTACTAGGAAGCTTCATAGTTTCTGTTGGGCCTAGCTAGCTAATACCAGAATCTTACAAAAATTTAGAAAATTATTATAATGGTCCTAATATTGATTGATTGTCCCCTTCAATTGATTGTTTCTTTCAACCCACAATCCTTTCTTCAAAAAACCACTTCACATTTGAACATTTGACATAATCCAGTTCTTCATGTTGAGGTCACGGAGTATAATTATATAATTTTCCCATCTGTAGTCTTACCAAAGAACATCCTTGTACTATGTTTCATCATTGATTAAGAAAATTCACAATCTTTCCTTTATTTTTTCTATATTTTCTTAGACCCAATATATATGAAGCTTCAGCTCAATATATAAAACCAATTTATGTGAGTAAGAAAAGTAGACATATTTGTCTTATGTTCACATGTCAATAATTAAATTTATCATAAAAGAATTATTAATGTAAACGTCAAAAAAAAAAGGAAACAATATATGTAAGAAGAAGATAGACAGATTTGTTTTATATTTACATGTCATTGTTTATATTTAAATGATATATGATCACAAAAGAATTATTTATGTAAATATCTATAAAACGAGGAAACATGAAAATCGTACCATTGTGGTATCTGTCATGTAAATAAAAAATAGATATATTCGAATGAATCAATTTATATTTTGCTAATTTTGCAAAATCTTTTTTTAGTAAATTATTCAACAAGTACTTATGTAACCTAACTATTTTTCATCTTTGGGAAATAAATGTCTAGCACAATATCTTAACATAATAGGTATTTGACTAGTTTTCGCTCCAACAATAGTGCATGCATTAAAAGCCTACTATATAATAATTAATTTATTAAAATTATGTATACTTATTAATAACTCTTAGCATTGTATTATTATTTTTTCCGACAGTATATTTGTGTGAGATCAAACACATTTGTAATGCGCAGATAATTGCTTGTAGCCAAAAAAAAATGGTCACAATAGCTAAACAATACAAGTAATGAAATAGACTATGAAAACCTAGCTAACAACGAAACAATATAAGTAATGAAACATATTTTGGAAACCTAGCTAGTAAATTACATATTGTTTTGTTTGAGATATGAAATTTCTAATCACTCAAAAGCCCATTGATTTTCACGGCGAATCTCCTCTTCCTCATCTAGAGTGAAATCATTTTCAATGTTGAAGATCTGACGAATCTCCTCCGGACTCTTCCCCTTTATCATGTTGGCCACTTTTTGGCATGCCAAATTCAATAGCTCGTTGATATCTAGAAAATTTGCGGCCAAGATGATTTCGTAAAGCTTATCTAGATCAATATCAATGAAGTCCTCATCCCACTTCTTGAGATCCTCCTTTGATATATTAGGATTGCTTTCATCTCCCGTGACATGTTTCTTGCAATACTCAATCACAGTCGAGAGGATCTTAGCATTGACGTTGGGTACTGGGATAATGCCCTCCGTGCCATTGTCTTCTATAATGTGGCGGATTGATTGAGACATAAGAGCTACTGCCTCGGAAACCATAAAGTATTCCCCGTCGATGCTCCTTAGCGTGATCATCTTCTCAGCTTCATTCTTTGCCATTTTTTATTAGATTCAAATGGGCAAAGCAAACAAAGGGTCGGAATACGAGCTTTGAGAAAGAAAAGGGAGAGTGATCTTGGGTTTTGAAAGCAACAGGTGCCTTTCAACGTCAAGCTATTATGGTCTTAAATAGAAAGCAAGAATGCAATCACATGTTCTTTATTTAAACATATTATTTTTGGACTCACGACTCATGTCTATATTCGTCAACACTTTAACATAACCTTTTGTTTTTTAAACTATTTGTTTTTTTTGCAAAAATTTATTTTCAAATTGCTATTTTGAGCGCACATATTCAGAATTATACCAAATTTTCATCAATAAATAATGTCCCTTATAATAGATCCATACTTATAATACAATGCATGATCAACCGAAGCATATACCACACTGGTTAAAGATAGTACAATTCTTGGATTATATAACATGAAATCTATATAATTAGAATTATTTTGGCTGTGATCTACTCATATATACGAAATTAACCAAAAAAAGTTCACAATCTTTTTATATTAGACAAGTTTTACTTTCACTATGCAATTTTATATGTCACAATATAGACATCATTAACAATTCAACATGTTAATTAAAAAAATATTGATCATGGGATTATCATTTTTGTTAGTATAAAAATATGAATTACTATGTGCAGTTATATATATTATATGGATTATGTATCGATATATGCTAATGAGATTCTATAAAAAACAAAAAATCATCCAAAGCTCTATAATAAGTTTGTCTTGTGTGCAAAAGATCGATTAGAACTTGTTGGACGGATATTTTTTTCTCCAATTAGTATTATTTATTACTTAAACAAGGATAAGTTTGAAAGTTTATAATACCTCTCTTGAATAAATTGTAAGCAGAATCACCAAACCTAAAAAATAAAAAGAGTATTGGGGTTATATCAGGTATAACAAAAATATATCATCTTGCCCTTAAAATTTACTTTGAGCGTTCAAAAGAACGTTGTCCTTTATTTTGAGAATTTTTGTTCTTCCCAACTCTCCGTATAAGAAGTAGTACAAGAGGCAACCCATAATGTTTACGTACAAAAATCTATCAATTTTATAGTGCTCCTATTTGTTGCTTTGTTAGTAATGTTTTTTTGAAAAATCAACAAACTACTCGCACTCCAATAATGGCACGAGTAGCCCGGCTGCGTGTTATGACTTTGACCTCTAGTGCACAAATGCTTATTCAGGACTTCAAATTTCGACTAATTATAGAATCTCTTAAGTAACACAATTTATATGAAACTAGATGTCATTTTAATTTCACTAGTCTTACATAGGTTTAGATACTCACAGATGTTCCCACTTCTGGTCAGGGATTCTATCAATCAGACATATAGTAGACTTAGGGATCAATAAGAATCTAGGATCTGGCCATACAATTTCTTTTTGGTTCGATAGGTGGCATAATGAATGTGCATTGTATTGTTCTTATCCAAATCTTTTCAAAGCTACATTATATCCATTAGTTACAGTAGCTGATGCAATTACCCCCACATCCATTAATCTACTCTTTAACAGACAACTAACTGGTACTCTTTTAAGTGAATGGCACCAACTCACTACTTCCTTTTCTTACCACACTGTCTATACCAACCCCTCTGGTCCTGACACCATTCACTGGAGATGGCATTCTTCGGGCGAATTCAGTGTTCACTCTTTGTACCAATGGCTAGAATAGTGGCTTTAAAAACCAATCTTTCAAAACCATTTGGAAAACCAAAATCCCCCTTAAGATTAAGATTTTTATGTGGGTAGTCAAAGAGAATAAGATCTTGACAAAGGATAACCTTACCAAGAAAGGTTGGACTGGTAATCAAACTTGCCAGTTTTGTAATTGCGATGAAACTATAAACCACCTGTTTGTAACTTGTCCTTTCATCTCTTCCATTTGGTCCTGGATAACACACCATAACAATTTTATTTTCAACTGTCAAACCCTACCAGACTTATGGTTGCTCGATGCTTATATTCCACTTAAAGACCGGTTATTAATTGAATTAATTCGGGCTACAACACTTTGGGTCATATGGTTAACTAGAAACAAAGTGTGTTTTAACAATACCCCTATACCACCATTAACCTCCATTGGTTCCCAAATTATTTCCTTTACAACATATTGGTGCAAGTCTAATTGTGATGAATCTTACCTTAAACTAACTCTTGTTTTACCTATGGATGTATCTTACTTGTCTCAGGAAGGGCCTCTTATAATCCTCTCGGAGACCGATATGTCAGAGGGGGACAGCAGCTCCTGGGATTCCGAGGCCGATCCCTCTCTTGGATTAGAGGGTTCAGACCTCTCTGACTATCTTAGAAACAGAGCAGAGCTTGATGCTATAGATGCCGATCACTTCCACCTTGCAGAATCCTTTGAAGAACCCTATGCTCACACTACTTTTTCTCATACAAGCTCTGCTACTGCTACTACATAGTCCTACTTAGTTCAATTACTAGTTCTTACTATTTTTTGCTTTTGATATGTGCTATATGTTTTTCTAGCAAACTGCATTAGGACTGTGTCCAGTCTTTACCTGTTTAGCTTCACCCTAGCTGCTTCACAGCTAGAAATGGTTCTTTTGTAATATTTCCCTTAAGACTTTGCTTGTTTGTAAGACAATATTCTAGTTTCTAATGAAACTGGTGGTACAATCCACTTTTATTAAAAAAAAATTAAAAAATTTCACTAGTCAAATATAGACTGCATAAAGTCACACTTATTCATATTATATTAAAAAATTGCATGAAATGTTGTAATATTTTAGTACAGGTTATACATCTGACATTCATAATAATTGAATATTATTTAATTTGCTAATGTAAGACTTTTATGATTTGTTTACTGGTTCTTGTGGTACAATTACTTTTCCAATTTCAATTAATAAAGATGTCCCACGCATTTTGCTAGTCATGGTGGTAGTTATGAAAGCTTGGCTTGATTATTAGAACTTCAAAATTATTCACCAGTTTTCTGAATTTTTTAAAATTTGTGAATTATTATTAAATTAATTTTCCAAATTATTAAACACATATGAAGCTTCATCTCAATATATAAAACCAATTTATGTGAGTAAGAAAAGTAGACATATTTGTCTTATGTCCGCATGTCAATATTTAAATTTATCATAAAAGAATTATTAATGTAAACGTCAAAAAAAAAGGAAACAATATATGTGAGGAAGAAGATAGACATATTTGTTTTATATTTACATGTCATTGTTTAAATTTAAATGATATACGATCACAAAAGAATTATTTATGTAAATGTCTATAAAACGAGCAAACATGAAAACCGTACCATTGTGGTATGTGTCATGTAAATAAAAAATAGATATATTCGAATGAATCAATTTATATTTTGCTAATTTTGCAAAATCTTTTTTGAGTAAATTATTCAACAAGTACTTATGTAACCTAACTGTTTTTTCATCTTTGGGAAATAGATGTCTAGCACAACATCTTAAAATAATGGGTATATGACTGCTTTTCGCTCTAATAATACTGCATGCATTAAAAGCTTACTGTATAATAATAAATTTATTAAAATTATGTATACTTATTAATAACTAGCAATAATGTCTTAGCATTGTATTATTATTTTTTCCGACAGTATATTTGTGTGAGATCAAACACATTTGTAATGCCCAGATAATTGCTTGTAGCCAAAAAAAAAATGGTCACAATAGCTAAACAATACAAGTAATGAAATAGACTATGAAAACCTAGCTAACAACGAAACAATATAAGTAATGAAACATATTTTGGAAACCTAGCTAGTAAATTACATATTGTTTTGTCTGAGATATGAAATTTCTAATCACTCAAAAGCCCATTGATTTTCACGGCGAATCTCCTCTTCCTCCTCTGGAGTGAAATCATTTTCAATGTTGAAGATCTGACGAATCTCCTCTGGACTCTTTCCCTTTATCATGTTGGCCACTTTTTGGCATGCCAGATTCAATAGCTCGTTGATATCTAGAAAATTTGCGGCCATGATGATTTCGTAAAGCTTATCCATATCAATATCAATGAAGTTCTCATCCCACTTCTTGAGATCCTCCTTTGATATATTAGGATTGCTTTCATCTCCAGTGACATGTTTCTTGCAATACTCAATCACAGTCGAGAGGATCTTAGCATTGACGTTGGGTACTGGGATAATGTCCTCCGTGCCATTGTCTTCTATAATGTGGCGGATTGATTGAGACATAAGAGCTACTGCCTCGGAAACCATAAAGTATTCCCCGTCGATGCTCCTTACCGTGATCATCTTCTCAGCTTCATTCTTTGCCATTTTTATTAGATTCAAATGGGCAAAGTAAACAAAGGGTCGGAATACAAGCTTTGAGAAAGAAGAGGGAGCGAGATCTTGGGTTTTGAAAGCAACAGGTGCCTTTCGACATCAAACTATTATGGTCTTAAATAGAAAACGAGAATGCAATCACATGTTCTTTATTTAAACATATTATTTTTGGACTCACGAGTCATGTCTAAATTCGAATTTGCAAGAATTTATTTTCAAATTGCTATTTTGAGCGCACATATTCTAAATTATACCAAATTTCCATCAATAAATACTGTCCCTTTTAATTAGATCCATAATTATAATACAGTTATCAACCAAAATATATAACACAATGGTTAAAGATAGTATAATTCTTTGATTATATAACATGAAATCTATATAATTAGAATTATTTTGGCTGTGATCTACTCATATATACGAAATTAACCAAAAAAAAGTTCACAATATTTTTATACTAGACAAGTTTTACTTTCACTGTGCAATTTTATATGTCACAATATAGACAGCATTAACAATTCAACATGTTAATTAAAAATATATTGATCATGGGATTATCATTCTTGTTATTATAAAATATGAATTACTGTGTACAGTTATGTATATTATATGGATTATGTATCCATATATGTTAATGAGATTCTATAACAAAAAAAAAAAATCATCCGAAGCTCTATAATAAGTTTGTCTTGTGAGCAAAAGATCGATTAGAACATGTTGGACAGATATTTTTTTGAAAAAAGGTTTACATCCACACTGTTTTGTCCATCATATGTCCACAACGTTTTATCCACTTCAATTCAATTGTATTCAACTATCTCTGATCCCCACCTTTTTAAAGTCATTTCCTTCCGATCATATTTGCTCCGTATTTGGCGATTTCCTTCTGCTTTCGTCACGACGGTTCATTTTCAAAACTTTCCTTTCCGATCAGATTTGCTTTGCATCTGAGACGATTTCCTTCCTCTTTCATAGCGACGGAACATAGAGGTGTGGATCTCATTCAAACATAGTCGCGATTTCTTTCTTCTTTCAAATTTCTCTTCCCTAGTTCGTCGTGAGTTCATTCAAATTGTAAACATAATCGCGACGAAACATTCAAGAGTGGATTTCTAACGGTAGAGGTTGTCAGGTTGAAGAAGATGGCGAAATATAAATCTAGTGAGTTGTTTCTTTATTTCTGTTGAATTTGTTGTTTGATTTGATGCAGTAATAGATCTAGCATTGTTTTGAACTTTTATTTGAATTTGTTGTTTGATTTGATGCCGTAAGGGATCTCGTAATTATTTCTTTATTTTTGTTGAATTTTGATATGGAGGAGATACGAGGAGATGATCTAAGAGAGGCGACATGGATGAGAAATGATAGAGAGACGATATGAACTATTGATCTATTAATTTTATAGTATTCATATTGTGATTTTATAGTATTCATCTTGTGAAAATATGAAAGAAAGAGATGATAGAGAGGCGATATGAAGTATTGATCTATAAATTTTACAGTATTGTCCCTATTAATTTTACAGTATTGATCTTGTAGAAATCTGGAGGAAATATATGATAGAGAAACGATATGGAGTATTAATCTGTTAATTTTACAATATTCTCCCTGTTAATTTTACAATATTCACTTTGTGAAAATCTGGAAGAGAGAGATGATAGATAGGCGATATGGAGTATTGATCTTGTCATTTTACAATATTCACCCATTAATTTTACAGTATTCATCTTGTAATTTTACAGTATTTATATTGTGAATAGTCACTAATATTTAACAATGTGGTTGTGAATATTTGATGTATTGATAATTCATAGTTTGCATATGTTAGTTTTACTGTTTACATCTTTCAAATTTATAGTATTGAATTTTGCAGTGTTTATCTCAGTTTTATAGTGTTTGAGGTTTCAAATTTACAATTTTATAGTTTGCATATATTAGTTTTATAATTTACATTTGAAAATTTTACAGTATTGAACTTCTATAGTTTGCATCTTTAGGTTTTACAGTATGTGTAGTTTTAATTTATAGGATATAGATGCAAATATAAATATTAATAATTGAAGAAAAAAATTAAAATTAATTTTAATTTTGAAATGAAAATTTGATTAAAAAAATTAATTTTGTATAATTTTTGGGATTATTTTGAAAAAAACTATAAGTTTGATAAGTGGTTCAATTTCAAAATATTATAAAAGGTTTTAAAATTGTTATTAATGGCAAGATAGAGAAGTACATCAAATGATCCCGCATCAAGTACAGTTAGTTTGGTAAGATGTGCAAGTTGCAAGTACACAAAGTGGTCCTGCTGATTGTCAGAAACTTAAAGTGTGTTTTTTGAAAGATTTGTTATACAAGTTACAACATTGACTTATTAAATTTACAGAATTGATGTAGGTCGAATCATAATTTTTTTGTGGACACATGGTGGACAAATATATGTGAACAATTAGACGAATCCTATTTTTTTCTCTAATTAGTATTATTTAGTACTTAAACGAGGATAATAGAGTTTGAAAGTTTATAATACCTCTTCTGAATAAATTGAAAGCAGAATCACCAAACCTAAAAATTAAGAAGAGTATTGAGGTTATATAAGGTATAACAAAAAAATATCATCTAGAGTTCAAAAGAACATTGTCCTTTATTTTGAGAATTTTTGTTCTTCCTACATGACATACCTATAATTTCACACCCCAACTCTATCAATTCTATAGTGCTCCTATTTGTTGCTTTGTTAGTAATTTTTTTTGAAAAATCAACAAACTACTCGCACTCCAATAATGGCACGAGTAGCCCGGCTGCGTGTTATGACTTTGACCTCTAGTGCACAAATGCTTATTCAGGACTTCAAATTTGGACTAATTATAGAATCTCTTCAGTAACAGAATTTATATGAAATTAAATGCCATTTTAATTTCACTAGTCAAGTATAGACTGCATAAAGTCACACTTATTCATATTATATTAAAAAATTGCATGAAATGTTGTCATATTTTAGTACATGTTATACATCAGACATTCATAATAATTGAATATTATTTAATTTGCTAATGCAAGACTTCTATGATTTGTTTACTGGTTCTTTTGGTACAATTACTTTTACAATTTCAATTAATAAAGATGTCCCACGCATTTTGCTAGTCATGGTGCTAGTTATGAAAACTTGGCTTAATTATTAGGACTTCAAAATTATTCACAAGGTTCTGAATTTTTTTTAAATTTGTTAATTATTATTAAATTAATTTTTCAAATTATTAAGCATATATGAAGCTTCATCTCAATATATATATAAAACCAATTTATGTGAGTAAGAAAAGTAGACATATTTGTCTTATGTCCACTTGTCAATATTTAAATTTATCATAAAAGAATTATTAATGTAAACGTCGAAAAAAAAGGAAACCATATACGTGAGGAAGAAGATACACATATTTGTTTTATATTTAAATGTCATTGTTTAAATTTAAATGATATATGATCACAAAATAATTATTTATTGTAAATATCAATAAAACGAGGTAACATGAAAACCGTTCCATTGTGGTATGTGTCATGTAAAAGAAAAATAGATATATTCGAATGAATCAATTTATATTTTGCTAATTTTGCAAAATCTTTTTTGAGTAAATTATTCAACAAGTACTTATGTAACCTAACTGTTTTTTATCTTTGGGAAATAGATGTCTAGCACAATATCTTGAAATAATGGGTATATAACTGCTTTTCGCTCTAATAATAGTGCATGCATTAAAAGCTTACTGTATATTAATTAATTTGTTAAAATTAATTATGTATACTTATTAATAACTAGTAATAATGTCTTAGCATTTTTTATTATTTTTTCAGACAGTATATTTGTGTGAGATCAAATACATTTGTAATGCGCAGATAATTGCTTGTAACAAAAAAAAAATGGTCACAATAGCTAAACAATATAAGTAATAAAATAGACTATGAAAACCTAGCTAACAACGAAACAATATAAGTAATGAAACATACTTTGGAAATCTAGCTAGTAAATTACATATTGTTTTGTTGGAGATATGAAATTTCTAATCACTCAAAAGCCCATTGATTTTCACGGCGAATCTCCTCTTCCTCCTCTGGAGTGAAATCATTTTCAATGTTGAAGATCTGACGAATCTCCTCTGGACTCTTTCCCTTTATCATGTTGGCCACTTTTTGGCATGCCAGATTCAATAGCTCGTTGATATCTAGAAAATTTGCGGCCATGATGATTTCGTAAAGCTTATCCAGATCAATATCAATGAAGTTCTCATCCCACTTCTTGAGATCCTCCTTTGATATATTAGGATTGCTTTCATCTCCGGTGACATGTTTCTTGCAATACTCAATCACAGTTGAGAGGATCTTAGCATTGACGTTGGGTACTGGGATAATGTCCTCCGTGCCATTGTCTTCTATAATGTGGCGGATTGATTGAGACAGAAGAGCTACTGCCTCGGAAACCATAAAGTATTCCCCGTCCATGCTCCTTAGCGTGATCATCTTCTCAGCTTCATTCTTTGCCATTTTTTATTAGATTCAAATGGGCAAAGCAAACAAAGGGTCAGAATACGAGCTTTGAGAAAGAAGAGGGAGAGAGATCCTATGTTTTGAAAGCAACAGGTGCCTTTCGACGTCAAACTATTATGGTCTTAAATAGGAAGCGAGAATGCAATCACATGTTCTTTATTTAAACATATTATTTTTGGAGTCACGATCGAGTCATGTCTATATTCGAATTTGTTCTTTAATAAGCAACACTTTAACATAACCTTTTGTTTTTTAAACTATTTTTTTTTTTGCAAGAATTTATTATTTTCAAATTGCTATTTTGAGCGCACATATTCTAAATTATACCAAATTTCCATCAATAAATAATGTCCCTTATAATAGATCCATACTTATAATACACTGATCAACCGAAACATATACCACAGTGGTTAAAGATAGTACAATTCTTGGATTATATAACATGAAATCTATATAATTAGAATTATTTTGGCTGTGATCTACTCATATATAGGAAATTAACCAAAAAAAAAGTTCACAATCTTTTTATATTAGACAAGTTTTACTTTCACTATGCAATTTTATATGTCACAATATAGACAGCATTAACAAGTCAACATGTTAATTAAAAAAAATATTGATCATGGGATTATCATTTTTGTTAGTATAAAAATATGAATTACAGTGTACAGTTATATATATTATATTGATTATGTATCCATATACGCTACTGATATTCTATAACAAAAAAAAAATCATCCAAAGCTCTATAATAAGTTTTCAAAATTTTTTAAAATTTGTGAATTATTATTAAATTAATTTTCCAAATTATTAAACATATGTGAAGCTTCATGTCAATATATAAAACCAATTTATGTGAGTAAAAAAGGTAGACATATTTGTTTTATATCCACATGTCAGTATTTAAATTTATCTTAAAAGAATTATTAATGTAAACGTCCAAAAAAATGGAAAGCATATATGTGAGGAAGAAGATAGACATATTTGTTTTATATTTACAAGTCATTGTTTACATTTAAATGATATATGATCATAAAAGAATTATTTATGTAAACGTCTATAAAACGAGGAAACATGAAAACCGTTCCATTGTGGTATGTGTCACGTAAATGAAAAATAGATATATTCTAATGAATCAATTTATATTTTGCTAATTTTGCAAAATCTTTTTGAGTAAATTATTCAACAAGTACTTATACAACCTAAATGTTTTTCATCTTTGGAAATTAGAGGTCTAGCATAATATCTTAAAATAATGAGAAAATGTTAATGTTCACTGAGTTTTATTCACCATCTGTCAACAATCTTATCTAACTCCCATACTAATTGTCGGCCCCCACCTTCTAACGAATTCGTCTTGCTATTTAAACACCCGATCCCTCTTTCTGATCTCTCTCTCTCTCTCTCTCTTTCTCTCTTTTTTTTTTTTGAGAAAGTGGGTGCAACCCACCGATTTCATTAGAAACCATAACTGTCAAATACTAAAAAATCTCCAAACAACTATAGCTTATAGCATGTTTACAAAAAGCACTGCTAAACAAAGGAATGTTGAGTCCTAATACAAAACAACCATAAGAGAAGTAGAACTAATGAACAAAAAACTAGAAATTAGCATATACTATCATCGAGACAAAATATGTAATCTTCAAACTTCTTTGGATCTTGTTTCAAGGAAGTGAAATATCAGCCCGTGTATCCTGGATTATACCATGCATAGGGATTGAAATGGCTGGTACCTCTGGGGTGGGTTCCCCTACCAGCTCCACGTAGTCTACATGCTCCTCTAAAAGATTGACCTCTCCCTCTGACATCAGGAGTAGCAGATCCTGAGAATATAGTTCATTAGTGTCCATAGGTAGAATAAGAGATAAATGGAGGAGAAAACCTGTGTTGGTGTGGTTACACCAAAAGCTCCCTCTTTCTCTCTTCTTTCTCTCTTTCTGATATCTCATTCTAATCTCTATTTCTCTCTTTCTTTCTCTCTTTCTTTTCTCCTTGATCACTGTCTCCCGCTACCCTATCTAAACTCCAAGATCCCAACCTTTTCTCTGTCAGATCTACTCTCGATCTCTCCATTACTCAACTTCTCTGCCTTGCATACTGTCCTGACTACCAACAGCGTCAAACGGGCGGTAGCGACAGAGTACAAGCATACGACTACTTGTTGGTGTTTTCTTCTCTAAGAAAGGCGATGGAGTACAAGAGTATGAGCATATGATGACCTAAGAGAGGCGATCTAGAGGAGCGATCTGGTGAAGAGAGATGAGAGTGAGGCGATTTGGAGAAGAGAGATAAGAGCGAGGCGATTTGGAGCATAATCGGATTATTTTACAGTATTCACTTTATAGTTCTACAATATTCATATTGTAATTTTATAGTATTCAAAACAGATTATTTACTAATCTATTTAAGTTTCATTCCTTATATTGATTTGAATTGATAATCATAATTTCTTTGTTTCTATTGAAGTTTCTTTTAAATTGATGTAGTCTCAGGCGTGTATGCATTATATGAACATTGTATTCAAACAAAATCGTAATTTATGCGATTTTGTTGCATTTTGCTCCTATCATTCATTTTTTGATGTATTTTGTTTCTGAATGTTTGAAAATTTGAATGTCGTTTTTTATAAGATTTGTTATTTAAGTTACATCATTGAATAATGAATTTTACAGAATTGGTGCAAGTAAAATGACATTTTTTCTTTATGTTTGAAAATTGTTATTAGATTGTTTTACATAAGTTACAGCTTTGAATTATAAATTTTACAGAATTGGCGCAAGTCAGTTTTACATGATATATGTTGTTATTTTTTAAATGTTATGTATATCATTTTATGTTATAAATGAGTTTGGTTTACAGTATAGGTGACAAATTTTACAGTATATAAGTAATGTTTTCTTATGCATTTTGTATTAGTTATTATGATATGTGTATGTTACATTTTATATTAAGTAATTTACAGTATATAAGATAGACAAATATAGTGTTATGAAGACATTTTGATGTACATCATTATATGTTTTTTTATTTGTGCCTAACATTCTTTAGTATTGATTTTTATAGTTTTGCCCCAATAGCTTTTGATTTGAATGAAGATTTGGCAAGTGAAAATTCTAGGGTGAATATTGTTGTAGAAATTAGGGTTGTAGAAATCGAATTAAATGTCAAACCCGATATTGTGGGAGACGTAGGAATTGAAGAATCAGCAGAGTTAAACATTGGGGTGAACAGATTTTGTGTGTGATGAACAGATTTTTGTTGAACATATGACGAATGTATGTATAGATTTAAAAATTTTACATTATACACGATATTATTTTATGGTTTATATTTTAAAATTTACAGTATACATGATTCTTTGTAGGTTGTAGTTTAAGCTGAAATGTAGCATTTTTTATATTTTATCTTATAGTATACATGGTATTATTTTATGGTTTAGATTTAGAAATTTTACAGTATACAATATTAAATTAAAAATTTACAGTATTATTTGAAAATTTTATAGTATACAAGATTCAATTTTGCAATATATATTTTACAATATATAAGATTCAATTTTATAGTATACAAGATCCAATTTTATAATATACAAGATTCAATTTTATAGTATACTAGATTCAACCCAGTGTGGAAGATAATAATTAACTCTAACTGCCAATAACCACGGTCATTTTCATTAATATCCCTAAAAAAATGAAAATTTTACAAATGTCCCTGCCCCCAATTTTTTTTTAAATATGCCCTGACCGCCTGGACCTGGGGCACCCCAAATAACCTGTGAGGCGCCCCAGGCTGGGGCGGCCCACAATCCAAATGAGGCGCCACACCTTGGGGCGCCTCATTTTTTTTTTTATTAGAGAAATCTTAGTATTTTGATTTGAATAATTTTGTGAAAAAAAAAGTTTTCTTATTTACAGTGTATACCAAAAAATAAAATATTTGATAGATTTAGGAAGTGATGTCATAAATTTTTATAACTTTAATTTTTTTATTTTTATTTTTTTGGTGAATTTTGATTTTATTTGTCATTTGGATATCACAAGTCTAAATATAACACTAATTAAGGACTTGAGCTTTATTATGATTTTTATAATATATGCATAATATATACATACACATACACATACACATACACATACACATACACATATACTAGTATTTTGATTTAAATAATTTTGTGAAGAAAATGTTTTCTTGTTTAGAGTCTATGCCAAAAAATAAAATATTTGGATATATTTATGAAGTGATGTCGTAAATTCATATAATATGTAATAATTTTTTTTACGAAATTGATTTTCAGTGGTTTGTATAAAAGTTATACAGATTCAATTAATTTTATGTATAAATATTTTCTTATAATTTTGAACGAAAATGATGTACGAACACTCAAGAAATTGGAAAAAGTAATGGAAACACACAGATTCTCAATTCTTTGATAAAAACTGATACATCAAAAACTAACTTCCGCCAAAAGACATCAAGTCTATTTAAATACAAACCCTAAAAACAGAAAATTCATAAAAGATACATAAAAGACTCTAAAAACGCTAAAATTATAAAGAAAGGTCCAAAAGTCCATGAAGGAAGACTCGGATCGCGAATCTGAGCCCGCGAATGGGCGAAACCAATCATGGATTTGTTTCGGATCTGGCTTTGGGCTGTGGAGTTTTTGTCAAAATTTCAGCCCGATCCGATGGACGGATCAAAAGTTACGCCTGTTTTCATAAAACATGCGCAGGACCATATTGCATTAGAAAATTTTAGCTGAAATTTTTTATTTTTTATTATGTGTATGTGTATGTGTATATGTGTGTGTGTATGTTTGTGTGTGTGTATGTATATGTGTATATGTGTATATGTGTATATTATACAGAGGAGGGATCGGATTACACCTCATTTTTGGTAGGTGAAAATGTCCATTTTTGAAATTTCAAAATCTAAATAGTCGATCCAAACCGTTCAATATGATGGATATATTAAGAGTAACTTGGAAATCAAATTTTACATTTTTCTGAATTTTTTTACTATTTATTAAGTATTTATGTTAAATCGCTATATTCAGACCGTTGAATTTTTGAACCCCTTTGAATAAACCCAAAAAAAATTAAAAAAAAATGTAAAATTTGATCTGCAAGCACATTTTAACATATCCATCAAGTTGAACAGTTTGGATCGACTGTTTGGACTTTGAAAATGGACGGTGTCATCCGATGTCACCAAAAAACGGTGTCATTTGATCCCTCCTCATTATACATATATTATAAAAACCATAATAAAAACCAAGTTCTTAATTAATGTTATATTTAGACTTGTGATATCTAACTGATAAATAAAATCAAAGTTCACTGAAAAAATAAAAAATCATAGTTATAAAGAGTTATGACATCACTTCATAAATATATCAAATGTTTTATTTTTTGGCATACACTCTAAACAAGAAAACTTTTTCTTCACAAAATTTATTTAAATCAAAATACTAGTATATGTATATGTGTATATTATACATATATTATAAAACCATAATAAATGTCAAGTCCTTAATTAGTGTTATATTTAGACTTGTGATATCCAAATGACAAATAAAATCAAAGTTCACCAAAAAAAATAAAAATTAAAAAATTAAAGTTATAAAAATTTACGACATCACTTCGTAAATATATCAAATATTTTATTTTTTGGCATACACTCTAAATAAGAAAACTTTTTTTTCACAAAATTATTCAAATCAAAATACTAAAATTCCTCTAAAAAAAAAAAAAAACTGAGGTGCCCCAGGGTGTGGCGTCTCACTTGGCTTGTGGGCCGCCCCCAGCCTGGGGCGCCCCAGGTCCAGGCGGTCAGGGCATATTTAAAAAAAAAATTGGGGACAGGGGCATTTGTAAAATTTTCATTTTTTTAGGGATATTAATGAAAATGGCCGCAATAACCACTAATAACTAACTCTAACAGTCAATAATTTACTATAACTGTAATTTCCAAAAGTACATTTTTTTTTGTCTTGTTATGCAAGTTGCAATCTTTTTCTAACTATTATGGAACCACTTCAAATAGTTGTTGGATATTTTGTGATTAATTGATATATTTTTATGTGATATATTGTATAATTATATAGCATGTATAAGTAATTTTATAGTATTCGCGCAAGTTAAAGCTGTGGACAAATGGTGGACAAAAGACTGTGGACAATTAGACGCTTCCTAAAATAATGGGTATATGAATGCTTTTCTCTCTAATAATAGTGCATGCATTAAATGCTTACTGTATAATAATTAGTTTATTAAAATTATGTATATTTATTAATAACTAGCAATAATGTCTTAGCATTGTATTATTATTTTTTCAGACAGTATATTAGTGTGAGACCAAATACATATGAAATGCGCAGATAATTGCTTGTAACAAAAAAAAATGGTCGCAATAGCTAAACACTATAAGTAATGAAATAGACTATGAAAACCTAGCTAACAACGAAACAATATAAGTAATGAAACATACATTGGAAACCAAGGTGGTAGATTACATATTGTTTTGATGGAGATTGGAAATTTCTAATCACTCAAAAGCCCATTGATTTTCACGGCGAATCTCCTCTTCCTCCTCTGGAGTGAAATCATTTTCAATGTTGAAGATCTGACGAATCTCCTCTGGACTCTTCCCCTTTATCATGTTGGCCACTTTTTGGCATGCCAGATTCAATAGCTCGTTGATATCTAGAAAATTTGCAGCCAGGATGATTTCGTGAAGCTTATCCAGATCAATATCAATGAAGTTCTCATCCCACTTCTTGAGATCCTCCTTTGATATATTAGGATCGCTTTCATCTCCGGTGACATGTTTCTTGCAATACTCAATCACAATCGAGAGGATCTTAGCATTGACGTTGGGTACTGGGATAATGTCCTCCGTGCCATTGTCTTCTATAATGTGGCGGATTGATTGAGACATAAGACCTACTGCCTCGGAAACCATAAAGTATTCTCCGTCGAAGCTCCTTAGCGTGATCATCTTCTCAGCTTCATTCTTTGCCATTTTTTATTAGATTCAAATCGGCAAATCAAACAAAGGATTGGAATATGAGCTTGAGAAAGAAGAGGGAGAGAGATATCCTTAATTTTGAAAGCAACAGGTGCCTTTGAACGTCAAACTATTATGGTCTTAAATAGACAAAAGAGAATGCAATCACATGTTCTTTATTTAAACATATTATTTTTTTACTCACGAGTCATGTCTATATTTGAATTTGTTCTTTAATAAGCAACACTTTAATGTATCTTTTAACTAATTTTTTTATTTTTGCAAGAATTTATTTCCAAAGAGCTATTTTGAGCGCACATATTCTAATTTACACCAAATTTCCACCAAGAAATAATGTCCCTTTTAATTAGATCCATAATTATAATACAGTTATCAACCAAAATATATAACACAATGGTTAAAAATAGTACAATTCTTTGATTATATAACATGAAATTTATATAATTAGAATTATTTTGGCTTTGATCTACTCATATATAAGAAATTGACCTGAAAAAGTTCACAATCCTTTTATATTAGACAAGCTTTACAATCATGCATTATGCTATTTTATATGTCAGGAGTGGAACTAGGGTGTTCTTAAGCTCACCAAAGTGTTTGGTGAGCTTAATTCTAAAACTCATCAAATCAGTTTGAAATAACGAATCCGAACCATTGAAATCTGTCTACCTTACGAGTGATACATCTACATGTGAAAATGTTAAACATTCAAATTAATTTAGTATAAAATCAAGCAGTCAAAAAACGTTCAAAAAATAAATACACTAAAATTAATTTATAAACCTTCTAATTTTGACCGATTTACTTTATACTAAATTAATTTGAATGTTAAAATTTTTCATATGTAGACGTATTACTCATAAGATAGGCGGGTTCCAACGTTCGGATTTGTTATTTGAAATCGATTTGATGGATTTTGAAGTTAAACTGACCAAACACTTTGGTGAGCTTAGGAACACCCTAGTTCGATCATATGTCACAATATAGACAGCTTTAACATTTCAAGATGTTAATAATAAAAAATATAGATCATGGGATTATCATTTTTATTAGTATAAAAATATGAATTACTGTGTACAGTATAAGGATTACGTATCCATATATGCTAATGAGTTCCTATAAGGAAAAAAAAATCCAAAGCTTTGTAATAAGTTTGTTAATTAGTATTATTTGTTAGGCGGATATTTTTTGCTAATTAGTATTATGTGTTACTAAAACATGGATAATAGAGTTTGAATTGAGTAAGGCTATGGTAAGTTGTGAAGTAAAATACGTTTTTACTTCACGCAATATTTTTATTTTCAAAGTTAAAATAGTTGATTCGAACCGTTAGATATTTAATCTATATTAAAATATGCTTGAAAACTAAATTTTATATTTTTTTAGAATTTTTTTAATATATATTAAGCCACTTTGAAAATCTGAAAATCCGGATGAACAGTAAAACAGTAAAAATTTCTTGCCCGCTGGATCGGCGATTTTCAAAGTGGCTTAATAAATAGCAAAAAAAATTTTAAAAATGTAAAATTTGGTCTCTAAGAACATTTCAATATGGAGATCATGTTGAGCAGTTCAGATTGATATTTTGAACTTTAAAATCGCAAAATATGAGCATAAAGTAAAATAGTCAATTTACTTTGCAACTCACCGTAGCCCAACTCTTGAAAGTTTATAATACCTCTTTTGAATAAAGAGTAACTTTTATGCATAATCACCTAACCTAAAACTTTAGAAGAGTATTGAGGGTTATATCAGGTATAACAAGAAATAAATCATCTTGCCCTTAATTTTTGAGAATTTTTGTTCTTCCTACATGACATATCCTTAATTTCACACCCCAACTCTCCCTATAAAAGTAGTACCAGAGGCAACCCATAATGTTTGCCTACATAAATCTATCAATTCTATAGTGCTCCAATTTGTTGCTTTGTTAGTAGTATTTATTTTTTAAAATCAACAAACTCCTCGCACTCCAATAATGGCCCTGGCAGTCCGGCTGCATGTTATGACTTTGATCTCTAGTACACAAATGCTTAATCAGGATTTCAAATTTCGACTAATTTTAGAATCTCTTCAGTAACACAATTTATATGAAATTAGTGGTCATTTTAATTTCACTAATCAAATATAGACTGCATAATGTCACACTTATTCACATTGTCTTAGAAAATTGCACGAAATGCTGTCATATTTTAGTACATGTTATACATCTCACATACATAATAATTGAATATTATTTAATTTGTTAAAGCAAGACTTCTATGATTTGTTTATTGGTTCTTTTGATACAATTACTTTTGCAATTTCAATTAACAAAGATGTTGTCCCACGCATTTTGCTAGCGTTTGACCACAATGGACTGCTTTATCTCTAGTTTTAATCGTAGCGTTTGATTTTTAGTTGTGTTGGTGTACTCTTCATAGAATAAAACACTCATTTTTAATATATACATATAGTGTATGCTTTCTTCATTAGTCTTAATTAGCTGGAAGTAATGCTCGATTCGCTAACAAACTCACAGATGTTATGGTTAGGGGTGTCAATGACACCCGTTTACTCATTTACTCTATCCATATCGTATTCGATAAGACAGGTATGGATAAGATTTTTTTTTCGTTAGTTTATTGGGTAGGGTATGGGTAAAGATTTTTTTTCGTTAGATAAACGGGTATAGGTACGGGTAAAGGTTATTTCGTATCCATTGGGTAATGGGTAATTATATGAACTATATTATATATAAATATACCAATATTATATCCAATTTATTTATTTTTCTTCTTTTCATATTGTTGTATATATGCCTGTATCAACGCTGGAGACATATATATTAACGAATTCATTTTCTTATTTCTTCCTTATTCATCATTATTGTCATTTTCTCAATTCTACAAATAGAAATATTTTATGTTTCAAAGAAAATATATCCTCACCTTATTTTCTGGCAATAATGTATTGTTTGGTCCAAATAAGTAATCAATTAATGTTAGCTTAGGTGTTAACGTCTGAATTTTGCATCATATGTCAGCTTTCTCAAAGTTATACTATGAATATATATATTTAATAATTGAACGAGATGAAATAAAATGTTAGAAGAAATAATGTGACAAGTGACAACATTGATCCTACATTGTCTGAACCATTATATTAGTATTTTCGTTATTCGCCCACTACTATTTCATTATCCGTTAATCATAACGGGTATGAGTAGGGTAGGGTAAGACAAATTCTTAACGGATATGGGGAGGGTACGGGTAAGATTAATTCTTAGTGGGTATGGGTATGAAAATGGTTCCACCCTCCCAGTATCGTATCCATTGACACCCCTAGTTATGGTTGTGAGTAATAAACAAATTTATTGCGATTGATGAACATTGTCATTTCAGTTTCTTAACTGGTTGAAGCCGTTCTCGGTAATCTAAGTTTAAAATATCTTTGGACACCAAGTTTTATGTTTTCTCTAAATATTTCCTTCATTGATAAAAACAAGACTAATGCAATTCGAGTTTTCCTATGAAATAAATTTATAGTTTAATAGTAAGAAAATTATAGCGAGATCATGTTATAATTAGTTTGGCCATTACTACATTCAATTGATCATGTACATAGCAAGTCATTTTTATCTTTCTTGTACAAATCAGATTGGCATGACTTCCAATTTTAAAATTTCGTAGTTTAATTATTGATCTTAGTATACTATATATGATACCTGTTTAGAATCTTAAAAAGTGAGGCAGGTCTGCCTGTTAGGATTGTTGATTAGGAAAATAGTTCAATAATTGTGCCCTTTAATTTGTTGTTTCTGTTCAATCCACCATTATATTTAAGAAATAAACTTCACATTACAAGATTTGGGGTAAATATTTGACAGAGCTGGTTTGGCTTCATGCAGCACACTAATAATATAATTTTGTATTGACTCTATCAATCATGTGCTGCATGAAGACAAATCAAGTTTGTCAATATCTGCACCCCAACATTTGACATAATCAATGCAAGTTCATTACGTAGAGCTCAATATTGAAGATATTCTTCATAAATGTAGTTTCACCCAAGAACCACCTAGGACTAATAATTTTCTTAGTTAATTGAGAAGATTCATAATTTTTTGTTTTTTGTTTTTTTTTTTATATTTCTATTCTTCAGCTTATTCTTTTGCAAATCTCAAAGCAGCAGGAAAAAATTAGGTTCAACTTTGAATAAGGCATTGAGACAAGAACTGCGGAGTAGGTCCAACTTTAGATTTGATGGGCTCTATGACTCTCCGACTCAAATTAAGATCTCTACACTTCACTTTAATATTCGTGCAGGCATCAATTTTCGTGTGCACAGTTCTTCAAGCAGAGCAGACAGTCTCGAACAAGAAACCCACTCTTTTTTTTTACACAGTTTAGACCTGTTTATATTCTCTTGTATAAGCACTTCCCTAAAATGATAAATAGGATCATTGCTTTATGGCAAATTAACATAAATGATGGCATTTCAGTTAAGCCTATCATCATATACAAGATATCAAAAACCACAAAAGAAGTAATTTAGTATGCCAATGAGGATAAATGAGATAATCAAAAGCACAAAAAAAAAGTACTATCATTACAGAATCAATTCATCCCTATTTTCACTTTGTTGCTAGAAATATTGAATATAATCAAATCGTGGTTAAATCTATAAGTTCAGTACATCTACAGTAACTGAGTTCTCATAATACATGCATGAACCTCACAATAATACATCAACTTACAACTTAACCTGCTACCTTTCACTCAGACTTGGCTGGAATATGATTACCTCCTGTTGCGATCTTGTATAGATAGAATAATGCCATGACAGCACTGGATTATGAAAAAAAAAAATTAATTATAAAGAAAATAGGCAAATAATCAAAAGTAGTACACACTCAGATCAGGGTATTTTGGTAAAATAATAATTGGTGAAAATATTTGACTTATGCCATCCACTACCATGCCGGAGGATAACATTAGCATTCTTAATGCCTCGACTCCAGATCAGATAAAACCAATATCCAAATCAAAATTATGAAAAGATTGAAAGGCAAATCAATTTCCACTTCTACAATTTTTGGATGTGGTATCAAGTTCCCCAAAATAATTTTATAACAAAATAAGTATCCTCATTTTCTCAATCATAAAGAAAAAAAAAAGTTATAACATAACATCCTCTCGAAGGGATAGCTTTCTGAAAAAGTGCAAGTAATTGTTTCCAATAAATGGATTTCGCTAATAAAACTATGGTATGGTACAATAAACATAAGAGGTGGGCTCCGGTGCTTGGGGAAGTAAAAATGTTGTTTTACTTCCGCCCATATATTCATTTTCAAAGTTCAATCAGTAGATCCAAACTGGTCAACCTTATCTACATATTTAGATGTGTTTGCAATTTTTTTTATTTTTGGAAGTCAAAATTGTGGACCATAAAAAAACAGTGATTTAAAAAAATTCTACAAAAATATAATTTTTTTAATCAAAAATATAAAATTTGGTCTCCAAGCACATTTTAATATGCAGATCATATTCAACTGTTCGTATTGACTGTTAGGATTTTGAATTCGCAAATTATGGGCAAGAAGTAAAACACAAGCTTTACTTCCCAAAGCTTGGTAGCCACCTTAACTGTTGAATGCATAAAACTTTTTATTCAGAAGTATTAACATAGAATTTTATCTGATTCATGTTTGTCATTGTATAAACTCCTGGAAGTTAAAAATCAAAAATCTATATTTCTTGTAACAACTGGATAATCATAAGCAGTAAAGGTAGTGAGTGGCATTCAATATCCCCCATTTATGTAAAATTTATATATAGCATATTTTGTCTAAAACAATTATTTTTTTCAAGAAAGTTCATACATGACCCACATAAATAGGTGACAATTGTTCTATTGTTGACTCCCGTAATTACATTCAAAGGTTTTTCTGTAGTCAATGAATGTTGTTATGGTAGACAATCCAAATGAAGATATAAAAACAAAAAAAACAAAAAAAAAAAATCCAACTTTACTAATAATTGTCAGTACTTTATCTTGATACATTTAGGTAGTGGTTCCAGATCCTAAATTCTATTGGATCCCTTTTGAGGTTCCAAATGAAGACCAACATAAGAAAAAGCTCACTATTTAAATTCAATTGTGCATCCAGCATCAAGAAGCTTGAACCATTTTGTCAGATAATAGATTTCAATTGTAGGTACAGTGCTAGTTGAACCAACTGGTACAGTAAGACATAGGTACAATGCTGGTTGAACCAACTGGTACAGTAAGACATGCTCTTCACTACAAAAAAAATGGTTACAATTAGATAAACAGAGAGAGAAAAGGAACAAACCTGAGACCAGCAACGACTCCAGCTGGCATTATCTTGGAAGTTTCTAGATACCTTTGCCCCATCACATATGTTAATCCTATCGAACAAACTGCACAATACAAACAAAATTATAAAGTACTGTAACCATAAGTATAGTCTCATATTACTGAGCAAGCTTCTATTCACTTATCAGACATGATTTTTCTCCAGATACCTGTGGCAAGCACTGGTAAAGGCCTAATCTTTTTATTTTTTCATAAAGAAATTAATTCGAACAGTTTTTAAAAATAAATTTACAAAATTCTTTAAGAATATTAATCACATTAGAATAATTGTAGTCCATAGTGATCCCAATTTCAGAGATTTTAAGTTCAATTTAATATGCCTACCAACTTGATCCATCAAAACAGTGAAAAAAAACAAGTACCAACAAAATCACAGTTATAAGCATTCAACCAAATCCCCAATTTGTCTAAAATGCTCAACAATTTAACAAAAAAGAAAAGTACTTGTAGTTTTAGTTTACCAGCAATCCCAACTTGAGGATTCCAGAAATTTTCAGTTCAATTTAACATTCCACCTACTCGATCCATCCAATCAGTGACAAAATTCAAGTACCAACAAAATCACATTTACAAGCATTCAACCAAATCTCCAATTCCTCTAAAATGCTCAACAATTTAACTAAAAAGAAAAGTACTTGTAACAAATACATACGGGTTTCAAGGGCCAAAGCGAAAATTGAATTGCGGCGCTTGTGAAATGCCTGTAGGCTGAGGTATCCAGCAAGGAGGAGCACCAGGCCAGATCCAGCGCCGCCAGCGAGAGAGGCGGTGCTACCTCGCTTGAGATAACCCAAAACGCCACCAGCTAGCACCGCCAGCCCGTACGGTATCGTAAAGCAGAAATCGTGCATTTTGTTCTTCTTGGTTTCTCTCTTTCTCTCTAAAGTTTAGATCTGAATGTTGAACTTTGGAGAAGTTTGACCATTGATCGAAGATTTGAATTGATAAATTGAATAGAGAGAAGTGGGAGAGCTCATTTGTTTAATTTTCTTTTCCGAAAGTAGTTTGGTTTTGGTCGGGCGGTGACTTTATTCTGTGGGGTCCAGTTTTCAGTGATAGAAATATTTTCTCCAGTAGTTTCATTGCTGTGGAAATCCAGTGCGTAATAATCAACCGTATCTTACACGGCAAATATTTGTTTCTGACCATCGAACTCATGAGTGTGATGTGATTCTGGTACGTTTGATCCTCTTTAAGATACGTGCAAACAAATATTAAAATAAATATGCACGCATATTAAAGCTGATAGGACGAACAAGAAACCCACCCGACTAAAATTTGGGTCTGATGATGTTGCGTGCAAATATTAAAGTGAACGAGTACGCATACTCAAGAATTGTGCACGAATTTTAAAGTTGATCGGACAAATGAGAAAACTATGTGACTCAAATTTGAGTTCGATGGCTATTGTGTGCAAATAATAATGTAAATGAAGTAGAACTAGGGTGCTCTTAAGCTCACCAAAGTTTTGGTGAGCTTAACTCTAAAACTTATTAAATCGATTTCAAATGACGAATTCGAACCGTTGAAATCCGTCTACCTTACGTGTGATGCATCTACATGTATAATTTTTAAACATTCGAATTAATTTAGTATAAAGTCAAGCGGTCAAAAAACGTTCAAAAATGAATGCACTAAAATTAATTTATTAACCTTCTAATTTGGACCGCTTGACTTTATACTAAATTAATTCGAATGTTTAAAAATTTCACATGTAGATGCATCACACATAAGGTAGGCGGGTTTCAACGGTTCGGATTCGTTATTTGAAATCGATTTAATGAGTTTTAGAGTTAAGTTTATCAAAACTTTGGTGAGCTTAAGAGCACCCTAGTTCTACTCAAGTAAATGTATATGTATATTGAAGAATTGTGCATGGATTTTAAAGTTGATCAGACGAACAAGAAATCTATTCGACCCAAATTTGAGTTCAATGAGCATCCAACCCAAATTAGTCCCATCTTGCAGCATAATAAAACCGGACCAAACCAAATCAAATATTTGTACCGAAATAAACTATTGCTACTAAACCGGTAAGAAACAGTTTATTGAATCGATGTTTTATAAAAACTTGTAAATTGTAATCGTTCTTAAAAAAAAATTAAACCAAGCTTTAAATGGGTTGTTTTTTACACTCTTGTCGTGCATTTCATGAACGAGATTTGGTTCTATGTTGTCTTTTTAAGTTGAATTATGGGCTGGCTGTTATTGGGCTTGTGGGCCCTTTGTAATCTTCAGAATTTTGTTCCTTAATAAAAGATGATCCATTCATACTATATTCATTGTTGTGTTTGTTTATAAATTCATCATTGTCTTGTTTTTTTAACATATAGAAATCTAAATTTATTTAGATATGTATCTGGCACATATACACGTCACACGTATTTGTTATTTTTTTCAAAAAAAAAAATAATAATAAACAACAAAAGACATATTATAAAATCCACAAAGCAATGATGTTTCCTAAATATGATTAGGAATGTAACACCATGTAATTTACCAAAAAAAGGGAATATAACAAGTCTCCATTTTGGTAAACAAAATAAAATGAAAGACAAGCTAAAACAAGTGGAACTTTGTTTTGATTATTAAATCTATGTGAAAGAGTGCATCCCAACAATTGTACGAAATTGTTGTGCCTAACTTGCATAAGTAATTCAACCTCATTCTTGAATTCAGTTTCTTGAATTCTGAAACCACTTCTCCTCCCACAGCGCATTCATTCCTGGGGTAACAGCAGAAGACAAATCATATAGATGTATAAAGAAACTTTGCTATGTCGATATATATATATATAGTTAATTAAAATTGAAATCAAATCAATTATTTGACGTACTGAATGTTCTACGCGCAGCAGGCTCCATTCTTCGAAACCAACATATAGTTGTCATCATTACCACTACAAGAGCAGCAACACCAACAACTCCTACGACAATTATTATAGTTGTGTTTAATTTCTTTGGGAGCTTTATTGTACCAGTACCTGCAATCATTTAGGAAGAACTCAAGATCAATGTAAATTTCAATGTACTTGTGTAATTAACTTAGCCCCACTGTGATCGATAATTCGATATACCTTGTTGAGTTGACCTGATAGAATGCATCTCGTAATGCACATAGCATGAAAATCCAAAGAACCGCACACCTAAACTATCTGCATACAGAGATGGCGGTTGCAGGAAATTAATGAGTGTACCCAAGCATTTGTGGCACTCCTCATGATTTAAATCCCTTGTACACTGCAACAGCCCATACAATTTATCAGTTTCCGTCAAACTTTCTTCCCCTGAGGCCATCATATTTGCTGATCCCGTTGTTTGAACAATTAGCTTTTGAAATAATGCGTTCCGCACATTGCCAAACAGTTCAGGGTCTGAATAGTTCCCGATATTGTACGTAAGGTACGAAGTAGTGTCTGCCACACCGAAAAAATTCACATTCGAGTAGCGAATAAAGCATGATCCAGTGTCCAGCCTGCATTAATTTATGGTAAACCAAAACTAATGTTATATATATATATATATATATATATATATATATATGTGGCTCTTATCTGAGAAATATATATTTGAGAAAAATAGGAAAAGTAGAATATTGAGAAAAGTAGAATATTGACTACCAGAAACTGGCGTTTTTGCTGTCAGGGCAATTGGTGGTGATACTGTAGGCAACTTCACTAAGGAAACTGTTGCATGCAGTGGGGTCAGCATCGGCATAGCATATTCCGAGGCCGTAGATTTGATCAGAGCTTGTGTTAACCATGTTGTTGAAGAAGCCACCATTTATTGGGGCACCAGTGGTTATGGAACTGAGAAGACCGTAGAGATTATTCTTAAAGTTCGTATCTGAGCAATTTACAGAGCAGGCTGGTTGAAGCAGAGTGTGAGCGGTTCTGCTATGGAGCAGTAATAATAGTATGAGTATCAATGGGAGGAGTTCAAGGAGGTAGGGAGCCATTTTTTCAAATTTTGTTGACCAAGTACTTAGCAGGAACAACCGATAAGAGATGCATTAACATACTTCACTTATATAGAGTTTGAAGCCATTTACATAATTATTGGATTAGAAAAAGTATTAGTACAAAACCAACCGCGTAGTTCCAATTTTTAAAACAACGGGTCTTCAATTATTGTTGAGCGTTGACCTCGTTAATATGACCATGAAATTTCGTCTTATTATAAGATCAAAAGAGTAAAAGCTAATTGGGAAATTTCATATGTATTTCAAAAACATTCTAAATCTACTTTTAGTTCACAGAAAAAAAGAGGAAGGGCCTTTGGATCTGGTGAGGCAAGACTCCACGGATCAAATGTGGCACCTCCTCCAACAGCTGATTCAAATATTAACTCAAAATAGTTTGCTGCAAAAGCAAACTTCAAGTTTTGTACATTCTAAATCTACTTTTAGTTCTTACAAAATTAATAATAATTTTAAATTTGCATATCTGTGTCATAAAACAAGTAAATGGATTATCGATTCTGGTGCTACTGACCATATGACATGGAACCAAAATAAATTAGAAAATGTCACACAAATTAAAGACCCTCAACATGTAATAGTCGCAAATGGAAATAAGGTACAGATTCATGGTTTTGGTACAACCAAATTTCTTACAAAAGACGTAAAGGATATTTTGTATTTACCCTATTTTAGCTCAAACTTATTATCGGTTAGTAAAATAACCCAAGAGTTGAATTGCAATGTTATAGTCTCACCAAATAAAATAACCCTTCAGGATCGAGAATCGGGTAATACAATTGGTGAGGGGTGTTTGAAAAATGGTATGTATTACCTTGAAGAAAAAAACAATAAATGTCTTGTGTCATGAAATTTAACAAATCGTGACAAATTGCTACACCGACGATTTAGTCATCCATCTAATCAAGTTTTAAATAAACTTTTTTTTGTTATAATCTTAATTCAAAAAATTGTGATGTGTGTAAATTTTCAAAACAAACTAGATTACCATTTTTTTCATCCACCAATCTGTCAGAAAAATGTTTTGACTTAATTCATTCAGATGTTTGGAGTCCAGCTCCTATCAATTCTTATAATCATTTTAGATATTTTGTCAAATTTATAGATGATTTTTCTCGTACAACTTGGGTATACCTTTTGAAAGGAAAACATGAAGTTTTTTCATACTTTCAAGAATTTTATAATTTTGTCAAAAATTAATATAATGCGAAAATTAAAATTTTTAGGTCTGATAATGGAACGGAATATATAAATAAAAATTTCTTAGAATTTTTTAAACAAAAGAGAATTTTACATCAAACCATATGCATCAACACACTCGAACAAAAAAGAGTTTCAGAAAGAAAAAATAGACATTTACTTGAAGTTAGTAGATGACTGCTTTTTTAAACTAACGTTTCAAAAACTTATTGGTCAGACGCTGTGTTAACGACAACTTATCTTATAAATAGATTATCAAGTGCTAGACTTAGGAACATGAGTCGTTTAGAAATTCTTAAGGGCCGAAAAATTGATCTTGACCATATAAAAATTGATCTTTTTATATGTACATATTTTGCACATATAAAAAGACAACACAAGTTAGATAAAAAATTCGATTAAAGCTATTTTTTTGGGATACTCAGAAAAGAAAAGATATAAGTGTTATGACCCAAAAAATCATAAGCTTTATATTTTATGAGATATGTCATTCTTTGAAAATGAACCATATTATCACACAAATGAACAAGGAAATGGACAACGTCAACCAATACAATTGTCTCTAAATAAGGTTGAAGAAGAAATTGAGTCAAGTGAAGAAACAACTGAAGAAAAGATTGAAATTGACTCAAGCGAAGAAGCAACTTAAGAAGGATGTGGCTTGAGAAGGTCAATAAGACAAACTCTCCCATCAAAATAAGGGATTATGCATCCCATCAGGTGATATATCCAATTCAAGATTTTATTTCTTATGATAAGGTATCTCCTACATATAGGGCCTACTTGAGTAACATCAACAATCAAACCAAAGTAGCCAATTTAAATGAAGCAAACCAAAGTTCAATTTTGGCGTAAGTTTATGAAAGAAAAACTTCAACCCTTAGAAAAAAAATAAAACATGTGATATTATTCGATTAGCTAAAAACAAAAAGATCATAGGTTGCAAATGGGTGTATAAAATCAAATACAATAGTGACGGTACGGTTGAAAGATACAAAGTTAGGTTAGTAGCCAAATGATTCACCCAAACTTATGGTATTGACTACTAAGAAACCTTTGCACAAGTAACAAAACTGAATACCGTTAGAATTTTACTATTACTAGCGACCAACTTAGGATGGGATTTGTTCCAAATGGATGTAAAAAATGAATTTCTCCAAGGAATATTGAAAGAAGAGGTCTACATGACCCTTCCTCCAGGTCATAAAAATGCGTCAGATCCAAAATTGGCGTATAAGTTAAAGAAAGCAATTTATGGCCTAAAGCAATCACCAAGAGCATGCACTAGTGGAAAATATGGAATCAGGATCGGTTATATATGCATATCAGTATCGGAATACAACCGATCCTGATGAAGGCGATACTGATACTATCAGGATCGGTTTTGTATTTTTAAAGAACCGATCCAAATAGTAACTATTAGGATCGGTTTTTATATAAAAACTGATCTTGATAATACGTATCTGGATCGGTTTTTATATAAAAACCGATCCAGATATTATTTTTGAATTTTTTTTAATTAAAAATTACTTATCTGGATCGGTTTTTATATAAAAACCGATCTTGATAATACGTATTTGGATCGGTTTTTATATAAAAACCGATCCAGTTAAGTAATTTTTAATTAAAAAAAAATCGAAAATAATAGCTGGATCGGTTTTTATATAAAAACCGATCTTGATAATACGTATTTGGATCGGTTTTTATATAAAAACCGATCCAGTTAAGTAATTTTTAATTAAAAAAAATCGAAAATAATAGCTAGATCGGTTTTTATATAAAAACCGATCTTGATAATACGTATTTGGATCGGTTTTTATATAAAAACCGATCCAGTTAAGTAATTTTTAATTAAAAAAAATCGAAAATAATAGCTGGATCGGTTTTTATATAAAAACCGATCTTGATAATACGTATTTGGATCGGTTTTTATATAAAAACCGATCTTGATAATATGTATTTGGATCGGTTTTTATATAAAAACCGATCCAGATAAGTAATTTTTAATTTTTTTTAATTAAAAATTACATATCTAGATCGGTTTTGGAATAAGAACCGATCCAGATGTTTGGTTGAAAGTAAAAAATAAATTTTAATTATTTGGCCAGCTTCCATTTATATATATATGCTGGCCCAATTGATATTGCTACCGATACAAATCACAGATTGATATATATGCGTACAAATCACAAATAGATATCAAACACATCCTACAAATTAAGTTTACATATCCTAAATTATGTTTACACATACAAATCACGTACAAATCCTAAATTAAATATCATAGACATACACATCCTACCGATTAAGTTTACACATCATAAATTGTTGTACTTCATGTCTACTGTACCTCTTTCAGGAAAAATTTGAACCCACATTTTTCGTAAGTTGCTCAAGCGTTGTACAGTATGTTTAGCGGGAATGTCCTGCATTTTTTAAAAGATAGAAGAGCATGCACAATTAATTGTGTATTTTATTATATTTGAAACAACAATGCTTAATTACTTTTTGAAAATATATAAATGCATACCTTTAAGTTCGGAAAATTATATATGTGTTCGTTTATTATGTCTTGCATGAGCAACATGACATAATATGCACACTCCCAGCCGGCTGGTTGTTGTGGGCACTACATAATTAGTTTGAAAAAATTGAAATGTATGTTAATGAGCATACAAATGGCTTATATGTCTAGATATTCACAATGCCTTGGTACCAATTACACTTGAGTAACTAGGGTTAACAAAAATAATTAAATAAACCGAATTAATTATTACCCGAATTAATTAGCAACAATGGTAACAACAATTCTCACAATGCTAACAATTTCTCACAATGCTAACAATTTCTAAAAAATTCATAATAAACCGAACTAATTTGCAACAATTTATAATTCGATCCTAACAACAAATTCTAATTCATGCAATGGAGAAGAGTTAATCCAATCCATGCATAAAATTGAAATTATAGCACAAAATTGAACTAGACTACGCATAATCTAATCCATGCATAATCCATGCTTAATTTTCCAAAGTATATACCCTTGTAATTACACATATTCCACAATACCCTTGTAATTATACACATATTGCCAAAAATACAAATGTGAATTCTGAAATTAAATAACATCATATAAAATTCAAATTAACCCAAGTGACAAACTTTAGACTCTAAAGCATAACATCATATAAATTCACATTTGCATTTCAAATTAACATTTTCATTCCGAATTCACATATGCATTTCAAATTAACATTTCCATTCGGAATTCACATTTGCATTTCAGTTTGACATTTCCTTTCCGAATCCATAATTTGCTATAAGAAATTAGAAAACAAACCTATTGGGAGAGAGAGCCAATGCTAGGGTTTTCGTGGGAGAGAGAGGTCGGCCACGGTGGAGAGGGAGCCACGGCGCCGCTAGGGTTCCGTTGGTGAGAGTTGGAGCCGCCTTCGCCTTGATGGGAGTTGGAGCCGCCGCTTGATGGGAGTTGGAGCCGCCGTCAGTTTGGATTTTGGAGGAGGAAATTAAGGGTTTTGGAGAAGGAGAAGGGAAGAGAGTGTAGAGGTCACGGTTTTGAGTTGGAGGAGATGGATATAAATTTCAAAATATTTGTCTAAGTACCTAAAACCGTGTAGAATACAATCTGGATCGGTTCTATGTTAAAAACCGATCCAGATACTATCTGGATCAGTTTTTAACAGAGAACCGATCCAGATTGTTTAAAAACAAATCCAAAATTTTAATATACATATACTCCAGATGCTATTTTCTAATATATGTCAATTAATAAGATTTATTTGAGATATAAGTAAGTTAATTTCTAATATAATATATCTTGATTGTGTATAAAAATTTATAAGATATATTTTATGAAATAATTTATTATCTAATATAAGATATATTTTTCAAATAAATTGCAAATAATTATTAAAATAAATTTTTATATGTAAATTACTTTTGTAATTTTATAAATAATAATTGAAATGAAAAATGGGACCTGGATCGGTTTTTATAGGTATAACCGATCCAGATGACATTTTTTGGATTTATTTTGAATGATTAGATTGATTTGATTTATTTCACAGATACAAAAAAAATTAAATAAATAACTGTACAAAAAAAATTTTGGTATCTTAATAAATAACTATACAGAAAGAATTGTATAAAAATGTGTAAGTTTATGTTCATATACATGTGTAAACAAAAAACAGTGATCTAATGAAATAAAAGCTTCTTTATATATGTGTATGTGTATGTAAAAAATAAAAAAAAAGTGCATGTGTAGCTTTATATATATGTGTGTGCTAAATCCATCTTTATGTAGGAAAAAAACATATCAAAATAAGTTTACAAAATAAAATTTTACATGTTATTTGGTGTTAACTTTTTTCCAAACAGAATTAATACAAAAAAAAGTCATCTGGAACGGTTATATCTATAAAAACCGATCCAGATGACCATCTGGATCGGTTTTTATAGGTATAACTGATCCAGATGACATTTCTTGGATTTATTTTGAATGATTACATTGATTTGATTTATTTCAAAGATACAAAATAATTAAATAAATAATTGTACCAAAAAAAGTTTGGTATCTTAATATTTCTGTACAGAAAGAATTGTATAAAAATATGTAAGTTTATGTTCATATACATGTGTAAACAAAAAACAGTGATCTAATGAAATGAAAGTTGCTTCTTTATATATGTATATGTGTATGTAAAAAACAAAAAAAAAGTGCATGTGTAGGTGTATATATATGTGTGTGCTAAATCCATCTTTATGTAGGAAAAAAACATATCAAAATAAGTTTACAAAATAAAATTTTACATGTTATTTGGTATTATATTTTTTTCCAAAGAGAACAAATGCGAAAGAAGTCATCTGGATCGGTTTTTACAGGTATAACCGATCCAGATGACATTTTTTGGATTTATTTTGAATAATTAGATAGATTTGATTTATTTCAAAGATACAAAAAAAATTAAATAAATAACTGTACAAAAAAAATTTTGGTATCTTAATAAATAACTGTACAGAAAGAATTGTATAAAAATGTGTAAGTTTATGTTCATATACATGTGTAAACAAAAAACAGTGATCTAATGAAATAAAAGCTTCTTTATATATGTGTATGTGTATGTAAAAAATAAAAAAAATGTGCATGTGTAGCTTTATATATATGTGTGTGCTAAATCCATCTTTATATAGGAAAAAAACATATCAAAATAATTTTACAAAATAAAATTTTACATGTTATTTGGTGTTGAATTTTTTCCAAACAGAATTAATACAAAAAAAAGTCATCTGGAACGGTTATATCTATAAAAACCGATCCAGATGGTCATCTGGATCGGTTTTTACAGGTATAACCGATCCAGATGACATTTTTTGGATTTATTTTGAAAAATTAGATAGATTTGATTTATTTGAAAGATACAAAAATAATTAAATAAATAACTCTACGAAAAAACTAACTTTTTATATTCTAATTATTTATAAAATAATTTATAAATCAATTTATAAATTAATTTTTTTATGTAATTTATTTTTATAATCTTTAAGAATGTGATACTAAATTAAATTTTAGGATGTCATAATCTTTAAGAATTATATTAGAAAAAAATACTAATACAATTTTACAAATTAAATTTTACTGTGTAATTTACTTTTCTAATTTTTTATATAATAATTGAAAGGAAAATAAGGCATCTGGATCGGTTTTTAGTGCAGAACCGATCCAGATAGTTATCTGGATCGGTTATTATTGACAGAACCGATCCAGATGTTAGTTTCTGAAAATGTATCCTTTCTTGTTCAAATTTGCCAAATGTTACATCGAATTCATTTATAAGATAATTTATTAAAATAATTTATAAAATAACAGGAATTAGGATTCACTATATTAGCATCTCTATGGAACACCATCCCTTCTTAAATTCTTCAATTGCAGCAGTACCGGCAACCACATATTTTGTTCATTGCAACCATTCAGAGTGTGGAGAGAGAGAGAAGCATGTGAAGTATCAAGTATGTGATATTGGCCAATTTTACATTCCATTTGTATAACTAATATATTTATTCAAGGAATAAAAAAAAATTATCTTTCTAATTTCTTAATTACTATCAAGATCAGTTTTTAACAAAAACCGATCCTGATAGTATCAGAATCGGTTCTAACCAATAACTGATCCTAATAGTTCAAACTATTAGGCTTGGTTTTTGGTTAAAACTGATCCTGATACTATTTAGATCGGTTTGTAGTAAAAACCGATCCAAATGATTGAACTATTAGGATCGGTTTTATGTAAAAACCGATCCTGATAGTATCAGGATCAGTTCCTACAAAAAACTGATCCTAATAGTAATAAATTAGGATCAGTTATTACTAAAAACCGATCTAAATAGTTTTTAGGATCAGTTGTTTTAAATAAACCGATCCAGATACTTATTAGGATCGGGTGTCCCATATAACCGATCCAGATAGGCCGATCCTGATTCCTGTTTTTCCACTAGTGATGATATGTCAAGCTAAGCTTTTCTCTTTTAAAAATTAACTTTAGTAAAAGTACAGCAGATTCCTCTATGTTTATCAAATATTCACAAAATTGCACCACTATTATTCTTATTTATGTAGATGATATTATCATCATTGGAAATAATAATGAGGTAATTAGAAAGATAAAACAATATTTGAAATAGGAATTTGATATCAAGGACCTTGGTAACCTTTCATATTTTCGAGGAATAGAAATAGCTCACTCAAGTAAAGGCTTATTTCTATGTCAAATAAAATATGTCATTGACCGATTAAAATAAACTAGTAAATTGGAAGCTAAACCATCCAATACACCAATGAAAACCAATATTAAACTTGGAATTGAGGATGGTGAACCACTACCTGATATAGGACAATATCAAAGGTTAGTAAGTAAGTTAATTTATCTTACAGTCACTAGACCTAACATTGCATCCAACCCAGTGTTTCATGAAAGAACAAAACACATAGAGGTTGACTGTCACTTTGTCAGAGAAAAAGTATAGTCCAGAGAAATAGAAACACCATTCGTCAGAAGCAAAGAGTAACTGGCAGATGTCTTTACTAATGCACTCAACAAAGCCAGTCATCTAAACATACTTAGTAAGTTGGACTCAATTAATTTATTCGAACCTAACTTCAGGGGGAGAATTGAAGAATAAAGATCATTAGCCTCAGAATATTCATCATTGGCAGTTTTAGGCAACAAATAAAATAGCCTCCAATTGTACAACTGTTCAACTATTTTTGGTAAATAGCTTGATTCATGTAATGGCTAGTGAATCTTTGTAATTAAGACACAATTGGAGTGTAGATTACAGTATAGGTAATTTAGGAAATAGTCCAACGGCTAGTTAGAATTTTAGACTATATATACTCATGTATAAACCATCTAAAAATATACAACAATCAATAAAACAATATTTTCATCATTCTTCTTTCCACTCTAAATTTCAATAAATAGAAAAATCAAAGATGAACAGAAAAATATGAATATAGAAAATAAAAATAAAAACAACTACAATAAAGTTGGGAAGAAATCGATGCCTTGTTGCCGAAAGAAAGTGGTGCAAATGACTGACATAATTCAAACAAAACAACTTATTACATGCTGAAAAAAAAAACGTGTTGAAAACTTAGATAAGCAACTTGTTCATAAATAAAACAATACATAAATAGGCATACAACACAAACAATTTTTTCTTGAAAACAACAGTTCATAAATAAGGACCCAACACACAATTATCATATGCAAAAAGAAAAATAAGTGGTACAAATAACAGAGACAATTTAAACATTCATATCTCCAGTAATTGCATTACTTTCACTATCATGATTCTGATTCTCGGTGGAGTTAGATCTAGAAACAATACCAGCAAGGGTAAGTAATGCCCATAGTTGTGTGATCAACTCTTCTTGATCCAAAATTTTCTGATGACCTTCCACATTGCCTGATGGAGCGATGAACAACATCAATCACACCTGTGCTCCATCTTCAGCGTACTTCATGAGATCCTTGACCAGCATGGCACCCTTTCCAACCACTGAAGATTCACCCCATATGGCCTGTAGAGCATAGTTGCAACGATCTTTTGTCCAGTCAACCTCATCTGGTAGGAGCTCTGGAAGAACAGAGCAATTGCCACCACTAATTAGTAGGTGTCTGATCGAAGAACAGAGCAATTGCCAATATCTCTTTTGTCTAACACTCATGCATTTCTTTTGTCCAGTCAACCTCATCTGGTAGGAGCTCTGGAAGATATGCCACTAGATAGAAGCAATAGCTCGACAACGCTAAGGCTGCCTCTTGCTCTTTCTTGAATTGATAGTTATTTTGTTGGTGAGGTGAGGATTCTTGGTGGTGAAAAAGGGTTGTGGCGATGTGCCAAATAAGGATAGCCTCAGTGGTACTACCATTAGGCTAGCAAGCCCAACTCAAATGTTCCATGCCATAGATTTTTAGTGAAGTTTCTCCATTGGTGACTCTATCACCACTGTTTCTCAAGGACTTCAGTATTGCTTCTTTTGCATCAGTATTGGGAACTAAAATTGGAGATGATCTTGAAACTTTTTTTTGGATCCACTTTGAGAGGTGTGCAAGAATTGACACATCAACTTCTATACTAAACAAGATAGTCTTGACTTTCCCATCAAGAACAGAGGAATATACTCTAGTTTCCTTTACATTCTTCACTCGTGCTTTTTGTAACATCTTTTTTGTATACTTTGCAAGACGGGAAAGTAGTTTGCTTGATTTAGATACCGACAATCGGTATTCAGTAAGATCTGTTCCACTTAGCAGGGTCTTCAATGTAGTTTCCAATAAATTCAATATTGGACCAGCGTTTAGAATCAAACACTATCAATATCCCGGTGTATTGGATATAGATGCATGCAAACTAAGGAGATTGTGATGGCCAGATCAAGACGAGAGAAATTTTTCACAACCACAGAACCACGTTTAAAAACATGAAAAAAGTAATGAGTATATGCATCTTGTGAAAAAAAGAGAGAGCCATGCAGAACTCCTTTTAGTAATTGTATATATAAGGTAAGGTAAACCCCATTACCAAACATGATGTTAACACCGATCAAATCGACAATAATATGCCCGACAAAATAATGATAATCTGTTACCTTGACGTGCAAAATAATGATAATCAGAAACAAACTTTAGCTCTTCTTGGATAATGCTAAATAACCTCTCCGTTGGGTTTCTTTCTCCATCATTTCTGTTTGTCTGAATGTCTCCATTTCTGCCAATATAGTTAATTATTCCTTCTAGTACAAAATCAAGGACCAATTGCTCCGCCGTCTTCTGTAGTTTCCTAGTGGAGTGGTTGTCGTTACACACTCTAATTATATATCTCGATGAGCACTATCCAGATGAGAATCTGTTGAGCTCTTCCTTCTGGGTTATATTGCCTCGCTTGTGAGAACATGTATGACATGAGGGGGATGAAAAGAGCATAAGCCGAAGATAGGAAGAAGTTTGTGTCTTGGTCACTTACGATTCTATTTCTATTTCTAACTCTAAATCTTGGGAGCATCTCGGATTGTACAATCGACAGTACAGAAATTGTTATAATGAAGGAGGTGATGACCATTAAGATCTCAGCCCCAAGCTCGCTCGTGCAAGAATATTTCTGGTCTTTAATCATGGCTAGAACTTCTCTTGACTATGTTGGATTCTTCTTAATCACTTAGAGGTTGTTTATCTTGTTGCAGATTAAAACCCAAATTGAGTTGATAGTATGACGAATTGTTGGGTATTAGGTTTTCTCTACAAGAATCGAATGGAATTAACTAGTTCCTGTACTGGATCCATGCTGGGCGTGGTTTGATCTGAATATTTGGATTTCTTGGCACGCTTAAAGAATATAATTGTGGAATTTGAGAATTAGGTGATTGCTGATGTTTCTGATTTGTCTCATGGGTTACTATTTGACTTCAAAAGAGGATCCGTATCTTTCCAGGTATCCTTACATTTTTAACCTTCTTACAAATATGACAATAGCAAGAAGACGACTTTTATTAAAATTTGAAATAATTGACATCTTTTGTAAAAATATTTGTCATACGTAAATTGTCTGATAAAAGAAGAATATATATGAAATCTGAAAATCCTGGTGAACAGTAAAACACAGTAAAAATTTCTAGACTGTTGGATCAGTGATTTTCAAAGTGGCTTAATAAATAGTAAAAAAATTTCAAAAAATGTAAAATTTGGTCTCCAAGCACATTTCAATATGAAGATCATGTTGAGTGGTTCGGATCGACGTTTTAAACTTTAAAATCACAAAATATAGCGTGAAGTAAAATAGTCGCTTTATTTCGGAATTCACCGTTGCCCAACTATATATATATATATATAGAAAAGCTAGGGTGTGATGTGCTCATCAAGAGGATTTGGTGAGCACAACTCCAAAAGTATATTGAATCGACTTTAAACTCCAAATCTATATCGTTGAAATCCATGTACTTCACGAGTGATATATGTACATATACAATTTTGAAAGTTTTAAGTTTATTTGCTACATAGTCAAGCGGTAAAAGAAATGATAAAAATTGAATATGTAAAACAACTTATAAATTAAGTTATAAAAAGTTCCTTTCTTTGACCGCTTGATCTTGTAAAAATAAATCCAAAACTTTCAAAAAATTTCATGTACATGTATCACTCATGAATACAAGGATTCCAACGGTTTGGATTCGGCGTTTGAAGTCGATCCGATATACTTTTGGAGTTGTGGTCACCAAACCCTCTTGGTAAGCACATCACACCCTAGCTTTGCTCATATATATAGAAGTAAATCGGTCGAAATTATATAGAAGGTTAATAAATTAATTTTTATGCATTCATTTTTTGAATGTTTTTTACCACTTGACTTTATACTAAATTAATTCAAACATTTAAAATTTTCACATGTAGACGCACCACTTGTAAGGTATGCGGGTTTCAACAGTTCGGATTCGTCATTTAAATCCGATTTGACGGGTTTTATACTTGAGTTCACCAATGAGCTTGTTGAACCTAAGAACACCCTAGTTCTACTCTCTCTCTCTATATATAAAGGCTTTAATTACATTTTAATTCTAGTTGTGTGGCCAAACTATGATCCCGACCAGAGCCATTAATATTCTTTTTTCTTTGTTTGCATTACTAAAAAGATATTGTTTAATTATAATACTTGTATTATATTATATAAGTAGATTATTTGAGGGGGCTATTCATATAATTTAATTATTTGATAATAATTAGTTTTGTATCGGTATTTGAATCTGTATTCACAGACTATCTGTCCCGTATCCGTATATATTTAGGATGGATTTTGTTTTGAATTTTGACATCCATTTACTATTTGTATCTGTATTTGCATCTGCTCATTAAAATATGGATGTAGATTTAGTATCGGCATTATAGTTCCGTTTACATACTTAATGTGAACACATGCAAGTAGATTTAGTATTTAAGAAAAATTTGGGTGCGTTTCTATTTGTTGTTTACGTATTGTTAATTTGTGTGTCAAAATAGAGGTAGATCTTATATGTACCTCAGGAGCACAGATGAAATGTTGCTGAATTTTCTCTTTTTTTTTAAATATTAAATCTGCTTATATTAGTTCACATCTCTAATATAGAACTTTGAAAGAGACACCGGTCCTATTTAAGTCTATCCACCTCCGGTCAATGTGCATCATGTTCATTTTTTAATTGTTAATGACTTTAATTAAGTAGTGTAGTGGGTATAGTGCGTTAGTAGGTATAGGAAAAAGATCACTTTATTGGATCTCAACTGATTGAAGAATTTTACATATATTTGTATCACAACGAACTCGTATAAAAAATTCATTTCTCTAGTCATCGCATATTTGATGCAATTTTTTTTCTTGTCTTCAATTTTCAAATTATTTTTCAATGTTTTCATTAAATTAATTCCCCGAGCTTAATTCTCAACTTAAAATTAATTAAATTGTTACATGAATTAAATATTACTTTATTGTAATGAATTGTTAGTGTGATTGTAAATTACCTTAAAACGGTTATTTCAGTTTATAATAAAAAAAAAATACATAACTGACTAAAATTATCCTAAATTACAAAACTAAGAAATATCAATGAAATTTGTCCGCCTTCCGACGATCTTTCTTTTAATCCTAAAACGATCGCTAGAGACTACACCATGTAACGAATATATATATATATATATATATATTTAGCAAGCTTTTTAGGATATGAAGTTCTTTTTTAAAAAAAAAAATAAGAAGGCAATGAAGTTCCTTAGCAATGATTAAAATAAATTAGAATATGACAGCTAGCTTCTCGACCACTTTGCTAACGAAATAAAAATAATGACCAGCGAAAGCATGTCGAACTGTCTTTTCCTTGTTAATTCCATGAGCCAAAACTTTTACGGGAGAGTTGATTGACCTTAATTGAATTTTATATATATACACAAAAAACAACACTGTTAGGTTTTGACAGAAAAAGAGTGGAGCTTCAGTGGGAGAAACAAATGACTAGAATTTCTTAGAAGGGAAACTATTTTATTAAAATTTCGTAGAAAGTTTGTTATTTAAGTAGTTTGGTTTTGGTGGAGCGGTGGCTTTGTGCTGTGGGGTCCAGTTTTCAGTGATAGAAATATTATCTCCAGTAGTTACATAGCTGTGGAAGTCCAGTACGTAATAATCAACCGTATCATACAAGGCAAAATATTTGTTTCTGACCATCGAAGTCATGAGTGTGATGTGATTCTGGTACGTTTGATCAGCTTTGAGATACGTGCGAACAAATATTAAAATAAATATGCACGCATATTAAAGCGATAAGACGAACAAGAAACCCATCCGACTAAAATTTGGGTCTGATAACGTTGCGTGCAAATATTAAAGTAAATGAGTACGCATACTGAAGAATTGCACGCAAATTTAAAAGTTAATTGGACAAACGAGAAATTCATTCGACTCAAATTTGAATCCAATGAGCATCGAACCCAAATTAGTCTCATCTTGCAGTTTTATAAAACCGGACCAGACCAAATCAGATATTTGTACCGAAATAAACTGTTGCTACTAAACCGGTAAGAAACAATTTATTGAATCAATGTTTTATAAAAACTTGTAAATTGTAATCGTTCTTAAAAAAAATTAAACCAAGCTTTAAATGGGTTGTTTTTTACACTCTTGTCGTGCATTTCATGAATGAGATTTGGTTCTATGCTGTCTTTTTAAGTTGAATTATGGGCAGGCTTGTTAAATATAATGGCTTGTTAAATATATATGAAGCATCATATTTTTCGATAATACTTCAATTGCTTTTAACCGATAGAAAATATTTCTTATTATCTCATTTAATACTAATCTAATCACAGTTAAAATATAATTAAACAATATCACCTTTTAATAACAAATTTCAAAATAATTTTTTTACTATTTAATAACAAATTTCAAAATAAATCACACAAATCACAAATATAATTGAACTACTGTCCACTGTCTCGTTTATATCTTCTGCCACCGTTTGATCGCTCACCAACTGATCTGAGAAAATGTAAAAAAAAATAAAAATTACATTAGACCTTAAACATATAAGTTACATTAGCAACTGGCTGCCAAGTTACTTTAGTTTGTTTGGTTAAAATCATATAAAATTATATCCAACCCAGCCATTGGAAGAGAACGGTTGATAATGAATAAAATAATATGGGTAGGTTATTATTTTATTAATATCGCTAACCCAGCCATATGAGAAATTTGCTAATCCACCTTTTCGTTGGAATAGCAGAATAGCACATTTCCTGAGCTATTCTTATTTTCTGTTTTACGTTTGGATCACACAATTTAAGAATAGCAGAGCAATTTCTGGGTTGGTGCTATTCTAATTAATCCAATCCAAACGCACCATAAAAGATGATCCATTCATACTATATTCATTGTTGTGCCTGTCTATAAATTGATCATTGTCATATTTTTTTACGTATATAAATTTAATTTATTTCGATATGTATCTGGCACATATACTCGTCACACATATTTGTTATTTTTTTTCAAAAAATAAAAAATAATAAACAGAAAATGACATGTTATAAAATCCACAAAGCAATGATGTTTCCTAAATATGATTAGGAATGTAACACCATGTAATTTACCAGAAAAAGGGAATATAACAAGTCTCCACTTTGGTAAAGAAAATAAAATGAAAGAAAAGCTAAAACAAGTGGAACTTTCTTATGATTGTTAAATCTATGTGAAAGAGTGCATCCCAACAGTTGTACGAAATTGTTGTGCCTAACTTGCATAAGTAATTCAACCTCATTCTTGAATTAAGTTTCTTGTAGTGTATACTCTATATTGTATAGCGCTTGAAAAATAAAGAGATTTGAAGTACGAATTGGTTTACTTTATAGCTTGTCCAAAGCCGCCTCCTTGATGGTAGTGAAGTTGTAAATCATGAGAAATTCTGAAACCACTTCTCCTCCCACAGCGCATTCATTCCTGGGGTAACAGAAGAAGACAAATCATATATTTGTATAAAGAAACTTTGCTATGTCGATATATATAGTTAATTAAAATTGAAATCAAATCAATTATTTGACGTACTGTATGTTCTACGCGCAGCAGGCTCCTTTCTTCGAAAGCAAAATATAGTTGTCATCATTACCACTAGAAGAGCAGCAACAGCAACAACTACTATGACAATTATTATAGTTGTGTTTAATTTCTTTGGGAGCTTTATTGTACCAGTACCTGAAATCATTTAGGAAGAACTCAAGATCAATGTAAATTTCAATGTACTTGTGTAATTAACTTAACCCCACTGTGATCGATATATATACCTTGTTGAGTTGGCCTGATAGAATGCATCTCATAATGCACATAGCAGGAATATCCAAAGAACCGCACACCTAAACTATCTGCATACGGAGATGGCGGTTGCAGGAAATTAATGAGTGTACCCAAGCATTTGTAGCACTCCTCATGATTTAAGTCCCTTGTACACTGCAACAGCCCATACAATTTATCAGTTTCCGTCAAACTTTCTTCCCCTGAGGCCATCATATTTGCTGATCCCGTTGTTCGAACAATTAGCTTTTGAAATAATGCGTTCCGCACATTGCCAAACAGTTCAGGGTCTGAATAGTTCCCGATATTGTACGTAAGGTACGAAGTAGTGTCTGCCACACCGAAAAAATTCACATTCGAGTAGCGAATAAAGCATGATCCAGTGTCCAGCCTGCATTAATTTATGGTAAACCAAAACTAATGTTATATATATATATATATATGTGGCTCTTATCTGAGAAATATATATTTGGGAAAAATAGGAAAAGTAGAATATTTAATACCAGAAACTGGCGTTTTTGCTGTCAGGGCAATTGGTGGTGATACTGTAGGCAACTTCACTAAGGCAACTGTTGCATGCAGTGGGGTCAGCATCGGCATAGCATATTCCGAGGCCGTAGATTTGATCAGAGCTTGTGTTAACCATGTTGTTGAAGAAGCCACCATTTATTGGGGCACCAGTGGTTATGGAACTGAGAAGACCATAGAGATTATTCTTAAAGTTCGTATCGGAGCAATTTACAGAGCAGGACGGTTGAAGCAGAGCGTGAGCGGTTCTGCTATGGAGCAGTAATAATAGTATGAGTATCAATGGGAGGAGTTCAAGGAGGTAGGGAGCCATTTTTTTAAATTTTGTTGACCCAAGTACTTAGCAGGAACAACCGATAAGAGATGAATTCACATGTTTCACTTATATAGAGTTTAAAGCCATTTACATAATTACTGGATTAGAAAAAGTATTAGGACAAAACGAACCGCGTAGTTCCAATTTATAAAACGCTGGGTCTTCAATTATTGTTGAGCGTTGACCTCGTCAATATGACCATGAAATTAAGTCACCTGGTCGTCTTCTAAGATCAAAAAAGTAAAAGCTAATAGGGAAATTTCATATGTATTTCAAAAACATCAAAATTACATATTGCTCTTTTAAATTTCATAATAGACGAGGCATCGGATGACACCGTGTTTTGGTGACATCAGATGACAATGTCCAAATAGTCAATTCAAACCATTCAATATGATGGATATATTAAAATCTACTTGCAAATCAAATTTTACATTTTTTTGAATGTTTTTACTATTTATTAAGTATTTAACAAAATCGCTATATTCGGACCGTTGAATTTTTGTACCCATCTAAATAAACCCAAAAAAATTTCAGAAAAATGTAAAATTTGATCTACAAGCACATTTTAACATATCCATCAAGTTGAACGGTTTGGATCAACTATTTGGACTTTAAAAATAGACAGTGTCATCCGATATCACCAAAAAACGGTGTCATCTGATCCCTCCTCTTCATAATATCATATTTTGTTTCTAAAGTTTAAAAACTCACAGATTTATTCAATTTATAATGTTCTTTTTTTTTTGATAAAGCGAGTATAGCCCACCAATTTCATTAAGAAACCAAAATGTCAAATGCTAAGAGCTCCGACTATCTAGAGCTCAAAGCATGTATACAAAGTATTGATAGATGAACAAAAGAACGACAATAGCAAACTACAAAAGAGGAACAAGGAACTACAAAGCAAACATGACAGCAAAATAAATTGCTTGTCTAAGCTACAATAGGGATGCAAGTAGTCAGCATATCTTCAAAAACTGTCACCATCGTTGCACAATCAAGCTATATAGTCTGGATTATTCCAAGCATATGGATTGAACCGTCGACCATTGGGGTGGGTGCCCCTGGTAGCTCCTCTTTCTCCACTTCTTCCTCTAGGGAAGTGGCTTCTTCCTCGGAATGAGGTAGAAGGTCCTGAGAGCAAAGATTATTAGTATCCATCGGTAAAATAAGAAATAAGTGTAAAAGAGATCCTGTATTAGAATTAGTATACCAAAATTTGACAAGTGAAATAATTTTAAATCCTACCTCATTATAATGTTCTTTTAAATTACATATTTCTCAATATTAAAAAATTATATATGTACCAAGCATAACAAACATGTTTAGTCTTCCAATTGGCCAGTTTGTTAGAGCCAATGGACTTCGTTTTTCTCATCATGCACACACTGTGTGTGCCTAAATATCAATTGTCGAAGGATACATGGGCCGAAGCACATTTTGTTTTCTTTCTTCAAACATCAACATTCGGGGAAAGAGGTTTGAACGGGCAGGGTTTAAAAACTTTGAACCTTGGTTAGAAGCATATTTATAGCTGTTCAAACAAAAAAAAAATTTCAATAAGCTCCAAATGATTTTTTGTACACCGTATAATAGAAAAATCAAAGGTGAACAGAAAAATATGAATATAGAAAATAAAAATAAAAACAACTACAATGAAGTTGGGAAGAAATCGATGCCTTGTTGCCGAAAGAAAGTGGTGCAAATGACTGACATAATTCAAACAAAACAACTTATTACATGCTGAAAAGAAAATACGTGCACAAACAACTTAGATATGCAACTTTCTCATAAATAAGCATACAACACAAACAATGATTCCTTGAAAGCAACGGTACATAAATAAGGACCCAACACACATTTATCATATGTGAAAAGAAAAATAAGTGGTACAAATAACAGAGACATTCAAACATTCATATCTCTAGTAATCACATTGCTCTCACTATCATGATTCTGATTCTCGGTGGGTTTAGGTCTAGTAACAATACCATCATGGGTAAGTAATGCCCATAGTTGTGTGATCAACTCTTCTCGGTCCAAAAATTTCTGATGACCCTCTACATTATCTGATGGAGCAATGAACAACATCATCTCTGCCCAAAAATCAGCCAACATCATCCACACCTGTGCTCCATCTTCAGTGTGCTTCATGAGATCCTTGCGAGCATGGCACCCTTTCCGACCACTGAAGATTCACCCCATTTGGCCTGTAGTGCATAGTTGCAACGATCATTTTTAGTAGGTGTCTGATCGAAGAACAGAGCAATTACCAATATCTCTTTTGTCAAACTCTCATGCATTTCTTTTGTCCAGTCAACCTCATCTGGTAGGAGCTCTGGAAGATATGCCACTAGATAGAAGCAATAGCTCGACAATGCTAAGGCTGCCTCTTGCTCTTTCTTGAATTGATAGTTATTTTGTTGGTGAGGTGAGGATTCTTGGTGGTGTAAAAGGGTTGTGGCGATGTGCCAAATAAGGATAGCCTCAGTGGTACTACCATTAGGCTAGCAAGCCCAACTCAAATGTTCCATGCCATAGATTTTTAGTGAAGTTTCTCCATTGGTGACTCTGCCACCACTGTTTCTCAAGGACTTCAGTATTGCTTCTTTTGCATCAGTATTGGGGACTACAATTGGAGATGATCTTGAAACTTTTTTTCGGATCCACTTTGGGAGGCGTGCAAAAATTGACACATCAACTTCTATACTAAACAAGATAGTCTTGACTTTCCCATTAAGAACAGAGGAATATACTATAGTTTCCTTTACATTCTCCACTCGTGCTTTTTGTAACATCTTTTTTGTATACTTTGCAAGACGGGAAAATAGTTTGCTTGATTTGGATACCGACAATCGGTAAGATCTGATCTACTTAGCAGGGTCTTCAATGTAGTTTCCAATAAATTCAATATTGGACCAGCGTTTAGAATCAAACATTATCAATATCCCGGTGTATTGGATATAGATGCATGCAACAACTAATAAGATTGTGATGGCCAGATCAAGATGAGAGAGAAAATTTTCACAACCACAGAGCCACGCTTAAAAACATGAAAAAAGCAATGAGTATATTCATCTTGTGCCAAAAGGGAGAGCCATGCATGCAGAACTCCTTTTAGTAATTGTATATGATGTTAACACCGATCAAATTGACAATAATATGGCCGAGAAAATAATGATAATCTGTTACCATGACGTGCAAAAAATCAGAAACAAACTTTAGCTCTTCTTGGATAATGCTAAATACCCTCTCCGTCGGGTTTCTTTCTCCATCATTTCTATTTGTCTGAATGTCTCCATTTCTGCCAATATAGTTAATTATCCCTTCTAGTATAAAATCAAGGGCCTTTTCACATCCGCTCTCATCTATTGGGAGCTTGGTGAACCTTCGCCTCAACATTTTAGCAAGGGAAAAGGAGAGGCAAGTGTCATGCCAGTCAGGATGCACACTAGTAAACAGTTCATCTTCAGTCGAATTGAGCTGGAAAACACTGCCAATCGTGATCAGGCCTTTATCGGAACTGGGTTTTTTCTTGCCTAGGAGGTAACTGTTACTGTAAACGTATATCTCGTGATTTTCCTCACCCATAACGAAGTAGTTGCAACTACTCATTGGTGTCGTCTTGAGATCATCTTGGAGGAGGTGATGACCATTAAGATCTCAGCCCCAAGCTCGCTGGTGCAAGAATATTTCTGGTCTTTAATCATGGCTAGTACTTCTCTTGACTATGTTGGATTCTTCTTAAATCTTAATCACTTAGAGGTTGTTTATCTTGTTGCAGTTTAAAACCCAAATTGAGTTGATAGTATGACGAATTGTTGGGTATTAGGTTTTCTCTACAAGAATCGAATGGAATTAACTAGTTCCTGTACTGGATCCATGCTGGGCGTGGTTTGATCTGAATATTTGGATTTCTTAGCACGCTTGAAGAATATAATTGTGGAATTTGAGAATTAATTAGGTGATTGCTGATGTTTGAGTTGGTCTTGTATCTCTGATTTGTCTCATGGGTTACTATTTGGCTTCAAAAGAGGATCCGTATTTTTCCGGGTATCCTTCTTACATTTTTAACCTTCTTACAAATATGACAATGGCAAGAAGACAACGACTTTTATTAAAATTTGAAATAATTTACATCTTTTGTAAAAATACTTGTCATACGTAAATTGTCTGATAAAAGAAGAATATATTTTTCGTAAGTTGGGCAACATAAAAGGTGAGCATGTGACTCAAAAAAATGCTCTCCCGGCCTTTTGATGTGAAACAAAATTAATATGGACATTTACCAATTTAAGACATCTTACCATGAATTTAAGAATTAATTTCCTAGTAAATACCAATGAATGTACATGATTTTAGATCATTAGCTTCCACACTATTGAAGTAGAAATTTAATTCAGGCACTACTAGCTGCAGAGGATCCATGCATTCCTTTTCTTTCATCTTTTATTAAGGAAACGACAAAAAAAATTGATTAGAGATTGTTTTACGACTAAACGAACGAACCGCGTGGTTTCCAATTTTTAAACGCGCGGGTCTCCACGGATGATTTGAAAATACATGTTTTTATTAAATTATGTACCATTAAAAACAACGATTTTCAAGCCATCTTAATAAATAGTAAAAGAATTTGAAAAAATATAAAATTTGGTCTCCAAACACATTTTAATATAGATTAAACATCTAATCGTTTGGATTGACTGTTTGGACTTCGAAAATTGGAAAAACGAATCATTTGTCCCTAGGGCCAGGAAAAAAACGTTTTGAGCTTAGCCATATATATATAGAGTAAGGCTACAGTGAGTTGCAAAGTAAAACACGTTTTTACTTCACGCAATATCTTCATTTTCAAAGTTCAAATAGCCGATTCAAGCTGTTAAATGTTTAATCTATAATAAAATATGCTTGGAAACTAAATTTTATATTTTTTTGGAATTTTTTTACTATTTCTTAAGCCACTTTGAAAATCTAAAAATCCTGGTGAACAGTAAAACACAGTAAAAATTTCTAAACCGCTGAATCAGTGATTTTCAAAGTGGCTTAATAAATAATAAAAAAATTTCAAAAAATGTAAAATTTGGTCTCGAACCACATTTCAATATGGAGATCATGTTGAGAGATTGGGATCGATGTTTTGAAATTTAAAATCACAAAATATAGCGTGAAGTAAAATAGTCGCTTTACTTCGGAATTCACCATTAATTTTGCCCAACTCTATATATCTATATATATAGAGAGAGAGAGAGAGTAAAGCTAGGGTGTGATGTGCTCAACAAGAGAGTTTGGTGAGCATAACTCCAAAAGTATATTGGATTGACTTTAAACTCCAAATCCTAACTGTTGAAATCCATGTACTTCATGAGTAATGTATGTACATATAAAATTTTGAAAGTTTCAAGTTTATTTGCTACACGGTCAAGCGATCAAAGAAATAATAAAAATTGAATATATAAAACAACTAATAAATTAAGTTATAAAAAGTTTCTTTCTTTGACCGCTTGACCTTGTAAAAATAAAACCGAAACTTTCAAAAAATGTCATGTAAATGCATCACTCATGAAGTACAAGGATTTCAACAGTTTGGATTCGGCATTTAAAATCGATCCGATATTTGGAGTTGTGCTCACCAAACCCTCTTGGTGAGCACATCACACCCTAGCTTTGCTCATATATATATATAGAGAGAGAGAGATGAGCTACGGTGAGTTGCGAAGTAAAAATGCATTTCTACTTCACGCTGTATTTTTATTTTTAAAGTCCAAACGACCTATCCAAACCATTAGATATTTAATTCATATTGAATTGTGCTTTGAGACCAAATTTTACATTTTTTGGAATTTTTTACTATTTATTAAGCATTTTTTAAAATTGTTGTTTTGCTGTGAACAGTAAAAAAAGTAAAATTTTCTGGACCATCAGATCAGCAACTTTCAAAATTGCTTAATAAATAGTAAAAAATTTTCAAAAAATGTAAAATTTGGTCTCAAAGCACATTTCAATATGGAGAACAAGATGAACGGTTTGAATCAACGTTTTGAACTTTAAAATCGCAAATTATGAGCGTGAAGTAAAATAGTCACTTTACTTTGCAACTCACCGTAGCCCATCTCTCTCTCTCTTTCTATATATATATATATATGTATATATGTATAGATATGTATAGATATGTATATATATGTATAGATATGTATATATATGTATATATAATGGCTAAGCTCAAAACGTTACTTCCTAGCCTCCGGAAAAAACAACTCGGATTTTTATTTTCAAAATTCAAACAATTGATCCAAATAGTTAGATGCTCAATTTATATTATAATGTGGTTGGAGACCAAATTTTACATTTTTTGGAATTTATTTACTATCTATTAAGATAATTTGAAAAGAACTGTTTTTCAATGGTGCAAAATTTTAGTAAAAACAGCAATTTTTAAATCATTTTAATAAATAGTAAAACAATTCCAAAAAATATAAAATTTGGTCTCCAAGCACATTTTAATATAAATTGAACATTTAATGGTTTGGATATCCTGTGTGGAGTTTGAAAATAAAAAAACCGAGTCGTTTGTTCTGGGGGCTACGAAAAAATGGTTTGAGATTAGCCATTCTCTCTCTCTCTCTCTCTTTCTATATATATATATATATATAAAGTCAATCGGTCAAAATGATATAGAAGGTTAATAAATTAATTTGTATGCATTTATTTTTTGAATGTTTTTTTACTGCTTGACTTTCTACTAAATTAATTCAAACATTTAAAATTTTCACATGTAGATGCACCACTCGTAAAGTATGTGGGTTTTAATAGTTCGGATTCATCATTTAAATCCAATTTAACGGGTTTTGTACTTGAGTTCACCAAGGAGCTTGTTGAACTTAAGAACACCCTAGTTCTACTCTCTCTCTCTATATATATATTTTAATTACATTTTAATTCTAGTCGTGGGACCAAACTATATATGATCCCGACCGGAGCCATTAATATTATTTTTTCTTTGTTTGCATTACTAAAAAGATATTGTTTAATTATAATACTTGTATTATATTATATAAGTAGATTATTTGAATGGGCTATTCATATAATTTAATTATTCGATAATAATTAGTTTTGTATCGGTATTTGAATCCGTATTCATAGATTATCTGTTCCGTATCCGTATTCTCATCCATTTGCTATTTGTATCCAAATTCGATAATAATTAGTTTAGGATGGATTTTGATTTGAATTTTGACATCCATTTACTATTTGTATCCATATTCACATCTGCTCATTAAAATATGGATGTAGATTTAGTATCGGCATTATGAGTTCCATTTACATACTTAATGTGAACACATGTAAGTAGATTTAGTATTTAAGAAAATTTTGGGTGCGTTTCTATTTGTTGTTTACGTATTGTTAATTTGTATGTCAAAATAGAGGTAGATCTTATACGTACTTCAGGAGCACAGATGAAATGTTGCTGAGTTGTCTTTTCTTTTTTTAATATTAAATCTGCTTATATTAGTTCACATCTAATATAGAACTTTGAAAGAGACGCCGGTCCTATTTAAGTCTGTCCACCTGCGGTCAACGTGCATCATGTTCATTTTTCAATTGTTACTGACTTTAATTAAGTAGTGTAGTAGGTATATAGTGCGTTAGTAGGTATAGGAAAAAGGTCACTTTATTGGATCTCAACTGATTGAAGAATTTTACATATATTCGTATCACAATGAACTCGTATAAAACTTCATTTCTCTAGTAATCGCATATTTGATGAATTTTTTTTCTTGTCTTCAATTTTCAAATTATTTTTCAATGTTTTCATTAAATTAATTCCCCGAGCTTAATTCTCAACTTAAAATTAATTAAATTGTTACATGAATTAAATATTACTTTATTGTAATGAATTGCTAGTGTGATTGTAAACTATCTTAAAACGGTTATTTCAGTTTATAATAAAAAAAAATACATAACTGACTAAAATTATCCTAAATTACAAAACTAAGAAATATCAATGAAATTTGTCCGCCTTCCGACGATCTTTTTTTTAATCCTAAAACGATCGCTAGAGACTACACCATGTAACGAATATATGTATATATAATTTTAGCAAGGTTTTTAGGATATGAAGTTCTTTTTTTTTTTTCAAATTAAGAAGGCAATGAAGTTCCTTAGCAATGATTAAAATAAATTAGAATATGACAGCTTCTCGACCACTTTGCTAAAGAAATAAAAAAATGACAAGCTAGCGAAAGCATGTCGAACTTTCTTTTCCTTGTTAATTCCATGTGCCAAAACTTTTATGGCATGGGAGAGAACATCCATGGTTTCACATGGTAATCTAGTACATATATATATATCCTTTCAATATATATCTTATTGAAAGCTGATTGACTTTAATTGAATTTTATATATATACACAAAAAACGACATTGTTAGGTTTTGACAGAAAAAGAGTGGAGCTTCAGTGAGAGAAACAAATGAGTAGAATTTCTTCGAAGGGAAAATATTTTATTAGAATTTCGTAGAAAGTTTGTTATTTAATTACCCTCATGATGAAGTTAGTCCATGAAAACTACTATTCCATGGTAAAAATGTTACACTAAGAAAATTGTAATTAAATAGATAGAGATGAACTATAATTAACATTGGTGGATAACAAAGATCGATCTGATCATATCAAGAAGAAATTTGTATTAGTTATGAGAAAATGGTGTACATCCATATTTAAAGAAATTATCGTTAATTGCACAAATGTATACAAATATATATAAAAGATAACAAATTAAGCTAGTAAATAGAGCATACCAAGGTTGGATATATATATAACTGAGAGGTTGATTTGTTGGGTCATTTCCGTATAACACAGAAGATCTGAAGATTTGCTGGGCCATTTTAATTAATTGATTGAAGTAAATTAGTTGTGAATAACCTAATTAATTCAGAGGCCATATTGGGCTAGTATTGGGCTCGTATTGGTCTTGTGAGCCCATTGAGGACTCCATAGCTCCATGCTTATTATAATCACTTATTGCGTGATGTGTATAACTCATTCGTGCACATTTGATTATCACAAATTTTAAACCTGTTTGTATTAATCTTGGTGCGACAAAAAATAAAATCATTAAAAGCTTCTTCTCTGACCAATCCTATTTTCTACAAATGTGGAAATAAAGGCAATTTTGCGACAAATTTTAGGAATTCATCCCTTTGTTTCCTTTGCAACCATTTCAGACACAAGGCACGATGGTGTAAAGCTACCACAGAAAAACCTTCTGAAAAACCCAAGTTCCTCACTTCTACGCTACACCAGCTATATAGTGAGGAACTTGAGCAAAATTTCGTCAGAGTTTCCTTATGAAAGATTCTGCAAGATGGGGCCTAGAACGAGTTGCTGAAGCTCTCTAGCGACACCATGGTCAATACACACGGCAGGTGGGGGGAGTTGAGTGTCAATATTGTAGCACAGTAGCTACAGCTGGCAACTTCACTGAGAGTCTTAACTTGAAAAATTATAGCTTTATTTTCTTAGTGCTTGATTTTTAATTCTGACTTGTTGCTTCTTTTTTATTTTTTTCGTGCACCAAAAGTAATCACAAGGAAATAGTAGCAGCTCACATTTGTAGCAAAAGAATAGCAAGGCAAGGATTAGGAATGTAACACTCGAGCGACCAACATTCTACACAAAAAAGTGAAGTGAAATACATCGTATTGGTAACATTAATCTCAACTAGATTCAAATTCTAAGAATGTACGTAAGCCAAAAAAGTCAAAATCAAAAGTTGTAAGAGTTCCAACCTAACTGTTCTTGCTGCGACCAATTCTTCTATCTTTGCTTGATGCCATTCTTCATTTTCTGCTGCTTCTTCGTTGGTTGCTGCGTCTACAACAAATAATACTTGTGTTGTTTCATACAATTCCTGCACAGATTTCATCTTTCTTACAGGTGTTTCAGATATGGCGCCTGTTGTACACTCTTATTGTTGGTGTTTTTGGCTCAGGGTTTTGGCTTTTGTCAGGACTGTCTGGAGGTTAATCAGCATCAGAACTGTCTGGAGGTAAAAGAAGCTTGAACCATTTTGTCAGATAATAGATTTCAATTGTAGGTACAGTGCTAGTTGAACCAACTGGTACAGTAAGACATAGGTACAATGCTGGTTGAACCAACTGGTACAATAAGACATGCTCTTCACTACACCAAAAGAAATGGTTACAATTAGATAAACAGAGAGAGAAAAGGAACAAACCTGAGACCAGCAATTACTCCAGCTAGCATTATCTTGGAAGTTTCTAGATACCTTTGCCCCATCACATATGTTAATCCAATCGAACAAACTGCACAATACAAACAAAATTATAAAGTACTGTAACCACAAGTATAGTCTCATATTACTGAACAAGCTTCTATTCACTTATCAGAAATGATTCTTCTGCAGATACCTGTAGCAAGCACTGGTAAAGACCTAATCTTTTTATTTGTTTTTCATAAAGAAATCAATTCGAACAGTTTTTAAGAATAAATTTACAAAATTCTTTAAGAATATTAATCACATTAATTAGAATAATTTTAGTCCATAGTGATCCCAATTTCAGAGATTTTAAGTTCAATTTAACATGCCTACCTACTCGATCCATCAAAACTATGAAAAAAATCAAGTACCAACAAAATCACAGTTATAAGCATTCATCCAAATCCCCAATTAGTCTAAAATGCTCAACAATTTAACAAAAAAGAAAAATACTTGTAGTTTTAGTTTACCAGCAATCCCAATTTGAGGATTCCAGAAATTTTCAGTTCAATTTAACATTCCACCTACTTGATCCATCCAATCAGTGACAAAATTCAAGTACCAACAAAATCACAGTTACAAGCATGCAACCAAATCTCCAATTCCTCTAAAATGCTCAACAATTTAACTAAAAAGAAAAGTACTTGTAACAAATACATACGGGTTTCAAGGGCTAAAGCAGAAATCGTGCATTTTGTTCTTCTTGGTTTCTCTCTTTTTCTCTAAAGTTTAGATCTGATTGTTGAATTTTGGAGAAGTTTGACCATTGATCGAAGATTTGAATCGATAAATTGAATAGAGAGAAGTGGGAGAGCTGATTTGTTTAATTTTATTTTCCGAAAGTGGTTTGGTTTTGGTGGGGCGGCGGCTTTGTGCTGTGGGGTCCAGTTTTCAGTGAAAGAAATATTCCCTCCAGTAGTTTCACTGCTGTGGAAGTCCAGTACATAATAATCAACCGTATTTTACACGGCAAATATTTGTTTCTGACCATCGAACTCATCAGTGCGATGTGATTCTGTACGTTCGATCCGCATTAAGATATGTGTGAACAAATATTAAAATAAATATGCAGGAATATTAAAGCTGATAGGACGAACAAGAAGCACATCCGACTAAAATTTGAGTCTGATGATGTTGCGTGCAAAGATTCCTATTTTCTTTTATTAATACTCTAAAAATAATAAAAATATCAAATATGCCTTCCGTTTTTTTTTTTTTAAATGTCCGGACGGCCTAGCTGAAATAAGTTTTTACTGGGCAGGATAGAAAATAAATAAATATATAGTATGCTTTATATCAGACCGTCCAACTGAGGGGCAGTTTGGTATAAATAGATGGCCGCTCCCTGGGTGGCAGTTTGATGCTGAGAGCTGGCCGTCTTCTAGTTGGGCAGTCAGAGTATTTAAAAAAAAAAAAAGGGCATATTTGAAAATTTTATTATTTTTAGGGTATTAATAAAAAAATCGGTATGCATATTGAAGAATTGTGCATGGATTTTAAACTTGATCGGACGAACGAGAAATTCATTAGAGTAAAATTTGAGTCTGATACTCTTGCGTGCAAATATTAAAGTAAGAGTGAGACTTGCGTGCTAAGGATGGCATTAAGTCATTTGTGCTACGGTTTCAAAAACTTATCGTATAAATTTCAAACTTCAATTTAAGTAGCTCAATAAATTTATTATATAATAAATTTGTAGAAAACTAATTTTTACTATTTTTTAATTTTCTTTCTATTTTTTGTGATTCATGAAAGATGGCCAAAAATTGTCTAAAATATTGACAATTTTTTTTTATTTTTAAGTCATTTTTTGCATCTTTCATAAATTATTAAAAATACTATAAAAATTTCAAAAATAGTAAAAAAATGTAATTTACATGTTTAGCATATAATAAATTTAGTGAGTTATTTAAATCGAAGTTTGAAGTTTATACGATAGGTTTTTAAGATAGATTTTATAAAATATTGGGCCGATAGTTGGGTCAAAATAAAATGTTGCTACAAAACCGGTAAGAAACGGTTTATTAAACCGTTTTTTTTTTTTATAAAAACTTGGTAAATTGTAATTGTTCTTAAAAAAAAAAAATTAAACCAAGCTTTCAAATGGGTTCAGTTTTTTATACTCTTTGTCATGCATTTCATGAATGAGATTTGGTTCTCTTGTATGCTCTTGATAATGTTGTCATTAAGTTGAATTACGGGCTTGTGAGCCCATTGTTATCTTATGACCTTTTGTGCCTTAAAATATGATCCCATCATACTAAGCACTTATTATTACGGGCATCTGAGTCCATGGCTCCATGCTTATTATAAGCACTTATTATTGCGTGATGTATAGAACTCATTTAATCACGAAGGGGGGACAGGAAGGTTTGTGCCTATATTAGGCGCAAATGAGACGCGGTCTCAATTTGATATCTTTTTTTTGTTTTTTTTGTTTTTGCGTGAATCATGCCCGTAGGCAATAGCTTTATTAATCACAACTTTCATAGGAGATTACATTTGATATAAAAACCTTTCCATGAAAAACTAAAATCCCAAAAACATAGGATATGTGTAGCCCATACAGTCCCAAGCTATCCCTTTCGTTGAACCCATTTTTGCTAACTTATCAACCTTTCCATTTTCATCTCTACTCACATGGCTACATACAAAACCAGTGTTTTCCTTCATGAGCTTTCAGATTTGCATGGTTTCCTCCAAGGCTCGCCATTCAGTTTCTATTGGTGGTTGTATACTTGATATCGCCTTAGATAGAGACAGATTGTCAGTGCAAAACCTACATGAGGAAATACCGGACAGTACAACATATTTCATTGCCTCTAGTAGAGCCTTTGCTTCTGATTGCATGGGGCATGATGATAGTATTCCAGCTGTTCTGTATGCTATTAAAGTTTCGCCTTTTGAGATTATAAATCCCATGCCCCCATTCCAATCCATGATCCATGACCCATCCGTAAAGCAAGTGTAAGAGTTAATGCCTACCTCCAGCTGTTGTGATATATTTGGTGCATGCCGAGTGAAGTTGGAATGTTTGGTACCCGACTTTCCACCGTATGCACGGTCATTTCGGCACCGCCATATTGACCACATACAATTCACCATTGTTGTCCATTGCTCTTCTGTTAGCATCCTAGCCATTTGTACCAGATTATAGTGGAGGTCCCCATTGAAGCTATCTGATTGAAGTGGTAAAGGACTAGCAAACCAGCAACTTCTTGCAAATGTACATAGAAACATCATATGATTAGCATCCTCCACTTCTTCCCCACAAACAGCACATGTTGCATCACCTCTTGAGGTTCTTACTGCTATGACCACTCCTAGCAGAAGTGCTCTATTTACCAGCTTCCAAAGAAATAATCTTAAACGTGGTAACACATAACCTTTCCGCCAAATAATCCTCCACTTCTCTTTTTCCAGTTGTGTTGAAAGTTGAAACAGAATTTTCACCTTGTGTTGTAGCTTGCAATTCACCTAGCTTGATATATGCTTTTTTAACCGAGAAAGACCCATGTGAGGCCGCAATAGAGATCAATCGATCCTCCTCATCCGGTGCAATTGGAGGCAGCACATGTGTTACTATCTGTACACTTTGCTGGAAACCAAAAAGTTCTATCAATTTCCCAATATCCCATGTATTGCTTGGTACCTCTACCAGCTCATTTACAGTCAACTTTCGTTGCATAGCATTTTGCGGATTAATTTCCATCATTCCCGGAGCCCATGGTTGTGCAAAAGCCCTACATGTCTTGCCATTTCCCAATCTCCACGTTAACCACGGCAACAATTTCTCTCGAAGGGTCATGATTGCTTTCCAAAACATAGTACATCTGCTGCTCCTTTTGTTTGTCCAAACATCTGATCTTGGCATATATTTAGCCGCCACTATTTGAGTCCAAAGCGCTTCTGAGCCAGCAGCTAATTTAAAAAGTGACTTCATTAGCATAGCATCGTTAACCCTTGAGAGATCTCTAATCGCAAGTCCTCCTTTATCCAACGGTTTTGCTATTTTATCCCAAGCCACATAGGACAAAAATCTGTCCTTGTCTAATGCACCCCAGAAAAATCTCCTTGTATAGGATGTGAGTTCTTTATCACCGTAGTCGGTATCTTTAGAGTAGCCATATAATAGATAGGTACAGATTGTAGTACACTCTTGATCAAAATTAATCTTCCTGCTTGAGATAATATATGGCCCTTCCACATTTGTAACTTGGAGGTAACCTTTCTTATTAGAAAATCAAATGATCCTCTTGAGGTTGAGATAGGGGCACCTAAGTATGATGTTGCTGTATCATTTTCAGAAGGAACAGAGAGTATACTCGAAATAGCAGTCTTTTCTTCATCTGAGACTGCTCCACTAAACCAGATTGTGCTTTTATCCGGGCCTACACGCTGACCCGAGATATCAGAAAAAAGAGAGAGTTTGCGAGATGGTGTGTGCCTCTTGATTTGTGGCTGCCCCAAAGAGAAGTAAATCATCCGCATATATGCAATTTGTAATTGGTGATGCACTAGCTAAACGAACCCCTGTCAACTGGCCATTGTCTAATAAGAATTTTAACTGTCTCAAGAGAATATCCATACCAAGAATAAACAAATATGGCGAAAGGGCGCACCCCTGCCATAGTCCGCATTCAGGTTTAAAGAAGCCTCCATCACTAGAGCCACTAACCACCACCGAAAACTGAGCGGATGTAACACACGCCATAATCCATTGTACCAATCTAGGAGGAAATCCATATAAAGGCATAATTGACATTAAGTAACCCCAATCCATTCGATCAAATGCTTTCAACAAATCGACCTTCAAACAAAATTCTATATTAGCATAATTGCTTAAGCTAAAAGAGTGTAAAACTTCCCTCAACAAAATGACATTCTTCAAGATATCTCTGCCCGGAACAAAGGCCGCTTGAGTTGGTGATATGCAATCAGCAATGAAAGGTTTAAGCCTTAGAGAAATAATTTTGGATATAATCTTGTATAGAACATTGCAGACTGATATAGGTCGGAATTGCCCAACTTGATGAGCATCTTGACTTTTTGGAATAAGGATAAGATTAGAACGAGCTATGTTGGCCGGCATCACCCCTGATCTGAAAAAAGCCAAAACCTCACCCAAAACTGTGGGACCAAAAATATCCCAATTGTCTTGTAGCATCTTCGCATTGAAACCGTCTGGACCCGGGGCTTTGTGTGGCCCGAGCATCTTGAGAGCATTGTATATTTCCTCATCTGTAGGATCAGTGCAAAGGGATTCCCACATATAAAATGGAATTTTTGGCAAACCCGCAATCAAATTTGGGTGTAGAGCTTCTTTTACTGGAATTCGGTCACTGGATCTATAAATAGATCTAAAGTGCTGCACAAAAATTTTCCTTATATTTTTCTCATTTGTTTCCTACCGATCTGGTTCAATTAAAAGAGATTTTATAGAGTTTCTCTTATTTCTAATCACTGCAGTAGTGTGGAAAAATTTTGAGTTACGATCTCCAAAAAGAGCCCAATTAACTCTTGACCTTTGATGCCAATAATTCATTCATTAGTAAATATCTCTCATGTTGACTTTGTAAATTTTGTTCATTTTTTCTAGTATCTCCATCAGGTGGTTGCGCATTTAGTGACGACATTTGATCCTCTATTTGCTTGAGCAATACTTTTGGAGTTTTTTGCTTGCGTACCCACACCATGACCTCCTTTTTAAAATTCTTTGTTAACTGATTCCATCCATGTTGAGAGACTCGCACAGCTTGGGCACAAACCTCCTTGAAATCATCATGTAATAGCCACCAATTTGCACATCTAAAATCTGGCCGAACTCTGACAAATTTTGGGTTGGTTAGAACGAGAATAGGTAAGTGATCACTATTAAAGCGTGGTAAATGGAAAACTGCTGTGTTTGGAAATGCCAAAGTCCATGGAAGATTACATAACGCTCTATCTAACCGTTGAGAAATATTTGCTGCCCCCCCTTGCTTATTAGACCAAGTGTAAGCAGGACCATTATGGCCGAGATCAATGATCCCGGCGCCATGTATTCAAGCCTGAAAAGCCCTGTTTTGAGTGCTCAATTTAGAATTTCCTCCCCACTTCTCCACTGTATCCTTAATTGCATTGAAGTCACCCAAAATGCAAGTAGGTTTGTCTTGATTTTCAAGGTATGAATCAATTCTGCTCCAGATTTCCGGATTACCTACCCGGTCTGGATCCCCATATACTGCAATCAGCAGCCACTCTCTATTGCTACCAATTTCTTGTACCTCAGCTACTATTAAACTTCTTCCTGTTTCTCTTGCTACAATCCTGACCTCATCTCCCCAAAGCAACCAGAGACCACCCGACCTTCCTTCAGATGGAACCAGAATAGAATTGCACAAAGACAAATTTTTAACCCTCTGAGATGCCACCTCAACACAACATTACACAGTCTCAGAAATAAATGCAATTTGTGCCCTTGTACAACGAAGGTATCTGCTTAACGTGGATACTGTCATGCCTCCGCTTCCCTGACAGTTCCACGACATGATATTCATAAATCTATTGCCGGCGTGTTCGGCCCCGCCGGCCTTGGCCTTTTCGCCTTGTACTTGGAGTTTAAACATGTATTAGAATTTTCAAGGTTCAGACACCATAAGATTACCTTCCCCTACTTCAACTTGCTGTCCCATCACATTTTCACCAAGAAACTGATTATTACTACTCACCTCATGTACAAAACTTCCAAAATTTTCTCTTGTTACCCACCTGAGTTGCTGCTTGTCTAGGGTCAGATTGAGAGTTTGTTGCATTTCTTAGAACAATGTGACCAGGAGCTAATGTCAGATCTGTTAACAATGCTCCTTTCCTCGGTGATAAAATATCAACATCTTTGAACCTTTCTTCCTGGCCTGGCTTTTTGGTTAACATAGCGAGCCTTGCATGATCTTGACAACCAGCCATCTCATGTCCCAAAGTACCACAAAATAGACATATACGAGAAATTTTCTCATACGCACAATACACTTTTATTTGGCCAAGAGACAGGTGATTCACTTTAATATAATCCTTTACCGGCTCTCCTACCAGGATAAGGACCTTCACTTTAACAAATCTGCGGCCATGAACAAATCCCTTAACCGGTGCTGACACCGGCTCCCCAACCTTCTTGGCTATTATGAGTAGCCCTTCATCTTTAAACACATTTACCAGAAAATTCAAAAGTAACACCCACACAACAGCATGATCTACTTGAACTGGGTTCAAGTCCTAGTCTGAATTGACTTGCTTAAGAGCCACCAAATCTCCTCTATATGTCCAAACACCTCCTAGCTTGGCCCGATTTAGATCCTCAAAAGTGGTAAACTCAAAGAGGTAGTGATTTTTTGTCACCTGTTTCATTGTTGTAGATGGATCTGCCCCCCATGCCTGTAACATAGCTTTTGAGAAAGGGCTATCAAGAACCACCCTATCGGTAACTACTCGTGCAAGTAGACATAAATCCCAATTTGTACTAGTAGTTGTGTTGAGAGGAACCACTACTTCTTCACCATCTCGATCGGCTGTACTAAGCCCCAGAAATTTTTGAATAAATATCTCATCCTCCTCTGATAGTAGTGACATCTTAATTTGGTTTTTTGTTGAAGAAGAATTTATTTTAAGTGGATTTGAAAATTTATTTGGTGGAATAGTTCTCTGTTTTGGTATAGATGAAGGATGTGGACCTAGAACAGATGTGAGATTGTTTGGGGGCATAAATGAAAAGGTACAGTTTTGGTCCAGTAAATGGAAAGATCTATTAATTGGAAACTGTTCCTCATATTCCTCCTCTGAGTTATAGCATACTTTATTTGATGCGTAGCTTTTGCAGCAACTGTGTCTATGTGGCAATGTCTCTTCAGCTTTCCCACTGACAGAAGAGGAAACCATAAGACTTTCCTTGAATATTGGAAAATTATTGTTTTCAGTAGAGAATATAAATTTGAGCGGAAAAACAACTCACTGCTCCACAACAGATCTTGTTCATCGTAGAACTTTGACAAATCTGCACAAACCAGTGTCGATCAATGTCAGAGGAGAAAATCACGCAAAAGGTGCTCCTCCCTCTCGCTACTGCGGGTAAAAGGAGGAAAGGACGTTGTTGTAACCAGATCTGACCGAGTGCGACAAAAAATCAAGAGAAAATTGTGTTGGAAATTATATCTCGGATTGTGGTATTGGATATAGAAGAGAGGAGTTAATATAACAATTTCTTTTATTTAATTGAGAAGAATTTACAAGTACAAGCTTCGTACTCACGCCTCACATACACACTTTGATTCTGTCTAAGTCTTGATCCTATATATACTTCATTTACACACCTCTCCTATTTATACATATAACAATGTCGGTTATGAGTTCTCTAGAATATCTTGATACAAGAGTATGGAACCTTTCAAGTACACTATAGTATTTTCTAGTATGCTCCATTATAACCGATCATATAAAGTCGGTTTCTATTTCTTGAATAATCCAGAAGAGTATAATTGGATTTGGGCCTTTTCAAAATATTAGTTGGGCTTTGGGCTTCGGTGTTGTTATCTTCAACACTCCCCCTCAACACCGACTTGATTCTCTTTAAATTTAAATTTGCCGATCGATTTTCTGTATCTCCATTCACTCCCCCTTGATCTAAAGTTCCATGTGGCTGCTTCACATAAATTTCTTTATCAAGGTTATTTTGAAATTCTGATTTATCTTCAAGCTGATATGATCGCCACTTCTCTAGCCTTTTCATCGGAGGATATGTCTTCCAATAGTTGATATCGGGTTCTTGTTTGAAGCCTTTTATCATCAACCTTGTTTTGTAGTTTTTGACTTCACCACCGGGATTTAACCTTGTCTTGTACATATATTTATCACCAATAACTTCACGATATTTTGGTTGATCTACAAGCTTCCGAGTGTTGTTCTTCTCAATTATTTGCATTTTGTTCTTCATGGCCTTTATCCAATTTTTGTGCTTCTCGACCTCTTCAAGACTTTGAGATTCAACTATTGAAAAATTAGATGACTCATAAATTTCGGGTAAAAATCTTACTTCCTTGTTGGATGACTCTGGTATCGTAGACCCTTCTTTAGCTCTTCGAGTATCACTTGGTTTTGACCCTTCATTTCTTAGTGCCATATGCGGAGCGTAGCTTATGCGGAGTGGGAAGCTTCTAGACTTCTCCATTTGTATTCTTGCTATAATTTGATTTTTATTTCTTCGGTTGAAAATTTTGCAGCCTCCATCTTCAAAATGAACTGCATATCCATTTCGCACTAATTGCCCCACGCTCAGTAGATTTTGTTTTAGGTCCGGAACCAACAATACATCTCGGATAAATTTCAGACCCATCTTGGTTTGCACGACAATACTTCCTTTTCCTTTTGCTTGAACAATTGAGCCATTTCCCATACGTACCTTTGTCTCATATGAAGTGTCGATGTGATGAAATAATTCGCGGTTTCCGGTCATATGGTTCGTGCAACCACTGTCGAGAAACCAGATATTGCCTTTCTTTTCATTGGCTGAGTGGCACGCATAGAAAATGCTTTCATGACTTTTACTTTCTTCTAGGAAGTCTGCTCGATCGTTAATTCTTGATCTGCACATTCGTGCTATGTGGCCGATCTTCTTGCATTTATTGCATCTCTTTGTTGACCAACATTCAGATGTACTATGGTTTGACCTTTTGTGTATATCGCACCATAAATTTGAATAATTCAAACCTGGTGCTTTCTCCTTTTGCGCATACTGTTTTTCTTCATCTTGTCGCGGACCGCCGCGTTGGTTATTTTGTTGACTTGTGGGGTTATATCGTGATCTGAAGCTCAGCTTGGAGTGAAATGCATCTTCCACTAAATTTCCTTCACGTTGGAGCTTTCTTTCTTCATGTGACTCCAAGGAGCTCTTCAGTTGTTGAATCGAAAGCGTCGATATATCTTTTGATTCTTCAATTGCCATAACGATGTAGTCATACTTGTCAGTGAGGCTAATTAAAATTTTCTCGACTACTTTCTGATCGGAGATGTCTTCTCCATACGCTCGCATCTGGTTCACAACTTCTACAACTCGCGAGAAGTACTCCTTGATCTTTTCCGACTCCTTCATTTGGAGGTTTTGAAATTGTCTTCTTAGCGTTTGCAGCTTCACTGCTTTCACCTTCTCGGAGCCTTCAAACTCCTCCTTCAAAGTCTCCCATGCCTTTTTGGATGTAGTTGCTCCACTGATTCGTGGAAATAGGCTTTCGACAACACCCTGTTGAATTAGAAACAGGGCTTTGGCATCCTTCATTTGTTGTTGTTGCTGAACCGGCGTCAATGCTCCTGTTGGCGTCGTAAAACCTTGTTCGACGACATCCCACAATCCCTGCGAGAGTAGCAGCGTCCGCATCTTGATCTTCCACATGGCATAATTTTCTCCAGTAAATATAGGAACCATCGATTGTGCCATAGTTACGTCAATACCTGAAGACATCGTCTTGATATGCTTCTTATGTTACACGAACGCCCTTGTCTACTTCGCTAACTCGAACTTGGTTCTGATACCAAATGTTGGAAATTATATCTCGGATTGTGGTATTGGATATAGAAGAGAGGAGTTAATATAACAATTTCTTTTATTTAATTGAGAAGAATTTACAAGTACAAGCTTCATACTCACGCCTCACATACACACTTTGATTCTGTCTAAGTCTTGATCCTATATATACTTCATTTACACACCTCTCCTATTTATACATATAACAATGTCGGTTATGAGTTCTCTAGAATATCTTGATACAAGAGTATGGAACCTTTCAAGTACACTATAGTATTTTCTAGTATGCTCCATTATAACCGATCATATAAAGTCGGTTTCTATTTCTTGAATAATCCAGAAGAGTATAATTGGATTTGGGCCTTTTCAAAATATTAGTTGGGCTTTGGGCTTCGGTGTTGTTATCTTCAACAAATTGGTTATTTGTCACTCCAAAACTTTCAAATTTGAAAAATGTCATCCTGAAATTTGAAATTGTAATAATGCCACTCTAAACTTCATTAATTTCTAATTTTGCCACTCCAAATAATTAATGATTAAATACACTCCCTTCTTCTCCTGCCTCCTTTTCTTCTCCTGCCATAGCGAAAGGCCTAGAATGAGCTGCTCTAGCTTATAATTCTATTTCTCTTTCTAATTCTAATGGAGGAAATGACGAATTGAATAATTTGATGGAGTAAAATAATTAAAATGATTAGAGAGGTGATAGTTGGGTATGGCATCAATGTAATTTACGTTCTTAATTAGTTCTGGACATGGAATAATTCGGAAAGCAAAGTAGGTGCCCGCCTTTACGTTTTGCTTTTCCAGATGCCCTCCTTATAAATAAAGCAAAACGAATAAGATGCATTTCAGCTTTAACTTTTTAAAAAATATATTGCTTTACAGCATCTTTCTGTCCAAAATCTCAATTAAACACCAGAAACATATATATCATGTTTTCATAATAAATAAAATATTTAGTAAATTTTGTACAATAATCTCAACCTAGCAAATAATGCAATTATTAAGGAAACATCTATTTCAATCAGCCAATTATTAAAGACCTTCCGATATGTTTTTAATTTTGTTAGACAAATAAAATAGCTTGTAACTAAATTAAAGAGAAAATGCAATTCTTTTTAGCATTCTGGGCCAATTTATGCCGGTACCTACTGTAAACCATTATAATACAATTTGCATCTCCAAAATGATGAGATTTATATAGAGAGATGCGAAATTTAGGATATTTATAAGAAGGTAAAAAAATATAATGGGTTAAGCTGAATTTGTCAAACTCCAGTGCTTGACAACCTTTAATCTAGATTCAGTTAGAATTTAGACTTTAGGATAAATCTACTTCATTTTGGCTTTATTTTTTTGGCATTGACGAAATTCTTCAAATAACACATTCGAGTATCAATTCTTTCTTGTCTTTTAAATGTTATTTGAATAAAACATTAAGAAAAGCAGTTTCTGTATCACGAGGATAACTCCACGTTTTCTTCTTAAAATCGCTTCGGTCGCTTTTTGAATTGCCAAAAGCAAAAAGTTCAAAATTTCTTAACCATTAAGTTGTTGATATATTGAGAATTATTACAATAAGAGAGTTACTTTCAACATATAATAATAGACAAATCAACCGGAGAACTGTTTGTTTAACATTAAATAAATTATTTATAAAAAAATATTTTTAATTGTAAATACTTAAACAACATTCGTTTAACATGACAAGTTTTTCTTAAAGTGTAATAGAATTAGGTACAATGCAGAAGAATCAGCTAGCGTATTTTATTTTCTCGTTTTGCAATTCATGTGAAAATTCGGTAGAGTCGGCTTGAATGCCGCAGAATCTACGGAGTTGTGTGTGAAAATTGATAAAAATCAGTGCCAATATATTGTCTGATCTGGAACTGAGAGGCCAGCTGGACAATGGGAGACGCAAATATGGAAAATCACCAAATAGAATTAGCTTCAATTTTTTTGTTGTGAATATATTTTCTTAATAAAATAATGGAATTAGGAGCAGTTGTCCTATTCTCGACTGATTATTTGTAGATTGATTGGTAAGACAATAATAATTTTCTTACATAATATGAATTTATAATTAATTTTGTGGAGATTCATTAATTGTTTACTTTTTTGTATATTTGCATTACATTATAACGGGGAATAATATATGCAAGGTTCTCTCTCTCTCTATATATATAGCTTGTTTCCAATACTCAGTACTTGATTGGACCAAGCCTCTGCAATTTCATAATCGCTCTCTAGAATGGCCTTTTCTCCCCGGTCGGAATAGAGAATTCTTTCCCTTAGAACTGTACTTGAGAGTTTCCTACCTCATACGGCTCAGTAATCTATTCTTTTTTTTTTTATCTATATTTGAATTTTGATTTCTTTTATCCATCATACGGATCCAGAATATCCAAAAAGAAATAAAACGAACGATTTGTTTCGTTTACCTCTAGTAATACTATATCTATATATATATATATATATAAGAGAACCAGATGCAAAAATTTAACAAAATAATTTACTTAATGAATTAATAATCATATTATTGGTAAGCTTTAAGAATTTTACTTGTAATTTGCATATAAATTGCGGCTACTTTTAAAATAATTTGCAATCAAAATCTGCGGGAAAAAACTGAAATTGTATCAAAGGAAACATAATTAGTTAATTACCACAAAAACAACTTATTCCCATGCTAAAATGAGTACGTACACAAACAAACTTAGAGAAGCAACTAAAGAATAAAAGAACAATATACATCCCACACAACACAAACAAACATTTGTTGAAAGCAAGAGCATATAAATAAGAACCCAACGCACAACTACTGTAAGCCAAAAGAAAAACAAACAGAACAAATGACGGAGACAATTCAAACATTTCTATCTCCAGTGATCTCTATATTGTCAGATGGACCGATGGTAGTGATTGTGATGCTCGGTGAGTTCGACCCTTTTGAAAATACCAGCATGGTTAACTAAGGCCCATAATTGTGTGATCAACTCTTCTCGGTCTAAATTTTTTTCATGACACTCCACATTGTCGGATGGAGCAATGAACACCAACATATCTGCCCAATAATGAGCCAACATCGTCCACACCTCTGTTCCATGGCCATCTTGAGCACACTTAATGAGATCCTTGGTCAGCATGGCACCCTTCCCAACCATGGAACTTTCAACCCACATATTCTGCAGTATGAAGTTGCAACGATCTATTTTTGTAGGTTTGTGATCAAAGAACAAAGCAATATCCAATATCTCTTCTGTCACACTTTCATACATATCTTGTGTATTCTCAACCTCACCAGGTAAGAGCTCTGGAAAATATGATATTAGATTGTGGCAATAGCTGGACAACTCAAGGGCTACCTCCTTCGTAAAGGGAACATGACGGAGATCATTATTTTGAGATGAGGTTTCGTGGTGGTAAAAGAGGATTGTGGCGATGTGCCAAATAAGGATGGATTCTGTGGTACTAACCATAGGCAGGCAAGCCCAATGTAGATGATCGATTTGGTTGTTTCTCTGTGGATCATCCCTGTTACCTGAGGCCATCAATATTTGCTTTTCTAAGGACCCTAATAGTGCCTTTTTTGCATCATTACTATGAATTACAGTTGGGGATGATCTTGGAATATTTCTTCTGATCCACTTCGGAAGGCGTGCAAGGAATGACCGACTCACTTTTATATAAAACAGGATAGTCTCAGCTTCCATATCAATAATGGAGGAATAAACTCTAGCTCTGTTTTCATGGTCATACAAATTTCGAATGGGAAATAGCACATTATTCATACAATTTGTGAATAACCAGTAAGATCTGTTCCAGGTAAGGTTTTCAAAGAACCTTTTAACAGATATAAGATTGGACCAGCGTCTGCTATGAACAGCCACTCTCATGAGAGAAACTTTGCTGTAGATGCATGCAAGAACCAGAAACATTGTGATGATTTGTTCAAGATAAGAGGAAATTTTAACCCCCCAAGAACCATTAAAAAAACAATGACCGTATGCTTCTTCTTCCACAAGGGGTTTCCATGAAGATCTCCTTTTCCAAATTGTATATTAAAGGTAAATCCCATTAAAATTCATGATGAAAACACCAATAGAATCAACTACCTTATACCACGTATAATAACAATAAATTGGTACCTTAACGTGCAAAAAGTCAGAAACGAACTTCAGCTCTTCTTGAATAATGCTAAAGACCCTTTCCATTGGGTTTTCTTCTCCATCATTTTGGTTACCTTGATTGCGACCAATATAGTCAATCAGCCCAATTCGTACAAAATCAAGGGATTTAGTACATTCAAGCTGATCTACTGAAAGCTTGGCGAACCTTCCCCTTAAGATTTTAGCGAGGGCAAAGGAAAGGCATGTCTCACGCCAGTTGGGATGTGCTGAAGTAAACACTTCACCTTCAGGTGAGTTGAGCTGGAATACTCTGCTTATTTTGAGCATGCCACCAGGTTCGTTGTGCCCAAGTATCCAGTAGCCAGTACTGCAAACTTCAATCTGGTAATTTTCCTCACCCATAACAATGTAGTCGCATTGGTTCATTGGTGTGGTCAGAAGATCATCCTGGAACTTTATTCTCTTCACCCAATCGCGTATTAGTTTTGGGTTCTTTCCTATTAGATAGGATTCATTGGCTATGCAGAGAGCTATTATATTCAGGACCTCGAAAACAGCAAAATAGACACACATGACAAAGAGACTCGCCATGATCCCTTGTAGAGGTGCATAGCTGTAGACAAGGAAACTCATCCATGATAATCGGATCAACTGATCAGATGACTTCCATTGGTTGTCATTATAATGGTTACGCACCTGAATTATCTCAATGAGCACCGTCCAGATGAGAATAACTTGGGCTTTTCCTTCTTGTTTATGTAGCTTTGCTGGCATGAACATGTAGGATGTGAGTGATACGAGAAGGGCATAAGCCAGACATACGGGGATGCTTGCATCTTGGTCACTTAAGACTCTGTCTCCTTTTCCATTTCTTAATGTTCTGTCAATCTCAGATAGGTAACGATACACTACTGAAATTAATATGACCGAGTAGATGATAAACATTAAGATCTCAGCCCCAATCTCGCTCGTGCAAGAATATTTGTGGACTTCAACCATGACTAGAATTTTTTTTATGGCTTTGTTGAATTCTTCTTGATCACTTGGGAGTTCCTGTAGATTATTGCATTAAAAGTTCAAAACCCAAATTGAGAGGAAGTTTTGATGAATTGTTGGGTGATGCGACGGTTGCTAGGTTTGATAAGTGGCTTTGGTTTTCTCGACAAGCATTTTATAAAATTAGCGAATTCTAGTACTGCATTGATGCTGGGCTAGATTTGATCTGAGTATTTGGTTTTCTTGGCACACTGGAATAGAATTGTTGAATTTTGAGTGTTGGGTTGTCGCTGTTGTTTGAGTTGGTCTTGTATCCCCGATTTAAGGTTTATACATATATTGGTGTGATGGGTTAATATGTTTCATCCCATGGCAATGGTGCATGCATGCACCTCTGCCGACGACTGATCTAAAGGGCCAGTCAAATAAATTTATGTTAGATGACTTTTATAATCTATAATCATTTCTCGGTTCTTAACTTGTAATAAGTTGTAGACATGATTCCCATCAAGGGAAAATAGTCTATTCTATAGCTAGCTAGGTATCGAACACGATGGATGGACACTTAATTTGTTAGAAGGGCACGTCGCTGTGCTGGATTCGAGGCCGATATTTTATTTGTAGCATTTACAAAAGTAAAATTTTAAAGGTAGGAGTCCTACTGTAGGACACAATATATTGAGAAGAATCGAAACCAAGCATAATGCATCCTCGGACTGTGTTTCACGTGGGTGAAATGCAAACACTGTTAAATTTCATTTGAATTTTTTTTTTTTTTTGGCAATATGACGCATACAAATTTGATGTTAATCCCTGTTGCATGATGCTATCATTGTAAAATTACTCAAAAATATTTATTATAGTGAGTGTTCATGAGTGTTCTTATATATGAACTTACAAAAGCAATTTAATTCGTCGATATTTTTTACAGGCACACAGATAAATACGAGAATCACAATTTTTTGGTCACCTGAGGCGTGTCGTAATCTAGAAGCCCATTATTTAATGATTGTGCTCTAAATTTTACATCAGAGGGATATTGAATTAAATATTTGTTATTTATGGATTATTCGAGTTGGGGATATGAATTGTGGATCTCTCACTGCTACAGAAAAATACTTCGCTGTTGGTGAGCACAATAGAGTCTAGTTTTGCTCTACATATGTAAAGTAAAGCTAGCGTACACTATGCTTTTCAAATTCTATCGGATATGTATCAAACGACGAATTCAAACTATTGAAATCAATCTAGACAACCAACTGTACATTATTTATTGAAAGATGCCTCATACACGCTGACGACAATATTTCTATTTATTAATTTCAAATGGTATTTAGAAACATTTATGTAGGTTGCCGTCACGACTGACACTACCCTCAACACACATCTAATTTTTTTTTATAGATCCGACTAAGTAATGGATCAAGATCAATGAAATGATAAGTTAATTAACAAGAATAATATAACTAGTATACTTAAAGCTGCATCAACGTACACAATGATTTAACAATTAGAAGTCAATTCTCCTCGCTTTGAAGTGGAATACCATTTTTATATACGGAAAAATTCAAAGCCTATTATTTTAAAATTTTTGCATGTAAACGCATCACTCATGGAGTAGATCTGTTTCAACGGTTTGATTCGTCTTGTTTGAAGTCAATTCGATTGATTTTAAAGTATGTATAAGGGTGCCATTGTACACAGTTGCTTATTAAGCAACCATGTACAAATCTAGGTGCCTTTTGGACACGGGTTCTTATTTTATTGACCATGTGTGTACGTTGGAGCTCATTTTGGCATGCATACCTCCTGTTTTTATACACTGTTTGGTTGAAAACTTCTCAAATCTGTATATGATGTGCCATGTATGATTAGTGTTTTTGTAGTAGTGTAGTGAAAGAGAGGGGTGCCTTCGGAAACGGGGGCAACGCAACAGAAATAGAAGAAAATAAAAAAGACCTTGCTTCATATAACAGCATAAACCTGTCTGTTATCATGTTTTCTCGTTTGGTTTAGTTATCTTCATTATGTAGGTATCCTAATTAAGACAAGTATAAGAACAGACAATAATAAAAAAAATGAACTGATTGACTGTGTGAACAATTAAGTAGTTGTCTTTAACAGTAAAATAATTGTTTAACATATAATAATAAAATAATAATCTCATTGACTGTCTTTTTAATGTTAAATTAATTATTTCTAACAAAGGATGGCATTCTAAATATTGGCTATTTCTTGTAATCATTTCCTTTATTTAAACACATAAGTTAATAATTTTTCAAGATGTGTGCGATGATGGTAATGCAAGAATTATCACCATATGACTCAACAAGAAGTTTTCATTATCTGCGAGGATAAAAACACTTAACAGTGTCAGTATCGTTGTCGATATTTTTGTTAGTAATAGTGTTACCTTCGGAAATAGCATCATCAGCCATATATTGAGAATTATTTATAACTATTTGTGTTAAAATAAACTATAATTTTTTTTATAAAACTAGCTAAGTGTTATAAAAAACTAATACTTTTGTTAAAAATAACTTGTTTAAATTTTTTAAAACAACATACTCACATGTCAATATGTTTTTGAGATTATATGTTAAAAAAAAATAGTTATGTATTAAAGCTAATTAGGTAAGTATTTCAAAGCATGACATTTTATTCAGAAAATCTTGACTGACGTTCCGGAACATTGAATGCTTGGAGTTGTAAGACCAATTCATTAATAGCACGTCGGTAGTTGAGATGAAAAGAATCTATTGTGCCACATGACAACTAATGAGTAAAATATAAGGGATCAACTAACAGTCCCCCTACTTCAGTCCCCTATCTGTCCCCCGCACTAAAAGACAAAAAAAAAAGTTAAAATGTGCTAACTACCACCAAAGAGCAAGATTAATGCTATTTTATTAATAGTCAAAACGTATAGTATTCATACCTACGAATTTGTAATATTCATACTTATTATTAGAACCATTCGTCATATGTAAACACAAGTTGGAGGGGACCAGTAACAACCAGGGGGACTGCTGACGTCTTGTGACAGCCTGGATTGTGGACCACAATCGTTTGAAAGCGACATTTACCAAGATTGGGAACCACTACAGCGAATCTATATATTATTCATATCTAAATAAAGAAGTATTCATATCTAAATAAATGAAGTATTCATACATGTTTAAAATAATTTATACAATTCAAAATTCAAAGTTAGATTCATCTCTCTCACCCTATCTCTTCCAAAAAGTATTCATATTGACGATTACGAAGTATTTATATATAACTAATGAAGTATTTAATATCTAACAAATGAAATATTCATATATATAACTATTCATATCTAACTAATGAAGTATTTACATATGACACTAACAATATTAACATCTGACACTAATAATATTCACACCTGTTCAGATTGGGACTAAAAAGAAAGGTTGTTAGGGGGACAAAAAAGGAAGGTTGAAAATGATGAATTTTGACCACGTGAGAGAACAAAAAAGAAAAGTTGTTAGAGGGACAGATAGGGAACAGATTCAGGACAACATCTTTACTCAAAATATAAATGTACAGCGCGTGAAGCGTACCAAAGAAATTGCTACGGAAAAGTCAAGAGATCGGATACTTCCCTTCCACGTTCTCCTGCCAGCTGCTGGTCTACGAGCAACATGGAGAAAAATTCCTAACAAATTATTATTATTATTTTATTGTTGTACTTTAAAAAGTTGGGATTTAATTAATTTTAATAAATATGTCCATAAATACACAAAATGACAAATTAAAATGTCAACCATATTTTAATTTGATAAAAGACCATAAAATAGGAGGAGAGTTCCACAAAAGAAAGCCTATGATTAAATTCTCCATTAAAAATCATAATTTTGGTATAAAATACTTCCCTAACTCAAAATGGTTGAGAAGTTGTGATTTTTACAAAAGCCTAGATAGCTGGGTGCACAAACCTGATCCTAACAAACAGGACCCACAAATCAGTCTCACAGACCAAAATGCACTGAGATCTGGAGATGGTTGGATCCATTTCAATTGGTTTAAACCATGTGCACCGAAATGTCAGTCAAACGGTTAACTCAGCACACCAGAACCCCTTCATGGCGTATGTGCCACTAGTACATAAAACACGACCATACGCAGTCTGAAAATCGTCGTGTATGAATAGGGGATATTTTGTACACAATTACCGAATTGTGTCTATATAGGACTAATATGCGGTTAATAAAACCAAACCATTTCATATCTCAAAAAGAAAGGCGCTGAAAATGGTAGTTTCTACACGTTCAAAGTCATTCGTGTATTTTTTTTTAACCATAAATGATTAGTTATTCAGAACCGTGTATGTTTTGTATTCTTTTTAAACGATTTATAACATGAAAACATCCATATTTGTTAGCCATTAAACATACAATCAATATTAAACATCCATCATTCAATATATATTCAACATCATACCAATCCACATCAAAAATATATTCATTCAACATTCAACAAACATAAAATATGCTTGCTAGCATGCATGTATTTTTTCATTACATTTTTTTTTTAATATGCTTGCTTTCATGCATGTGTTTTAATTTGGACCATTAAAAAAACATAAAATAAGCTAATTGATGTAAATTTGAAACCATTTATATATACATACAGATTTGGAAGGGCTGTTAATTTACGACTTATTTATTACCCTGCACAATCTGATGTACAATATAGCTAGCTCACCATAGTTTCAGCCTACTTCTTTCAAAGTTATTCACAACTTTTTCCAACAAAGGAACCTCATAAATCCATTTTCATCTTAGATTATAATATACCTTGTAATCATGTGCCAGGTCCAGCTAATATTAGACAATTTTTTTTTTTTTGCATAAATAATAAACCCGATTTGAACCCACCAAGCCACGAACCATCCTACCTAATATTCCAATATAATATTTCATTTGACTATGTTCCAACTTTCACCAAATTAGTACAATTGCACGTACTTTTTGAGAAAGGGTATATACTATGCATGAATTGGCACAAGCTAACAACTTCGGGCCAGTTAAAGTCAAACTAATATATAAAAATTATAAATAAAATATTAAACATGTTAGCAAAGGCATAGCAAATGCAATATATGATAACAGTGAACTCCCATAAGGGTCTTTCTTTTCATACCAGATGTGTTAAGTGCCAGTAAAATTTTAACCAACCAAATACCTCCCATGATGACCCGAATCAACCTAAAACAGGCTTGAAGCTGAGTCCAGGCTGATCGGAAACCTAAATCACCTGTTATCCTTTTACATCATGACCTCTCGTCATTTTTTTAGTGCTGATATTTTCATAAAAAAAAAAAAAAATCTGTTCTTCCTTTCACCCCACATATTTTGAGTTCTTCACCATTCACTCATTCTTTCTCCAATCTGACAATGTCCTCAAGCAAACTCCACCAATTTTGTGTCTCTAGTTGTTTAATGTTTTACAAGTCATAGTAATAACTAGTGGTCCACCTACATCTCGAAAATGAATAAAATATGTAAAAATCCGGCCCATTGCAAGTCCCTGTACATGGGTGTTCAAGGGCGGACCAACAGTATCACAAAATTAGACACTTGTCTATTTCTAGATTTAGAAATTCTGATACGTGCATAAAAGGCCTTTCGGCTACTCCTGACCGAGCCTTTTGTATAGAGTCCAATTTTTCCTAGATCACCATCACTAATTCATCAACTCTATCTAAAAGAAAATACTACAAATCTAAAAAAATATATATAAAACACACCATCTCCTGGGTTCCAGTTGTTCAACGGTGCTCCCAAATCGTAAATTTGAGAAAAGAGAAGAAGAGGTGTGGGCATGCATGGGGCAGTGAGGGCAGCCCAGTGTCGGTGCTGAAATCCGATGTGCTCAGGGATCAAACGGGACAAGAACTTAAATTTAACTAAAATAGAGATATACCAAACAATTTAGATTGTAACTTTATGCTTGGAAATCCTTAGTTCGCTCCTCTGGGTGTTTGTATCTAAACTGTAAAGTGTTTATGCCTATAGAATGGGTACTTGTATTTAAACTGCTAATTATTTTATCTAGTGTCGTATACACAATCCTGAGAGATATACTTCTATTGCCTTTTTATTGATTAAAACTTCCGATTTTTTAGTGCTAAAAAATAAAACTATTTACATTTGAACATTTTTGTGTTTAAAGTATCAGTTACAGGTATATATTGTTCTTATGATTAAAATTGTAACTATTTAAAATTAAGATCGTTGGTATTGAGATATATATGAGCCTCTTGACGATGAGAATTTAATTAACTAGCAAGAGTTTATACTTGTACATTATGTGTTCATAACTAGAATTTATTTTCTCATTACGCAATTATTTAGCTTTTTTCCCAGAAAAATTCATATAAAAAAGAAAATACAAAAACATATCTATTGTTTTTTTTTTTTTTTTTTTTATCAACGATCAATAAATTATCTTTTACAAGTAAAACGATACATTCTTACTTGAGCCTTTTTGCTTCAAAACGATTATTGGGCCGTTATTGGGCACTTTGACCCAGTAACAGCACCTTGCATTCTTTTCCCACAAACACTTTAGCTTTCATTTCCAATTTCTAAAAAATATATTACTGTTCTACCCTTGTTCTTTCTTCCTACATTTTTCACCACCTCTATACACTATTGCACACCAAGTGCTCCACAGATTGCTCCTGGGAAAGAGGAACAGAAGTGCAATCCCTTCCAAGACTAATAAGCGCTCGAACAAGAATCAACACTTAACACAGCAAGGAATAGAGAAGCATCTTTTCTCACTTCATGCACCACTCTTCCAGCCTCACTGTTGCAATTGGATTCTCAATGGATTGGGACACAACGTGCTTACATGGAGGCGGGAGGGGGTGCCACCTGGCACGTTGGCCATGTCAGCCTTTCATGGGTGGATGCGTGTTGATTTTTGTAAAGAGATGCAATATTGAGAAGAATAATCAGTATATTGCCTTTTTTGTTGTATATATTACATTACAGGAGGTTGACCCTTTTATATATCATGTTTCCTACTATACCGTTGGTACATAACGGTAACTTTATTTAACTCTCCTAGTTTACACTTTTATCTTATTTTTCTATTTTACATTTTTAACCTTCTATTATTCAATTATTATCAACACTCCCCCTAAAGCTAGGACTATAGATGTCGAGTAATCCTAGCTTACTTGTGATTTCTTTAAATTGTTTTGGATCTAATCCTTTAGTGAAAACATCCGCTAGTTGATTCTCACTTCGAACAAACAGTGTTTCTATTTCCTTGGCTCGAACCTTTTCTTGAATAAAATGGCAATCGACTTCTATGTGTTTTGTCCGCTCATGAAACACGGGATTTGATGCAATGTGACATGCCGAATTGTTACCACAATACATTTTCATGGGTTGATCAAAGTCGATTCCCATGTCTTTAAGCAATTGCTTGAGCCATATCAATTTGCTTGCGGTTGATGCCATAGCTCGATACTCCGCTTCCGCGCTTGATCGTGCCACGACATTTTGTTTTTTGCTTTTTCATGTGACTAAATTTCCGCCTACAAATGTGCAAAAACCGGTGGTGGATTTTCTATCAAAGCTACCGGCCCAATCTGCATCGGAATAGCCACATATTGCATTAGAATTATTATTTTTCATACAAATGCCCTTTCCAGGATTTCCTTTTAAATATCTCAAAATTCTATTTATTGCCTCTAAATGTGGTGTTCTTGGTGAATGCATAAATTTACTAATTTGACTTACGGAAAAAGAAATATCCGGACAGGTAACCGTGAGGTAAATTAATTTTCCTACAAGTCTTTGAAATTGGTTTATATTTTCTAAAGGTTCACCATCCTCAGTATTTAATTTATATTTATTATTTATTGGTGTAAATGCCGGTTTACAACCTAATTTACTGGTTTCTTTTAACAAACCTAAAGTATATTTTCTTTGTGAGATTAATAGGCCTTTGTTTGAAAAAGCTACTTCTATTCCTAAGAAATATTTTAAATATCCTAAATCTTTTATGTCAAAATTTTTTTTTAATTGGGATTTGATTTTTCTAATTTCTTCTAAATTATTTCCGGTAATAACTAAATCATCTACAAATACTAGCACAAGAGTTGTATTTTTACCTTCATTTTTTGCAAACAATGAATGGTCGGCATTGCTAATTTTAAAATTGCAAGAAATTAAATAAGAGCTAAGTTTGCCATACCATGCTCGCGGAGATTGCTTCAATCCATAGATTGATTTGTTTAATCTACAAACAAGTTTAGATGTATTTTCCATTTTATGGCCTGGTGGTAGTGTCATGTACACTTCTTCTTCAAGTGTTCCTTGAAGGAATGCATTTTTAACGTCCATTTAATATATGTTCCAATCATTATTGACAGCAATTGAAAATAAAACCCTAACGGTATTTATTTTTGCAACCGGTGCAAAGGTTTCATTATAATCTATGCCATAGGTTTGTATAAATCCTTTGGCTACTAATCTTGTTTTGTACCGTTCTACTGTACCATCACAATTATATTTGGTTTTGTAAATCTATTTGCAACCAACAAGTTTTTTTATTTTTTGGTAATGGAACAATTATCCATGTTTCATTTTTTTCTAGGGCTTTTAGCTCTTCTTTCATGGCTTTATCCCAAGTTGGATTTTGAATGACCTCTTAATAATTTTTTGGTTCTATTTCTTTTTCTATGGTTGTGAGAAATGCTTGGTATGAAGGCGAAATTTTATTGTATGAAACAATTTTTTGTATGAGATATTGAATGGTATAGGTCACATAATCTCTAAGTCTAGTAGACAGTTGTGATATTCTAGTTGTTCGTCTAGGTCCCAAATTATTTTCTACTTTGGTTTCATTTATGTTATCATTATTTTCATCTATTTCTTCTTCATGATCACTTGTATCATTTTCATTTTGAACAATGTCTTGGTTTTCAAAGTAGGGTATTATGGAGTTAATTTTTTCATTTTGACAAGACACTTGAATTTCTCCCCCTTTTTTGAAATATGACTCATTTTCAATGAATACAACATTTCTAGAAATAAATAATTTTTTATTAATAGGGTCATAGCATTTGTACCCTTTTTTAAAGGGTGAATATCCTAAGAAGATAGTTTTTGTTGATACATAATCTAATTTATATTTTCTTTTAATATGTATAAAACTTGTATATCCAAATATTTTTAAGTGATCAAAAGTGATTTTTTGTTGGTAGAGAATTTCTAGTGGAATTTTATTTTCTAGCTTTGAACTTGGTAATCTATTAATCAAATGTGTAGCACAAAGTATAGTATCTGACCAATATAGTTTAGGGACATTACTTTGAAACATTAATGTTCGTGTCATCTCTAATAAGTGTTTAGTTTTTCTTTCCGACACTCCGTTTTGCTCGGGTGTATTAATGCAAGTTGTTTGATATATAATTCCTTAAAGTTGTACCAAGTGGTTCTTGAAAAATCATCGGTAAAGGTAACAAAATATTTAAATCCATTATACGATTCAATTGGGGCCGGTCCTCATACATCCGAATGAATCAAATCAAATATAGCTTTACTTTTACTAATAGAACTAGAAAAAGAAAGTTTTGTTTGTTTTGCTAACTTACAAACTTCACAATTAGTATTATTTAAGTTTTTACAATCCAAAATATAGTTTAAAACCTTGTCGAAGGGATGCCCAAATCTTCTATGCCAAAGATCAATATTAATAGATTTAGCGGAAGCACAAAGATTTATTTTTTGTAAATCCAAAATATAGTGTCCATTTTCAAAAAAACCTTCACAAATTTTCTTCCCGGTTTTCCGTCTTGAAATATAACATTTTTACAAGAAAAAATTACATTACAATTAAAATCTTGTGTTAATTGTTTTACGGAAAGTAGATTTATAGGAAATTTTTTTAAAAATAAAACTTTGTTAATTTTCTTATTGAAAAGGTTAATTTCACCGACACAATTAATTTTTTCTTTCATACCATTTGCTACTAACACATATTGGTTATGTTCAGACAATTTTAAATTGGTAAGAAAATTTTCATTTCCAGACATGTGATCCGTAGCTCCACTATCTATAATTATTTGGTCAAATAAATTAAAATTTTGAGAGTGAGATACAATACCACATGAGTTAGGAATTTGTTTTTGGTCAGCAAGCAGCACAAAGAGTTGCTGGAGAAGATATTGCATTTGATCTCCAGACCCGTTTGACCCGCTTGCGCACCCACTGGACCCCACCAGTTTTATATTGAATGGAGAGGAGCTCATAGACATCCCTTTCCCATCTTTTTCCTGTTTTTTCCACTCGTCTCCCCCTCTGTTCACACTACATCCACCGCCCCATTTCTTCCTCTTTGGTCGGAGGTGTGGTTGGAGAAACCAGCACTCGTCTTTCTTGTGCCCTTCTTTCTTACAATTTTCGCATCTAGGTGTTTGATCTCCCCGCACTTCGACCCTAGGGTTAGAGTTCGGTTTTGCATTGGCTTTATCAGAAGGCTCGGCTGTGGAGGAATATCTCCTGAGTATTTCATGGAGGTAACTCAAAGTTTTCACGGAAGGAAGGAGGAATTCTGGTAATTTTTCGATTACTGTTTTTTTTTTTCTTTTTCCTTTTTTTTTTTTTTTTTTTTTTTTGCTGTACCAGAATTTTGTTTATGGTAAGAATGGGTTTTTGTTGTCTCCTTGTACCAGGATTTTTTTTTTTATGGGTTTTTCTGTGCCAGATTTTACTGGTTTTCTGGTACCAGCTTCCTACTGGTTTTTTCTGAATTTTTGGTGACTGTTGCAGTTTTACTGAACAGTACTTGGGTGGCTGATTTCAGAACTTTTTTTTTGAAGCACTGAACTGATAAGGACAGATTTTTTTTGGTGTTTTTCTCTGGTATTGGTCTGAGAAGGGTTTTTTTCTAGTATGATCTGACTCAGTATTTTGAGCCTTGATGGTGCTGCAGTTCTTCGTTAACTGCAGTCTTGTTGTTTGTTATTTGCGAAATTGAGACAGAATTAGATATCCTGCTCTGATACTATATTAATTTTTGTAAAGAGATGCAAGATTGAGAAGAATAATCAATATATTGTCTTTTTTGCTGTATATATTACATTACAGGAGGTTGACCCTTTTATATATCATGTTTCCTACTATACCATTGGTACATAACGGTAACTGTATTTAAATCTCCTAATTTACACTTTTATCCTATTTTACTATTTTACATTTTTACCCTTCTATTATTCAATTATTCTCAACAATGCGAGAAGGATTTGCCGTGGATCATGATAGCATTTTTAAATCCTTAAATTATCTTCGCGGACACCATCTCCATTCCTTTGCTCTCGAGGAATTTTCATTTATTTTGTAATTCCACCCTTCATTTCATGGAATTAATTTCAGTTAGTATTTATTGATTATTTAAAGAGAAAAAGCTTGAATTTTTGTTTGTTTGTGTTGAAAGTTGCAGCACCAATATTATGGAGAGCTTACTTGATAATTTTAGATTAGTCTAAAATACACTTGATTATTCAAATTAGTCCAAAAATACTAAAGAAAAAAAGATTGTGCATTAGCAATATTAATTCTTACATGTATCTATCTCATATCACTTCCAATTTCAAATATTTGTCTCTTTATATTATTCAGAACTTTTCGATAGGTAACATTAACTTTATATAATCAATTTAATATTTAAATAATTCGATACTGTTTCACTTTAAAATAACTTAATTATCTTATCAATATATTTAGTAAATTGATAATTTCAGTTTAAATTTTACATATTTTCTTGAAAAATACTTTCATACATTTTGTATTTTACTTTCAATTATTTATTTCATATTCGTGTTTTACTTAATGTTACATTCTTTCCCCTTTAAAATATTTTATCCACGAAATTCACATTAATATACATCTTTTAAACAGTACAACCATTAGTTGAAAATAATCACGCTTCTGTTGCGCTACTCTAATACTATTACTTAATTAGTTAAAATTTTTCTTTTAACATTCTCTAGTTGTACATTATTGTAGATAACCAAAATCAAGTTCCTAAGATAAATTATATTCCAAATCATAGATCTTATTAGCATAATTACAAGATTATTCTTTACAACTTTGGTAATCAGTCAAAGAATAAAGAATACACCTTGCATTACTTAAGATTACTAATCAAAACTAATGACTGGTTAGTTTTGTTCACCATCTCTGTACTTTTTCTGAGAAGTAAACAATTTAGTTGTAACATTAATAATACAATATAACATCAAAATATATCTCAATTAATCATATTACACATACATGCAAATATAGTTAATCCAATACTTAATCAATATCATGTAAGACATTAGTGTGTGTGTGTGTGTGTATAGAGAGAGGGAGTGGCTAATATCAAAACATTTGCATCACACCTCCCGTGCAACCAAGTCATTTTCCGAGGGGGAAATATGTAATATTGAAGTTTTTGAGGGGGATACATGAAATTCGCCCAATTTGAAAACCTAATGAATCACAATATAAATAATTTTTTTGGCATTTTTACAGTATAACATTATACGTTATTTGTTAAAAAGCTTTTTAAAATAGTATTCTAAACTATGCAACTAAATATTATTTTAATAAAATTATATAAATTATTATAAAATTTTATTTTACATAATATTTAGCTTCATACTTTACAACTTTACCTGTAAAGTATCATATTTGGAGTGAAAATTCTGGATCGGAATAGGATAGCTAGGCATCAGGAAAATCAAATTGTTGTGTTGATTCACTGGGATTGGGGTCCACACAGAATAAGGACCAGGGAGGAAAGAAGGTGGGTGGATATATGGGGTGAAAGTAATAAGCTAACGAAAGATCAGAGTCTCACAGGCTCTAGATGACTCGGGGTGGGTTTGAGTCCTTTGAGGAAAAAATATTGAACTGGTCCAGTATAAATAACAAAATTAATGATGAACAACAAATCATGATATAGGAAAAAGGGCCATTTTTTTTAATACCCTAATTACAAATTTTTTACGATCATGATATAGGAAATTAATTATATTCTTTGGATGGTACTTGTGCTCCAAAAAAATGAGATGAAAATATTTCGAAAACTTCGACTGGTGCACCAAGATATATATAAACAAATAAGGAAGATAATGAATTTTAATCATATTTGAAAACCAATATTTTTTTTAATTTTTACGATCCAAGCAGGAAAACAAAATATACTGTCAAGATGCCTATAAAAGTTAATTAATATCAGGCTCGTTTTGTCCGGAATAAAAAATTTACATTTTATAAAAAAGAAAAACTTAATTCTGCTGTGTATTTCAAATTAGGGGAAATTTTGATCTATACCCCTCAAAAACTTGAAAATAATGTATTTCCCCTGTAAAATTCATAATATGATATTTACCATTCTAAACTTGACAATAATTTTTATATTAATTATATAATTAATATGTTATATTCTTAATATATTAAATAATTATTATAATAATAATATAATATACTATGGTTATTGTATAATTATTGTATATTAATATCATATAATTAGGAGTTTATTATAAATAATTAACCATTTTATGGTTTCAATTGCTTGAATTTGCAGTTGAATTAGGGTTTGAATTTAGTTGAAAATATTTAGAAATTGTTTAAAATTACTTATTAGTATATATTTTTTGATAGTGTAGTATGCCTAGAGCTAGACAGTGAGGAGTACAACCTGAGCCTGCAGTGAGTCCGGCTACTTAAAGTTCAACACAATTGAATTTTATAACTTAGTTCATTTCGTCATTTCGTCTTTTTTCTACTCTACATTTCGTCATTTTTTTCAACGTGCGTATCTTTTTATACTTTACATTTCGTCATTTCTACTCAAGGTTGAAAACTAAGCAGTTCCATCGAAATCGTATCTTTTGAAACTAAGAAATTATATTGAAACCGTAATTTTTATTTGCGACCCATACTCCCAGCAGAACTAAAAATAGCAACAATAACTATACAGTAAATGCAACAATAAATGTATAGTAATTGCTACAGCAAATGTACAGCAATAGCAGCAATAACTACACAGTAAATGCAATGTTATATGTATGCAGTATTTACAGAATAACGATACAGTAATCAATGACTAATTACTAATTAAAATAAATAAAGTTATATGTATATGTATATATTTATAATATATATATATACATATATACATATATTATAAATAAATGAGTTTATAAAAAAAAAATTGTATATATGTATGTGTATATGTGTATATGTGTATATGTTTATATGTGTGTATGTGTATATGTATGTATATATGATATGTATATGTATATATGTATATATATACATATACACATACATATACATATATGCTTATGACCCGCTCCCCTGACGGGCACCTCGCTATGCTCTATGGGCCGTCTTTGTGACGGCGCTCCAGTGGGAATTTTGGACCGTCTGTGGACCTGGCCGTCAGGACATAAATAAAATTAAAACAGATATGGTGTAATTTTTAAAATTTACTTTTTTAGAGGGGGTATTAATAAAAATGGTCGTAGGAAAAACCAACTACTAAATATAAAAGTTGTGAAATATTGAAGCCTCTTTGCTGAAAGAAAAATGGTATCCATGATATTTATATAGATATAATTCAAACAAAAACAACTTATTCATATGGTGAAAAGAAGATAATTACACAAACAACTTAGATAAGCGACTTACTCATAAAAGCAAGAATAAATCTTGTAAATAAACTTTTTTATATAAGTATATTGTTAGCGGCATCTTGCCGACTAACCCTAAAAAAAAAAAGCAAAAAATAAATACATATGCACACAACACAAACAACTTTTGTTGAAAGCTAGCAAGGGTATATAAATTAATAAGCACCCAACACACAACTATCATATGCCAAAAGGAAAATAAGGGGTACAAATGACAGAGACAATTCAAAAGGAAAATAAGGTTTGTGCCTACTAATAACACCAGCAAGCATAGTAACAACACCCGTAAGTATATTATTGTTCATATGATCAGGATTTTCAGTGGGTTTGGGCTTAGAGAATATCACCATGGCTGTTCTTAATTACTCTTATTACTCTCATGATCATGAAGCCAAGTGGGTCTAGGCCAAGTAAGAACAACAGCATGAGTATTATTATTCTTCTTACCCTCATATCCATTGGGCCTAGTGAGAATACCAGCATGCGTAAGTAGTGCCCATAATTGTGTGATCAACTCCCCTTTTTCTAAAATTTTCTCATGTGCCTCCACATTGTCGGAAGGAGAGATGAACAACATAAACTCCACCCAAAACTCCACCAACATCTCCCACACCAGCTTTCCATCTTCAGCACACTTCATGAGATCCTTGGCCAGCATGGCACCCTTCCCGACTATTGAATTTTCAACCCACATGGCTTGCAGTGCATAACTGCAAAGATCTGTTTCGGTAGGTTTTGGACAAGAGGACTGAGGTATCGCAAGTATCTCTTTTCTAACACTTTCATACATTTCTTCTGCCCAGTCATCTGATAAGAGCTCTGGAAGATACGCCACTAGATAGAGGCAATAGTTTGACAACGCTAAGGCCACCTCTCGGTCTCTCTGGAAGGGATTGATTTTTTTTTGGGATTCTAGTTTTTGATGGGGATCATTATTTTGTTGAATCAAACATTCCTGGTGATCAAGGAGGGTTGTGGCGATGTGCCAAACAAGGATGGCTTCTGTGGAACTATTATTATTTTGGCAAGCCCAATTCAAATGTTCAATCCCATATTTTTTTAGCGAAACTTCTCCATTGGTGAGTCGGCCACCACTGTTACTCAAGGTCGTCAGTATAGCTTGTTTTGCATCAGTACTGTGAACAACAGTTGGGAATAATCTTTGAAATTTTTTTCTGATGCACTTTGGAAGGCATGCAAGAATTGACACATCAAAAACAGTGGAATAAATTCTAGCTTCCTTGGTATTCTTTTCCTGTCCATGGAACATGTTCCGTAATGAAATTGGAAGGGTGGAAAGTAGTGGTTCTAACTTGATATCTGCCAAAGAGCTGTAAAATTTGTTCCACCGGGCAGACTTTTCAATGTCGGAGTTAAGTAATATTAGAATGATCCAGCGTTTGGTTATAAATGATCTATACCTGAACCATTCAATTAAGAAGCCTGCAAACATCAGGAATAAACCCATTGCTACTTTTTTAACAAGATATAATTGTCCAAAAATCATCGCAAGAGAAAAAGTACCATAGGGAAAATAATGACAATTTGGTACCTCCATGTGCAAAAAATCCGAAACTAACTTAAGCTCTTCTTGGATAATGTTAAATACCCTCTCCGTTTGGTTTTCACCTCCATAATTTAAATATGTTGGGATATCTTTGTTGCTACCAATTGAGCCAATTAGCTCTTGTAGTACAAAATCAAGGGCCTTTTTACATCCGGCCTCATCTACTGGTAGCTTGGCGAACCTTCGCCTCAACATTTTAGCGAGGGCCAAGGAGATGCAAGTGTCACGCCAGTTGGGATATGCTGAAGTAAACTCTCCATCTTGGACTAAGTCGAGCTGGAACACTCTGCCAATCGTGAGCACGCTTTCTGTGTTGCCTAAGTTGTAGCCGTTACTCGAAACTTTTATCTGCTGATTTTCCTCGCCCCAAACAATGTAGTCACAACTTTTCATTGGTGTGGTCTGAAGACTACCATCATGCATAATTCTCTTCACATAGTTGTGTATTAGTTTTGGGTTCTTTCCTATTAGATAGGAGTCTGTGGCTATGTTGAATATAATTCCTTTTTCTATCTCAAAAAAAGCACAACAAATACAGAACAACAAGAGAACCCCCCTGATGTCTTTTAGAGGTGTATAGCTCGCAACAAGAAAACCTACCCAGAATAATCCTACCAATTTCTCCGCCGATTTACGTAGTCCCCAAGCGGAGATTGGATCACAAAGAATACGGATGAACTCGATGAACACCATCAAGATGAGAATATCTTGAGCTCTTCCTTCTTGGTTATATTGCTTGGCTCTCGAGAACATGAAGGACATAAGTGGGAGGAAAAGGGCATAACCCGAAGAAAGGAAGAGGCTTGCAATTTTTTCACTTATGATACTAGTTAATTTCACAAATCTAATGGCTAGGTGCATCTTAAAATCTAAAATAAACAGTGTAGAATATACAGTGCTGAAGAAGATGATAACCAATATTAATGATGTCTCGGCCCCATGCTCGCTCGTGGAAGAATATTTGTGGTGTTCAGTCATGGCTAGAACTTTTCTCTTGGGCTTCTTGGATTCTTCTTAATCACTTAATAGGTTTTTTATCTGGTTGGAATTTAGAACCCAAATTGAGTGGATAATTTGACGAATTATTGGGTGATGTCTTTACTCATGCTAGGTCTGATTAGGGTATTTGGTTTCTAGCTTTCATCTGAGTATTTGGTTTTCTTGGCACGCATGGAGAATAAATTTGTGGAATTTGGAGTGTTGGTACGTAATTGCTTATGTTTGAGTTTGTCTTGGATCTCTAATGTAAGGTTTGAGCATACTTTATATTGGTGTGATGGGTTAATATGTTATTGCATCTGAACGATGCATGCACCTATTCCAAGGACTGAACTAAATGGAAGCTTTTCTTTTTTTATCTTTATTCTAAATAGAACTATTCACTAAATGGGAGGATCTTGATTCTTAACAGGAGTACCAGCGTCCAGAATGCCCATCCATTAATTGTATCCGATAGCTAGAAGACTTTTATATTATTTTAGAAAACTTTTATTTGGCTAGTCAAATAAATTAGTTATTTTAGAAGACTTTTATATTGTAAAATAATTTTTCTGTTTTTAGTTTCAAATAATGTATCGCCACTCCCTTCAACGGATCAGGGTCTATACTAGCTTTCTAGCTATCGGATACAATGGATGAGCATTCTGAACGCTGGTAATCCGTTAAGAATCAAGATCCTCCCTTTTAATGAATAGTTCTATCTAGAATAAAACAAAGAAGAAGGAAGATTTCATTTAGTTTAAAACGGAGAACAGTGGGCTAATTGGGAAGACTTCCTTCCATAGGTACAAGCGACTAGAATATTTTATATTTCTAATGTCCGTCACGTCTAGTAGCAAATTCACATCTTCCCCGTACAATAAAAAGGAATCTTTTAGAATTAGTGGATCTGGACCATTCTTTTTAACTTTGCAGGAATCTCAAAGCCCAAAAAATACTGCCTCATATGGTAGCCCGAATCTCAAAGCAGCTGAGAGTAAATCTCAAACCTTAAATAAAGTGAAGGATATCTTTCCCACATTGGAGAGGATATTCTTCCTCTAGTAACGGGGCCGACTACCAGTCACATCTATTTTTTTAGATCGAGTCGATTAAGGTCCCATCCGATCTAGAATACTTGTAATTGATTAAGATTAATAATTGTTTAGCTAAGCCCAAGAATATAACTAGTTTATCTACGGAATAAGCTTGTCTAATTATCTGGTTTAGTTATGTCCATTATGGAGGTCTCAAATTCGAATTAAGCCAGGTAATCAACTATCAATCAAAGAGAATACAATAATCACTACCACAAAAATGTTAAGCATACACGGCATATTGTACATGGATGCAAAAAAATTTCAAATAAGCAAAGTGTAAATAGAGGAGGCGCTCACGCAAAAATGAGTTCAACCATACACACACAGTCATTTAAAATGCAACCGTGTACTAAAACATCCATATTTGTACACGGTTTATTAACAAGAAACCGTGTACAATTGTACTCCTCCATACACATTTTTTTTTCTAAATACGATGTATGTTTTTGTTAAGTTTCCAAACACTCTTTTCTAAATTGGAGTAAGGCCTAGGTGTTACAAATAGCATAAGGTCATCGATGCTACAGCCTCAAAAACCTATCGTATAAACTTCAAACTTTGATTCAAATAGCTCAATAAATTATTTATATAATAAACATTTAAAATACTAATTTTTACTATTTTTTATAATTTATGAAAGATGAAAAAAATGGCTTAAAATATTGACAATTTTCTTTTATTTTTGGGCCATTTTCAGTCATCTTTCATAAATCTAAAAAATAGTAAAATTTTTCCAAAAATAGTAAAAATTAGTATTCTACAAGTTCATTATATAACAAATGTATTGAACAACTTAAATCAAAGTTTCAAGTTTATACGATAGGTTATTGAGACCATAGCACGGATAACCTTATGCTATCCATAGCACCCAAGCCTTACTCTTTGTTTAATTAAGCCTCAAATCTTTAAAAATAAATTTTCTTAAATTTATACGTTTGAGCTCATTTGCATTCTTAAATTAAAACATGTTATCATATTTCAAAATGTTGTGTGTATATGATTAATGGTTAATATCTAGTAATTATTTATGTACAAACATGAATGCTAGCTAGCAAAATTTTGAATTTGTTTGCATGTACACGTATCACTAATGGAGTAGATTGGTTTTAATGGTTTGGATTCGTTGTTTGATATCTCTCTAATTGATTTTGAAGTTATGGTCACCAAGCTTTATTGATTAGCATAGTGCATGCTAGCTTTACTCTACATATGTAGAGCAAAGGTAGGATGTGTTGTGCTCACAAAAAGATTTGGTGAGCATATGATCTCTAAACTCCATCGGATTGACTTCCAACGAGACGAATCCAAACCGCTGAAATATATCTACTTCATGAGCGATGCATGTGCATACAAAATTTTCAAATAATTGGCTATTCATTTTTCCGTATATAAAAATGGTATTCCACTCCAAGCCTAGTTGATCAATTTCAACAGTTTAGATTTATTGTTTAATCTTTGTGTTGATGCAAGTGTTGCTTAAATATAATAGTTTATATTCATCTTGTTAATTAACTTATCATTTCATTGATCTTAATCCATTATTTAGTAGGCTCTAGCTATAAAAAAAAGTGGAATTGTGGATGGTAGTGTTTGTCGTGACGGCAACCTACATTAATGTTTTTATAATACCATTTGAAATTAATAAATAGAAATATTGTGGTCAGCGTGTATGAGGCATCTTCCAATAAATAATGTATAGTTGCTTGCTAGATGGAACTGTTCATAGATTACTCCAGCTAGTGTTCACCTTTTAATATTGTGCATGACATTTACGAGGTGGCCATCCTGTCCAGTAATGGGGACAGACTACCTTCCATAGACATCAGTTGTTTAATTATTTTTTTAATCTAGAGTTCATTAAGTTCATGAGTCCAATATGACTAAAATACTTCATATTGATTAAGAATGATTTCCTTAGCTAAGAAGAATAATATAACTGCTACATTTACGGCAAATGCCATTCTAATTATCTGGTTTAATTATATTCATTATGTTGGTCTCTAATTCGAATTAATCCGGCCAATTATTCAACCTTTAATCCAAGGACGACCAATAATTTAGCATGATAATTTGTTGAAAGATATTTAACTAGTTGTTTTTAGTAGTAAAATATTTAATCAATATATATATAATAATGAATTAAAAAATTGAATCAATAATTGTGTCTTGCTTTTTAATACTAAATTAATTATTTTTAAAAACAATATTGTTTTGAACAAACTTAGATATTTTTTCTACAAGAAAAAAAAAATTTGATAAAACACATATTTATAATTTTGTAAGTTGTGGCTGAAGATGGTATGGAATTGTAATAATGATCACCACCAATCTGACTTACGTATGTATCATCATTAGACATAAAATGTTACATAGAATTATAACAATATGTGTTAAAATAAACCATAAAATGTTACATAGGATTATAACTTGTATATTTTTTATGAATATATATTAAAATTACTTACTTTTTTGTTAAACTTAGTTATCTAAGTATTTAAATAGTTTAGCATACGTATTTTATTATTAACAGAATACGTTCCTTAACATTGCACGCTTAGATTTGCAAGATCAACTGGCTCTTCGGTGGCACAAGCAGTGGAGAGAAGAAACATGCTTAGAGTTTGTACCAATCAATGGGATGGTTGACTTGAAACGAAACTGGCTCTTCGATGGCACCAGCAGTGGAGAAAAATATTGTACCTCTTGAAGCCAGTTCAAGGCCACTGACATCTTCATTATAGAATATAAATATGCATTACATGCAGCATATAAAAGAATTTGCTATGGAGACTCAACACATCTCCTTTCCTGATCTACTATTTCTATCTGAAAAAAATAGAATTTTGTACCAAAGTCAAATACTGTGGTACTTCGGTCACCAGCTGCGAACAATTTGTTAATTATTATTATTATTATTATTATTATAAACTGACAAGCAACTTGCATAATTAATTTTATCGAGGTTCTTGTTTACTTCTTTATGAGTGCGTTACATTATAGCATTGAATTATTATGTAAGAAAAGTACATATCATAAATAATTTTGAACAAACCAACTTCAATATTTTTTTCTCTATTGCTATATTTTTTTTTCCTTTTATTGTGCAAGTTATCATCGTGGTTGGCGCCTATGTCATACGGAATACCACGTCAATATATATGTATAAATTTGTGCGTACTTTATTTTGAAAGTCTTTAGTATTCATTTTTAAATCCATTAATTTGAATGTGCTTTCCTTTAACGTAAATATGTAATTAGTTGTCTTAATTTTTTTCACATTTGATAATGAAAATTGATCGGGTAACTATGTAATTTTTAAGATCAAAGTTGTTACTTTTGTATGATATTATTGTTTGAGTAATTATAATTTTCCCTAATTAACCTCCCGTCCCCCAAGCGTCTCCCAACTTTCAACCTCGTAACACATTATTTTTTTGGAAATTGATAATAGTCCAAATAGGTAAATTCTCCAAACGTTCTCAGATTCTAACTATCTGGGACCATGCACACTCTAGCTACCTTAGCAGAACCACATTTTAGAAAGATCACAAGTGAATTTACAACTCTAGCTAGCTACCTTAATATATATGAGCGCAAGTATTAATATACAACATATCAAGTTCTAACATATCCAGTATTTTTTAAAAACCTGCACATATCAAGTATTTCCTTTTATCTCTCTCATGACCCAACACACACATTTTTAGAATTGGGTTTTTTTTTTCTCTATTCAATCTCGTCCATATTTATGACGATTTGTGAGAATTTTATGAATCTAAAACTACGAATGTCTTTTACTCAATTATCTCTTTCAAATTAAGATCATAATGAATTAATTTTAGGTTCTTCATGAATCTAAAACCACGAATGTCTTTTACTCGATTATCTCTTTCAAATTAAGATCATAATGAATTAATTTGAGGTTCTTCGTCGCACAAATATTTGTACCTTGTTAGGCAATTGTAAATACTATGGAATGTTTGATATTAAAATATGAAATCTGTTAAATAAAAACACTTGACACATGAATTATTTACACTTGCATGACGAAATATAAATAATGCAAATAATTGAAATTGATACTTTTAGATGCCATTTAGTGTCACATGGAATAAAAATTACAATTTTATAGAATCTGTTAGGTTGTTACATTCTGTAAAATACAAATATGAAATTTATAAATAACAATAATATACGAACATCTGAATAACATTTTTTTTAGGAAAATACATAACGTTTAATAGAATAAATTTTACTAATCCGAAGTAATCACCAGTAATTATAAACATTTTGAAAATATGTATTCGACTGTATACAATCATAATCGAAATACTTGAAACTATTATTTTCAATACATATTAGAAAGGTAATTAAAATTAAAAAATGACAACGTGGCATAATTATCAAATTTATTTATCAATTCAGGAAACTTAATTAACAATTTAATTATAAGAATTGTTTATGAAGTTTCTTTTTCAAACAATTTTGGATTAATTATAAATTAAGTAACTTTGAGGGTTTATTTTATAAAATATGTGACCCCAAAATAAAATATAAAAAAAAGGAACACAGTGACCGTGGCATTTGAGACACGCGGCTATCATACATTCATCTCCATCCTCTAATCGATTTTTCCAAAATCACTTCAAGGAGTTAATTTGGTCTCTCTCTTGGAAGAAAAAAGAAAAAAGAAAAAAGAAAAGAAGAGAAATAAAAGAGAAAAAATGAAAAGAAGGTCTTGTAAAAATTTCCAATACTGATGGATAGTCAAAATCCATTCCTTGAAGATGATTAGGCGCATTCAATTGTAATCAAAATCGAATTTCTGAATCACTAGTTATAAGGCATGTATAGATTCTGCAAAGCGAGAGTTGACGAACTGTTGGATCAAATTCCACAATTGATCGCTCTATTTTCCTACATTATCAGGTGCAGGGTTACTGGTCTTGTTTGATATTACATTTTTAAGAATTAAATTGTTATTCCTTTGTCATGTTGAATGATTGTTTGCTGCATTATTTGAGATGTGTGAATCATGTGCAAAGCCCAATCAAATTATAACTGAATTTTGTGTGATATTGTTGATCTATCATTTTGTACGGTTTACCGTTTGTATGAATCTCCTATTCTGAATTATGATTGAGTCACCACAAGTTTATGTTTATGAAAATCTGTTGAGCTCTGCAAAGTCTAGGAGCTATAGACTAGACTTGAATTGGTTACAGAATCCTTATGCGCATATAGTGAACGGCCCTTGCTATTTCCAGTACCGGTTGGGAGGGGAAATCTGATTCTGATTCTGATTCTGACAGTGACTATGGGTGACTTTAAAGAGATGTCTGATTGATGTCATATCTAGTCTGGGACCGGAATAACATGTTTGTTTAATGGGTTGAGAATTACCAATTCCGAGTTTATTGCATACAAAATATTATTTGACTATGAACCAAACTTTAATTAACAGTATAAGCCTAAGCACATTAGATGAGAGTCAGTGGATGGTACTGAGTATCGGCAGGTGTGGGTTTAGCGTAGCCACCTGTGTGACAAGTTGGTCGATCATCTCTATGTGTTACCAGACCTGACAATCTGAGTTTAAGCCTAATGTATATGTTGAGCTTCATTTGAAATTCTATGAGTTAAGATTCGATTGAATATTGTGACTAAGCATTTGCATTCACTTATATATATATATATATATATAGAGAGAGATGGACTTGGGTGAGACGCGGAGTATACGCGTTTGGTGCTCCACGGTACGGTTTAGCCATTTTGAAAATTCAAACAACCGATCCGAACCGTTCATCTTGTTCTCCATATTGAAATGTGCTTGGAGACCAAATTTTACATTTTTTGGAATTTTTTTACTATTTATTAAGCAATTTTGAATGCCGCTAATCTGATGGTTCAGAAAATTTTACTGTTTTTTACTGTTCACAGCAAAACAGCAACTTTCAAAAATGCTTAATAAATAGTAAAAAAATTTTAAAAAATGTAAAAATTAGTCTCCAAGCACATTTCATTATGGATTAAACATCTAACGGTTCGGATCGGTCGTTTGGACTTTCAAAATGAAAATACGGCGTGAAGTACAAACGGCGTATACACCGCGTCTCACCCAAGTCCATCTCTCTCTATATATATATATATATAAATTGATAAATTGAACTGTTAATGTCAAGTTGCGAGGATTTAATTCTGAATATGGATTGATTGCAAGTCCAGTGGCCTGATTGTGGCAAATTCGCACTGGGAGATAATATTTATATTATTTCTCACCCTCACCCTTTGGGTTATTTTCAGGTTTATTACACGGATACGGAGAGACAGTTTTGGATTGCATTTGACAGCATAACCACATAATACTGAGGTTTTGGGTTGTTATAACTGACAAGGTGCGAGAGGCATTTCTAAAACATAGATTGCCATATTATGTCAGATAATTTCATAAATATTGGGATGTGGTTAATATATAATGGTGTTATTGGTAATGCATATAAAAGATCCACTGCTTTGCGTATATGTTTCAATAAATATACGTGGCAGGCTGTTATACCTGTATTTTGGAGTGTGACATAGGTACAAACATTTAACACATTATTATTTACACTTGTGACAAGGTATAAATACTTTAGCGTGGAAGAACCTGAAAATAATTCATTAGTATCTCATTTGCAAGCAAATAACATGTAGAATATGTTCGTGGTTTTTAAATTGCAAAATTTATTACAGATTGTCAAAAATATATTTTGAATTGAATAAAGAAAAAAAACCTTCTCTAAAAATTTGTAAAAGAGGTGTGTGTGATGAGGGTGATAAAAAGAAAAGAGAGCTCATATTTCTATTTTTTTCAGAAATGCTTTCAATGTTAGACATAAATACTTGATATGTTTTATATTAATATTTTCGTGCATAACTATAAGTACTTGTGCACACTAGTTGTAAATTTATTGGTGATATTTTTTGAACTACAATTGTGAAACGCCTGGAAACTTAGATATCCGGCAAAGAGGAGAATCAAGCCGGAACTACAATTCCGTCCATATTTATGACAAATCTGTGAGAATTTTATGAATCTAAACCACGAATGTCTTTTACTCGATTATCTCTTTCAAATTAAGATCATAATGAATTAATTTTAGGTTCTTCGTTACACAAATATTTGCAGGTGTTTTCACGGGGTTGCTTATCTTTAATTTGGTATGGTGGCTTTGAGATCTGTAGTTGAATCAATTAATGCCTTTCATGGAATAAATTATAATCCATCTCTGTGTGAAATTAGGTCAGTGCTTATATTTGGTCTCTGTACAGTAGGTAATTTCCACCATGAAGTTTAACTGATACAAAATTGATGAAAATGGTAATTAAGATGAACTAAAGAAGGCATTGAAGGTTAACTCTACTGAAATTACCAGATTGTTTCAGAGTAAATTCTATTGTTCAAATATTTTAAATTGAGATAATTTTTTTGTAATTTTGGCTCGTACAATTATTTTTTGACCAACGTAAATTTAAACATGAAATTTGTTTTAAGTTTCTATTAATTATGAATATTATACAATTTATAATTTCACAGATATGAACACATCGGATAAAATATAGGACACTATCATGCTTTCAAACTGGTGGTTGATACTCAAAGTTTGTTATATAAATTTGTGGCCTAATTCATATCACCTACAGTAACTCAAATTTTGAGTTTAAATCCGGACTGTCGGATTTGTTTCTGCACTCATATATTAAAGAGGCCACTTGCATTAAAATACCAAAATTCAATGATCTAAACACAAAATTCGAGTTACTTCATAGGATCTGGACTCGGTCTCGAGGACCCAATTTCAAAATAGCAAATTAAAATATACCTTGATATTTTACAGCCCTCCACTCGCTCTGATTGGAATATATAACTCTCCTCTCCGTTTTTACATTAGAGAAAATAAAATAAAATAAAAGATGGAGTGCTCCAATCTTTCCATCCGATAAAAAGTAAGAAAATAATTAGAGGTATCTTACCACAACTTTGAGTTACCACAATTATTTTTTATATTTTCAAAATCTAAATTTTATATTTTTTTAATTTTTTTTAGTATTTATTAAGATGGATACAAAATTCAATGATCTGAATTTGACTAATTTTTGTATCAATCTTAATAAATAGTAAAAAAATTCGAAGTATCTGACTATCTGACTCCACGCAAACATTGTGGATATTTGTTATTGGGATCAACTAACAGTCTCCCTACTTCAGTCCCCTATCTGTCCCCCGCACTAAAAGACAAAAAAAAAAAGTTAAAACGTGCTAACTACCATCAAAGAGCAAGATTAATGCTATTTTATTAATAGTCAAAACATATAGTATTCATACCTACGAATTTGTAGTATTCATACTTTTTATTAGAACCATTCGTCAAATGTAAACACAAGTTGGAGGGGACCAGTAACAACCAGGGGGACCGCTGACGTCTTGTGACAGCCTGGATTGGGGACCACAATCGTTTGAAAGCGACATTTACCAAGGTTGGGGACCACTACAGCGAATCTATATATTATTCATATCTAAATAAAGAAGTATTCATATCTAAACAAATGAAGTATTCATTCTGACGATTACAAAGTATTCATACATGTTTAAAATAATTTATACAATTCAAAATTTAAAGCTAGATTCATCTCTCTCACCCTATCTCTTCCAAGAAGTATTCATACTGACGATTACGAAGTATTCATATATAACTAATGAAGTATTCAATATCTAACAAATGAAATATTCATATATATAACTATTCACATATGACACTAACAATATTAACATCTGACACTAATAATATTCACACCTGTTCAGATTGGGACAAAAAAGAAAGGTTGTTAGGAGGACAAAAAAGGAATGTTGAAAATGGTGAATTTTGACCACGTGAGAGAACAAAAAAGGAACAAAAAAGGAAGGTTGTTAGGGTGACAGATAGGGGACAGATTCAAGGGGGACAACATCTTTACTCTTTGTTATTAGCATTGGGCCTTTCTCTAGATGGAAAACGCATCTCGGATCAATAAATGGGCCTATACATAGTGTTCTCGGCCCATTTATTTAGGCACTTCATTCATTGTGAACGCACAGGCCTCAATAAAACCCAAATAGAGGGATGCGCAATTGGATTGAATGCAAATAACAGGGACCTAAGAAAAATACAGAGGGCTAGTTGACTTTGTAAAACTCCTGCCACCGGTACTTAACAATATTTATAATACAATCCAGATTGGCAGATTTTGTTTCAATTTGAACTTTAGGATAAATCTTCTTCATTGCTGCAATGCTAGCTGCTTGATTCCTAGCTAGGCATTGATATTCTTTTATAAACATATTTAAGAATCAATTCAAATTAGTCTTGCAACTGATCTTAAATTGAAAAAAAAAATTCAAAAAGCAATATTTATTATATTGACAATATGAATATACTCAGAGCGATTGGGTGAATGAAGTAAACATGTGAATTTTTTTTCTGAGTGGGTAGTGAATATTATATTCTTAGGTTTTTTTAGTATGAATTAAGCATATTAAACCAGGATGCAAAATTTGTAAGACATTTCGACATTACAAAAATGGTTATCAAATGTCCACTTTTAGAAGTGTAATCAATGCGGAATGCTGAATTCGACAAATTATATATATTGGAGTTCAGGGAGTAGTGTTTATGAATAAAATAAATTGAGGGTCAAAATTAAGGATTCTGAAATTCTAAATTGTTTCAATCAAAATTAAGGATTTTGCGTTGTTAGAAAGATATTGCTAAGTATGTTCAGAGATAGACGAAGATGAACACTTAATTAATGAAACTCCTATTGCAGCTCTTAATATATATCATTAGTTACTATGAATAACAAAGGTTTACATGTACCAAGGTAGAGATGTCAATACTTTTTGTACAGACAGGTCTATTCTGAGTCTAAATATGGTTTATTTCATTTTATCATTTTAAGATTTTATATTAAATTTGGTAGAGTCAGCTCCTGCCCTGGAGAACCGGCTGAGTTTTGCACGCAAAAATTGTTAAAACCTGTGCAAATTCAATTATTTAGGGCTAATATCAAACCTAGACCATGGGAGATGCACCTTAACAAATTAATAATTAACAAGGCAACAATAACAAAAATTGGGCAGTTAATTAATATGAAATGCAATCAGTGTGGAAGGCAGAACTTGTGAACATACATTGGAGTTGGAGGGGCTGCCATTAAATTGTTCCAGAGTAAATTCTACTGTTCAAATATTTTAAATTCTATTGTTCAGAGTACATTGGGATTGGAACAATTGCTTGAACTGTAAAATTTGAGGATTGGACCTTCATGTTTTTCTTCAAAAGCAACTAAAAAGCAAGTTAATTAAACACCTTGCCATTTTTATAATACTAATAAGTCAGATTGGATATAGATTGTTTCATTTATCTAAACATAGCTGTCCATTTTTTATGTGATGTATGTAGTGACTAATTAAGGTACATTAGTATCCATCTACCTAATGTGTAATAATAAGTTTTTCTAGCTAGTGCTCTGCTCACTAGTAGAAAATAGAACGGATGGCATGCTGGAAGTAGTATCCGGTGATGGCAAAGCGGGAATAGATGGGGTGTTTGTACCGTGAAGCATACCACTAATGGCTGCCATGTTTGGTCTTTTGGTTGGATCGTCTTGCACGCAAAGTAACCCGATGTGGATGCATTTCATAACTTCTTCAGAGAATGTGTTATCTAAGACGGGGTCCTTCAATTGATCAATTTTCCCTTCTTCCACATGTTGCCATACCTGAAAACCGAAAAAGGAAAGGACATTTATTGAATTTGTAATATTGATTAATTTTACTAATTAAGTTTGTGTCTTTGAGAACGTACAAAGCTAATTAGGCTGAAAGCACGGACAGAATTGACAAATGCGCTGATTTTTCACCCTGTTACAATCTGTAGAAGTAGAACACCAAAGCTATAAACATCCGACTTTGCTGAAAAGCTCCCGTGCAGGACATATTCAGGTGCCATGTATCCACTATAATATTTCAATGATTTGGAAATTAGTGTATAATTTGATTTAATTAGTAGAATTCAAACATAGAAACCTTTGAAGTCAATCTCTCAGCAAAGATGAATTTTTTTTTTTTTGAAGAAAAAAAGATTATTATTTTTTGTTTTGAAGAAAGCAAAGATGAAATTATTAATGGATATCGAAAAGATAACAGTGAGCTTACAACGTTCCGGCAACAATAGAAGTGTCGACATGAGTCTGATCTTCATCAAAAAGCCTTGCTAGACCAAAGTCTGAAATTTTAGGGGTCATATCTATATCAAGCAAAATGTTACTAGCCTTTAGATCACGATGTATAATTTTGAATCCAGATTCTTCGTGAAGATATTGTAATCCGCAACTGATTCCATATATTATTCCATATCGTGTTTCCCAGTTAAGTTTTTCACGTCTGATGGCTTCATTTGCTGAAAAGTTTTCAGATTTATTACAACAGGTTATACATATTTTTGATAGATTGTTACACATAATAAACTAATTTAAATGGAAGTTGGTATTAACATCATAATAAATAACAATCATAACTATTGACAATTGTACTTGTTGTGCAAATATTATCTATATTTGTAAGTTATTTACTTATCCATTTGTCAAGTAAAAAAAAAAATGTAAATTGTCAAGACCTCCATTAGGTAAGAACTTCCATTTGATAAAGAAAAATAGTTATATTTATACTACAAATGTATATAGCAATTGGCTTACCGAATAGAAAATTGTCAAGACTGCCATTAGGTAAGAACTCGTAGCATAATATTTTTTCTTTCTGCTCTATACAACAACCAAGTAACTTCACCAGGTTCCTATGCTTAATTTTGGCAAGCAAGTCCACTTCGTTTTTGAGTTCAGAAAGTCCTTGCTTCGAACTTCCCGAAAGTCTTTTAACTGCCACCGCTTGTCCATTTATCAGTAATCCCTGGGTCACTTGTTTAAAATCAGAATTTCATTCTTACATTATCTTAGTAGGGACATAATATTATTTTTCATACCTTGTAGACCGATCCAAATCCACCTTCACCGAGCTTGTTCTCATCAGAAAAGTTGTTCGTAGCCAATCTTAGTGTATCTAGCTCAAATACTTTAAACTCCGAATAACATATCAAACTTGAGTATGACTGATATTCTAGCGGGCCAATGTATTCTTCATCATCAGTTTCTGTGTGAAAATAAAGTTTGACTGTATCAAGCATTTTATTAGTCTAAAATTGTATTACTCATACAGGGGACAAGAATAGTTAATTAAATTCACATTGTAGCTAGCCTAGTTAGTTTTTTTAATTTACCTAACTACTTCAAGAAAATAAAAAAGATTATGTAATTTGAACGTTGATAGTTGGAACTTACTTGAAGTATTTGCTATTGATTGCCTTCTCCATAACCAAATACCACCTACTGCTAAAACTAAAGCTGCGGCAACAGCACCAACTGAAACTCCAACAATTTTTGATAACTTCTCTCTACTGATACCCCTTTCAATTTTCTTTATCTGTGGTGGCTGAGCTGGAACAGTAACTTGTGGGTCCGGAATCATGAAATAAAAGCAAATAAATCAATGAAGACATCCAATTCATCAGTTCAAATTAATAATAACAAAACATTGCTTTATAAATTATAATCATATATAAATTTTTGTTGAAATCCCTAAATTTCAATAAACTAAGTTACTGTCATTCAACTTGATAGGCGAATCAGAGAAGGCTCCGCCAGAAATCACTTCATGGGGTGGTTAATGAGATGGGCTTACCAAGTCGGAAATCACTTGTCGAATAGTTGCATTGGATCGCCGCCATCCCCATTTTTGCAAGCATAGAAGGAAGTATCGGTATCGGCCAGGACCAATCCGATACTGCGGATTCTGCGTTTTTCGTCCAAGTTTTCCCATTTTGGTCCAATATTAGTCATTATTTCAACTGAAACAGAATGAACTATGTACATCCATTATCTACCCATGATTAAATAGAGGAGAACCCGTATTTAATCAGCACAGAGAATAACCACGGGGCCCTACCTCAGGAATTGAACTAAGAGAAACGCGATTTAAAAATATTAATGAACTAACAAGACGCCAAAATATTAGTTCTTATGATAAGATGTCGAGCACATCAGAGTTTAGTGGGGGGTATAATTAGCCACCATATGCATATGGATACGAAGATGTTAACAATTCTTTATTTGGATCTACGATGCCTTCTTTTTTTGAATCCGGACAATAATATCTCCATTTTTATCGCAATACAGACAACGATGAAGTAATCCAGCCATCACAACATAGTTTATGGTAGTGAAGGAGTGTGTTTATAATTTTAATGCTTATATTATATTGTATTAATGGATTATTTGATTGTAATCATTTATCTAAACGTAAATTATTGACAAATTATTTTTTTATCAATTTTTTTCCGACCAAAAAGTCTGATTTTCCGAGCCGAATCGGACGATACCGGCCAATACACTGATCCCAGATCGGTATTGGCCGGGACGGATCCTGATACCGATACCGATACCGATACCAATTTTTCCTTTTGTGGTTGCAAGTGTGTTGATGGTGTTGCGCGTACTGTTTGGTGTGAAATGGGTGTTGGATTTGGGAGACGTTCGCTGGTGAGTTCTACAGTACAAGAGTGACCGATTTAAATATTTATTAGTGTAGGCATAATTAATCTGTTTGTTGTTTAAATAGGATAAATAATAAAATTTGACAGTGTACTATATATGAATAGGGTGAAAAAAAAATATGAGGTCAATTATCAATGAAAAACTGTTAATTATCAATATAAGCTACAAAATAGTATGAACAAAATATGGATTTTTCTCGAGTATAATTGAATAAGCACAACGAGAGCCAAGATTGACCCAGTAAAGAAAAGGAATAGAAGTCAACGATTAGTACTGATGGTGGACCCAATGTAGAGCGACAAGAAACCGTCATTCTTGCCTAACTTTCAAGTCAAATAATTGGTGGTTCCCACTTTATAGGTCTAAATTATTGAAGAAATATAACATGCAAGACTGACTGTTAAATTAGTTTCTAGAAACTTAGTACAGTGAACGTCCTCCTATATATCCTGTAGTTTTATAGTTTGTGACAATGGGAATTTTTTTAATAAATTAATACTTTTATGGCCATACAAGGAGGAAGCAAAATATAAATTATATAGGGTGAAGTATGTACCTGGTGGTTTCAGCACAAGTGCGTCCGACAGATAGAAATGCCACAATGCAATAACAATGTGGCAACTGAGTCCAGACATCACTGTTGTGTCATCCTTCAAATCACAGCATTTGATTAGTATTTCATAATATCTTTTCAAGCATTGACCACACTCATCGCTTTTCAAGTCCTTCGTGCACTGCACAAATTTTCGTTGGCAGCCATTTTTCTCTGCGTTGAGACAAGCTTACGTCAAGGCTAAATTGATAATGAGGTTGTAATATAATTTTCAAATCCAAGTTTATTTTTAAAAATTTGCAAGATTTAATTAAGAATATCTTTTGGGTCAATTGCAATAGACTATATGCATGTACAGTGAGAAATATCTGCCTTGTACCTTACTGCTATTAATTTGTTTATCTTATGTTCTTTTATTTCATGCTCTTACTTCTTTTTTGCGATTACCCGCTCCCATTTAATACTCTCATATCCATGCAACTTTAAAATTCCTATAATATTATTTTAGTTCAACAAACAGAGTGTCGAATATATAACGAATTACTTAAACAAAAAATACATCACAAGAACTACTTATGTTTGTATCAAATTACTATACAGTTACAAGATTTGACTATGTTACCTGACTCAGCCCGAAAAGTTGAGGTAGGGTAATCACTCTTGCAATAAGTGAATTCATGACTTGATCCATCTCATAATAGAATTCTACGGATTCTGTTACATAGGTATTATTGTAATGAACATATTTAGGTGATGTAGTTAGGACCGAAAAGAAGTTTTGATTCGAATACCGCAAGCGGCATGGCCAGTACCATATGACACCGCTTTTGCTATTGGGGCAGTATTGAAGTATCTGTGGTAAAAGAGTACAGAAAAATGACTGATTTGTAATTAACGATCGATAGATAATAGTTAATACACATTGAATGGCACCTCACACTGAAAATTAACGATCAAAGAAAAACATAAATATGTAACTAACTATGTAGTTGTTATATTTTCAATCTGTACATCTACGTACCTCTTTAGCAGCCTGACTAACACAAGCCTGGCAATAACCGAAGTCATCATATGCGTAGCACATCGCCATACCATACACACGGTCTGAATCTTTTCCAACCGTGTTATTGAAATAGAACAATTTAGTATGGGCAGTGTTATCTACAAGGGAGGCTAGAAGTACTTGAAGATTCCCTAAGTAGGTGCTTCCATTGGTGTAGTTATCAGAACTGGAGCAGTTATATGAATGCAATTCTTCTTTGTATCCATTTAGGCTGGAGACGAAGGCGAGGAAAGTAAGAAGAAAGAGGAAAAATAAGGAATTAATATCGGTAGTCATCCCTCAGTTTGTATTGTAGACTGCTACTTGGGAAAAATAGAAGACCAAAAATGAGAAGACGTAAGCACACAAATAGTTCCCACCCCCTTTTAATTTCCACAAACACCAAGGAGCCTCTCTCACCACATACTTGTATTATACTCATAGAAGAAAATATCGGCTGATACCGATCCGGATCGGCCGATATGTACTGTTATCGGCCAGGACTGATCAAATACTGGTCCGATACTCACAGATTTTGTGTTTTTCATCAAATTTCTATTATTATGGTCCGATTTTGGTCATTATTCGTGTGAAAACTTGAATCCGTGATTGATTAAATAGAGTATAAACTATGCACATATTGAAAACTCATCACATTCATTAATTAAATAGAGTATCAACTATGAACCCGTGATTGGTTAAATAGTGTATCAACTATATCTACATATGGATATGAAGATGTTAACATTCCTTCATTGTCTACGATGTCTTTTTTTTTTGGTTCCAGACAATAATATCTCCATTTTTATCATAATTCAGACGACGATGAAGTGATATAATCAGTACGACATAGTTTCTGATAGTGAAAGAGTGTGTTTATAGTTTTAATGCTTGTATTATATTATATTTGTAGATTATTTGATTGTAATCATTTATCTAAACATAAATTTTTGATAATTTTTTTTTTTTATCAATTTTTTCCTTTTTTTTTGTGTAAAACAAGCTTATGGCCAAAAAGTCCATTTTTTCAATCTGAATGGGCCGATACCGGCCGATACACCGATCTCGATCCTCATACCGATATTTCCTTCTATGATTATACTAGAAAATAAGAGAGTCATTTTCATTTGTGATTTTTGCTGGTACAACAGTTTTTCAAGACCTCTTTTATAGATATCAATCTTTCCTCTTCAAAAACAAAATAATTCAGTAGTCTATATTTGTTGGGTTATGATAGAAGTAAACAGATGTAAAACAACAGAGGATTTTGTTGTTAACTAGTAGTTCAATCAACCAAAACACAATATTGTGCTGCTGTACCAGTATTTCCAGAAACAGAGAATTATTTTCTGAATAGAAGCAATTTTTTTTTTCATATGCTTAATTAAAATTACGTAGTTCAACACATAGAAGGAAAAATTGGAATCGGAATCGGAATTGGCACCGTCCGATCCCAATCCCGGATCGGAAAATCGGTTGGAATTGGCCGAATTGAATCGAAAAATCATACTTTTTTGTCAGAAGCTTATTTTGTACTAAAAAAATAGAAACAAATTGATAAAAAAATTTAAAAAATTATTATAATCAAATAATTCACTAATACGATATAATACAAGCATTACAATTAAAAACACACTCTTTCACTCCCAGAAAATATGTCGTGTTGGTTAAATTATTAACTAATTATGTTTAAGAATCATAATTACATTTGGTCTCTTCTTTTGACTTGGTGAAAGCTTGGCCGCTTATCTTTCTTTTAATAGACCGCCGCATATTACAGTTTTGTGCACAGGTCACAAAACAGAATATCTAGCAAGAGTTCCCTTCAAAAAAAAAAAAAAAAGCAAACGCCAAGACAGATACCGAGATCCAAGGGCCTAGAGAAAATCCAGTTCTCCACCAAAAAGTATCGAATGGTCCTGAAGCGTTCATACCTTTAGTCTCCTCTACGTGGCACCATCTCATTGGCCTTCATTAGTGAAGCTTATAACCACATCCAAATGGGTTAACAACTTTTTTCCAGTAAGATAAGATGTGACATGACAAAGAATAGACAGACTTTGAGGCATAAACTTTAGACCCGTTTCCAAATAAGTTAGGACCCATTACATATTTTTTATCATAGTTTGTGCCGCATTTCTTTTTGCAGCAAGATGGTGATAAATCTAAGCCAGTGGATCAAAAGAATGCGCTGATCAAATAAAAACTAATGGTGCAGAACTTACCGCAACTTCATCTCTTCCAAATCCCAATCGACCCTTTCAATTTTGCCCCTTTCCTTTTGCGAGCCGTGGTCTTCGCACAATCAAATGCCTTTTTTATTCTGAAAAATCGCTCCCAATAATGAGAATAGGTGAGAATCGGCCTTAAATGTCAACAATCTCTGAAAAGTCACTTTATTTGGTCGGTTTGAACTGGTTTTGTCATTAAAAAATCGGAAACCGAGAAACTCGGTCCAAAATCGGATCGCCGGCGGCCGATTCCAATTCAAATCGACCGAATCGGATCGGAATCAGCCGATTTTTCCTTCTATGGTTCTACATAATTTAAAGTACAACAATTATCTAAAATAACTACCCAGTAATAACTACCTATAGAACATGTGCTAAAAATAATAAGCATACTGAAAAATAACTTGCAACACTCATAGCAGTTTTACACGTTAGAAAACTACTCTCTAACCATCTTAATTTCTACAGATTTTCTAGAACCAATTTCTGAATTAATTTTCAACACTCCCCCTTGATTCAAAATTGGTTATCCAAGTGATGTTTGGAATAGCTCGAATTTGCCTCGTGCCAATGCCTTTGTAAGAATGTCTGTTGCCATTCCTCCATTCTTCACAACTTCATAGTTTGAGGGATCTGCCACATAATACTTGAGTTGTCTCATACAACTCCTGCACAGACTTGGTCCTTCTAACGATGTTTTTGGATTGTGATTACGCCTCTTATAAACCTTGTGTAAGATTCATTTTCCGAATCTGCACTATTGCTGATCAGACTCTCCTCTTCATCAATTTCTTTTTCATGTGTTGGTACTACATGTTCTGCTGGTTCTACAATCTCTACTTCTTGCATTGTCTCTTTCCACTGCCAACTTGCATTTTCATCAAACAAAACATTTATGCTCACCACAATTTTACCACTGTTTGGGTTCTACAGTCTATAACCCATAGATTATGTGCAATAGCCAGTGAATATAAACTTTTCTGATTTTTCATCCAGTTTTGCTCTTCTTTGTGAGTTGATTAACGTATATGCAATAAAACCAAACACTTTCAAATGTCCAACTCCAGGTTTTCTTTCAAACCAAGCCTCAAAAGGGGTTTTGTTCATCACTGCTTTAGTTGGAGACAAATTCAACAAATAAACCGCAGTTGTTACTGCTTCAGCCCAGAACATATTCGGCAAACCTTTCAATTTTAGCATGCCTCTAGCTAATTCAACAACAATTACATTTTTGCTCTTTGCAACCATATTTTGTTCTGGTGTTTATGGTGTGGTTAATTCATGGTGTATGCCTTTTTTTTCACAAAATCTCTTAAATTCATAGGACATAAATTCTCCTCCTTTATCAGTCCATAACACTTTGAAACTCTTTTCAGTTTGCTTTCTACAAAGGCCTTAAACTTCTTAAATTTTCAAATGTTTCTCCCTTATTTTGTAAAAAGTGCATCCAACTCATTTGACTAAAATCATCAGTAAAAAAGGAGAAAATAGTTGCTGCCACCCACCCAATGATGCAGTTTGCATTGGTCGACATAGGTCTACATGAAATTATTTCAAGGATTTGTATTGCTCTATTAGACTGACCTTTAGGATAGGGTAATTTGGCTTGTTTTCCACATATACACCCTTCACACACCTATTTGATCGATCTCAGGCAGCCCGTAAACCATTTGTTTCTGATTCAGCAATTTCATGCCATTGATATTTAAATGCCCATATCTAAGATGTCATAATTCAGTTTTGCTTAACTCTTTTACTATCGTGCTCTCTCTTTTACACCTGAGATTTCAAGTGGAAACACTTTGTTGGTTCCCATTCTTACTCTACTAATGTTTGATTTGTGGTTTTATCCTTGATGGCACAAGAATTTCCTTCAAACAGGATTGAATATCCACACTCCACTAATTGCCCGATGCTGAGTAGGTTTTGTGACAACTCTGGAATGAAATAAACATTATGCAAATATTTCATACCATTTTGGTTGGTGTGCACTGCTATTATGCCCTTGCCTTCCACTTGAACCAGTTTGTCATCACCAGTTTGACCTTCAATTTGTGGTTTTCATCCAATTCTTCGAACAAATGCCTATAACCGGTCATGTGATTGGAACAACCACTGTCAAGGAACCATATGGTGCTTGCATCAATTTCACCTTCTGTAATAGCCATAAAAAGCATTGGTTGCTCGTTTTTTTCTTCTACATAGCTTGCTTGGTTCTCCTCCATTTGCTTCTTATAGCACTCGGATTGATAGTGCCACACCAAATTTATTGCAGAAGTAGCACTTGATTTCTTTTCTGTCACGCTGAAACTAAAATTCACTGGTTCTACCACTACCACGTCCTCCTCTACCTCAGCCTCTGCCACGGGTGGACTCTTCCTTCATGTAAAACGCCCTTTCATTGCCTTTCTCCTCTGATCTGGACATCCTCGCTTCATGGGTCTGCAGTGATCCCATCAGTTCGTCAAAGGTATATGTTGAGAGATCTTTTGACTCTTCAATTGCTACCACAACATGATCAAATTGTGTTGTTAGGCTTCTCAGCACCTTGCCCACCATGGTTTTCTCTGTGAGGTTGTCTCCATATGCTCGAATTTGGTTGACAACGGTTGTGACACTTGACAAAAAAATCTGCACGGATTCTTTTGTTTTCATCTGTAGTGTTTGGAAATCTTGACGTAGCCCTTGTAATTTCATGGCAATAACTCTTGAACTTCCTTGAAATGCAGTCTTCAAGGTTGTCCATGCTACAATTTTGGAGAAAATCATATCATGCACGGATTGTTGGATAAAAAATAGTGCACACTCATGTCTACTAAATCCCACAAACCATGTGACTTGAACAGGGTTTTCATCTTGGTGCTCCAAAATTCATTATTTTTCACCTTTGAACAATCGAATTTCTGGTTGAGTTACATTGACAATGTTGCCTAGGGTTTCAGCCATTTGTGCCCAATGAATCAACCAGGTTTTGATACCAATTTGTTTGGTTACGATAGAAGTAAACAGATGTAAAACAACAAAGGTTTTTGTTGTTAACTAATAGTCCAATCAACCAAAACAGAATACTGTATTGTACAACAATTATCTAACATAACTGCCCACTATAGAACATGTGCTAAAAATAATAACCATACTGAAAAATAACTTGCAACACTTATAACAGTTTTACACATCAAAAAACTACTCTCTAACCAACTTAATTTATGCAGATTTTCTAGAACCAATTTCTGAATTATTTCTCAACAATATTTAAGCATAAGAGATATTTAAAATATTTTTCTACAATATAGCAAGCCTGGTAAAAGTGTTAATGTAGCAATTCCAAGACTATTTGCAAATATATCTAAAATTGAATGGACTGAGTTCCATAAATTAAAAGTACTTCCATCTGACACGGTGCATAAATGATGGCCACATCAAATCCATACCAATTAAGGAGTTGTATATACAACTTGAAATTTGAACTACATAATTCAATGAATTAAAAGGGCTTTTATAAAATTTAAGAGTTTTCGTTGAATTAAAATTTTGTTGAATGTATGTCCGGTCTTCAAGATTCTTGAAACTATAAATCTTCACAAATCAATTGGATGCATGCATGGGTGGTCTTCAAGAGTCAAGAAGCAATTAATCAATTAAATGGTTTTGATTGCTCCGGTTTATGTGGTAGAAGTTAAGTCTTATTTTCTTGTTTTTCTAAAGTTTCACTTAATAGTATTTCTTGTTTTATGGAGAGCTTTCAATTATTGTTTACTATAAATATGTATGTGTTCTTGCTGAAAAGGGGAGTGAAGATTAATAGAAAATTTTAGTTTGTGTGTGTTACTTGAGTTTTTACCTTTTATACTCTTCTTTACTACTAAATTAATACGTGATGTTAACAGACAAGATAGTAACGAGACCACTTTGCGTCAAGTGGTATCAGAGCGAGGTTCGACAACCACCTTTGCACTTGCATGAAGTTGTACCACCACCAATAGCCAAATTTGACAACCACCTTCGCACCTGCATGAAGTTGTATCACCACGAACCGCCAAATTCAACATCCACCTTCGTGTGCATGAAGTTATATCTCTATCAACCGTTCTATCACACCCCGGGACAACCCGCCACGTATTTCCACGTAGGGCGTATGCACATCACATACATTATCAGTAAAAATATAAATAAAACCACATTTATTCCATAAGCAAAAGAGTCAAACAAACGATCACGACCGACATGGCTAGTAACACAACACTGCCATGCCGACTCAATGTATCAATTATTGAATAACGAAAAAAACAAACTAAGTAACATGTGGCAGTTTATCAAATCTCATGTCTTCCCACTTGGATTAATTATTGTTCTTACTCGAATCCTTCCTCTTCGTTACCTGAAACCCACATAAAAGTGGAATGGGTGAGAGATCGAACCTTCTCTCAGTGCGGGATTTAGTTCCAGCCCAGAGTTTATAAAGCCTTTACCCTATTCTCACAAGTATGAAAAGAAATAAAATACACATATTCAACCTAATGCAATGCATCTAACATTATTACATCTACTTCAATATTCTTTTCACTTTTCACAATTTACCATTTACTTGCCAAACCAATGGGAAGTCCAACAAACATTGGAAAGGCCGTTAACCCGCTAGGAACTCCAACCAACAACAGAAGGCTACCAACTCACTAGGAAGTCCAACCAACAGTGAGAGGCTGTCCACCCTACGCTAGATGTTGACCCGTGACGGAAAGTCCAACCAATGCCACGTTAATGAGGGGTCTAATCGAATACCAGATCCAATGTATACATCCCAATATGCAAGCATATTGGCCCCTGTTCGCTTTCATTTTCTGTTCGTTTCACATATATTCATTTAATCATACAATTCATGCCATGCTCAACACATCTTACTATGCAAGTCTTTTGGTCAACATATGGATCATATTAATTCATGCAATTTATTTGTGTCTACTCAAGTCATACGAATAGTTCAAATACAACATACATAAATCTAACTAATGCCATAATAATACACAGTTGAATGACAATTGGCAAGTAAAATAGTTTTATAAAATCTAGAAAACCCACACCTATTTACGTAGTAAATTCTTGACTGTCATTTACATCTCTTCCTCAAGAATCGAACTTAGAGTATGCAGTTTAGGAAGGTATGGGTAACAGTCACTGTTTCTGATGGTTCTCGACGGTCGAGACTCCGATCAGGATGAATCTAGCGCCCATGGTTCCGTATCGCCGAGCACTACAACTCTCTTGTTGAACACTTCTTCAAAATCTAGATGTACAGATGGCAGTTCTCTGTGGAAGTCGGCTGGCTGGTTTGGGTCCAGCAGGGTTTGGAAATTGATGGGAATTAGAGGCTGTGGCGGCTAGGGTTTTAGGGGGGGGGGGGGGGGGGGGGGGGGGGGGGGGTGGTGAGTGTGTTTATATAGAGATCAGACTAGGGTTGTCTTCAGATTTTTGTTTGTTGAATTGGGCTTTAATGGACCATAATTAATCAATCTTACCGACTTGGGCTAATGACAAATTATGTTTTCTGCAGTTTTAATTTTCATCCTTAAAGATAAAGTTATCTAGACTTATAGGTTCGGAATTTGGGAAAAATTTACTACATAATAGTCATAGGTTTTTTTGTTATGGTTTCAACCAGACTGATTTCAACTTAATCAGAATTTCCAGTGAATAGGAATTGTTAAATTAGTTGACATAGGTCTGCAATTTCCGAACAGCACTCTTTACTGATTTTAGAATTTTATGGAGAATATTACGTTCAGAATTTGGGGTAGGTTTCTAAACAAAAGTTGTAGATACTGAAGTTAGCTTTTCAGGTATTAAATTTCATTTAATTCCGAATTAATATGAGTGAGCTGCAATTAGAATACTAACAACTATCTGTCTGGAAAATCCAGCTGACTACAACAAAGTAAATACTTTTTGCGAGGGAAAAAACGCATTTACGACGGCCGTCCGTCGCAAAAAGAAAAAGATGAACAATAAGAGTAGTCCGTCGCAAAAAGTCACTTTTTATCCTCGCGAAAAGTGTCTCATTCTTGTTGTATGAAGTTAAATTTAAAAGGTTATCAAAAATAGGATAGTTCAAATTTAGGTTTTAATTATAGGTTTGATTAGTATTTATGTCTTAATTGTTGCGGTCAGGTAAGAAAACATTTATTTTAGAAATATTTGTATTTTTCTACAAGATTTATTACGATATTTTTTTGTATAGATAACTATGTGTGCAATCCTAACTCAAGGTGTGTGTATATTATATTAGTTTCTCATTTGGACTCTTATTTTACAAAGTGCTTAAACTTTTTCTACATTCTAAAATGTACCCAGTCATGATGAAGTGTTACATATATATATTTTAATAATCTTTACGTTCTCTTGTAATGATTCATGTTAGTAACTAAAACGTTGACGTGACGGGACGTTACACGTTTAACTCGACATTATTATCGCAACAACAATGGCCGATCCAAACCTTATCGCCATTCTTGACTGTATGCAACAAAGTCATGCCGAAAAAATGAAACTCCTCACTACTCTAGTTGAACACGTTGCTCCCACCAACAACCATAACAATCACCAAAACCCACAAAATAATAACAATGGAACTCCACCTCTCTATGAACGTCTACAAGACCGAGAACCAATGATGGATGGCGAACTACGTGTTGAAATTCTTGATTTTACAGAAGGCCTCAAGCCCGAGGAATTTCATGATTGGATCAATACCATGTAAAATTTATTTGAGCTAAAAAAGTCCCTCCTGCCAAGCGAGTTCTGTTGGTGATAATATGGCTACGAGATAGGGCAGCAGCATGGTGACAGTCATATAAGTTTCGCCACTACCTTGATGACCTTCCCCCTCTCAACAATTGGTTCCATTTGAAACATGAAATGACTTGTGAGTTATTACCGCTTAACTACCGACAAAGTGAGAATCGTGACCATCAGCCGAGGCACAACTCTACAACCTACATCAACAATTCTCCCCACCACCACCATTACAACATCTTTAGTGATTTTGTTTCTCCTTCTCCTCACATTCAACGGAGAGACAACAATTTCAAATGCCTCAACTATTTGCCTTGCGATTCAGAAGAAGAAAATTTCAACATAGAAGATGAAGAGATCAATCCATTCCACGGCAACAAATCATTGGTGACATGTGATGAAGATGTTCAACATCAACCCCACACCCCACCGAGAACATGTTCCCAACAGGTTGACCAAAAGGCAACCACTCTAGTGGAAGAGCACCTAGAACAACTAGATGAGCTTGTTGATATGCTTGTCATGGTGGAAGAAATTCAAGAGCCCAATGATGAAGGCAAGACCAACACCTTGACATATGAACTCAAGACAAAAACCGTGATTGTTGAGAACTCTTCAAACATTAAAGAAGACCTTGTTGGTGATCTCCCAGTGCTTATGGGTAATTTAGCAAATTCTTTGTCCATGGAAGTTATATATGATTTTTTGTTGCAAACCAAATATTTGTCTTTGACCAACAATGAAGTCTTGACGTCCAACTACAATGATCCGTAATTAAAACCTAATTCCAAACCATTAACGATTAAAGCCAGCTCTAGTTTGCTGATTTCGAGAGATGTGTAGTGGAAAAACATGTGTAGAAAATAAGGATTCAAGAAAGATTTAATTGTACTTCATCTGAAATTGTATTGTTTCAAAAAATTATACATAAAAAATAAGGATTCAAGAAAATGCAAGTTGGTGCTCTACCTTGAAAATGTAAGCTTGAGGACAAGCTTAAACCAACCCAGGAAGTCTAACGCGGTTGATAGCCACATCAAATCAATACCAATCAAGGAGTTGTATATACAACTTGAAATTTGAACTACATAATTCAATGAATTAAAAGAGCTTTTATAAATTTTAAGAGTTTTCGTTGAATTAAAATTTTGTTGACTGTATCGGCCGTCTTGAAGATTCTTGAAAGTATAAATCTTCATAAATCAATTGGATGCATGCATGGGTGGTCTTCAAGAGTCAAGAAGCAATTAATCACTACACCAGTTTATGTGGTAGAAGTTAAGTATTATTTTCTTGTTTTTCTAAAGTTTCAATTAATAGTATTTCTTGTTTTAAGGAGAGCTTTTAATTATTGTTTACTATAAATATGTGTGTTCTTGCTAGAAAGGGGAGTGAAGATTGATAGATAATTTCATTTTGTGTGTGTTACTTGAGTTTTTACCTTTTATACTTTTTTCTTTACTGATATGTGAGTTTAAAGGACAAGATCGTAACTGGACCGCTTTATGTCACCATTGGGCATAATTCGGAGGTGGTTTAAGCGAACATGGTAGTGCTTTGGTTGTTGTACAACAAACTTTCAGTGTTTATCCAACCAAATATGCGGTGTTCCGACGAACTATCCATGGTAGCTATGAAATTTTATGGAAGTTAGTGTTCTTTAGTATTTTATTTTTCCCTGCACTACAACAAAGTAGACACTTTTTGCGAGAGAAAATGCGCATTTATGACGGTTGTCTGTCACAAAAAGTCATTTTTCTATCCTCGCAAAAAGTGTCTCATTCTTGTAGTGCTGGATGATCACCGAACGTCGAACTACTCAGTTTGTGTGTTTAATAGTTGTTTAGTTTAAATGTTTTAGTGTTTAGTGTATGCTTGTTTATTGTTCAATTTTGAGGTCTAGTAATTAGAGAGCAAGTCTTATTCTTCAGTTCAAATGCTTCATTGTTCAGTTTCCTCAAAAAATTGTTCAGATTAAGTGTTCAATTATTCAGTTTGTGTGATTATTGCTTAATTTAAGAGTATTCAGTATGTATTTTTTGTGTTATTATAATATTGGAAAAATTGGTTATTTGCCACTCCAAAACCTTCAAATTGTAAAAATGCCATCCTGATATTTGAAATTGTAAAAATACCACTCCAAACTTCAATAATTTATAATTTTGCCACTATAAATAATTAATGACTAAAATACTCTCCCTTCTCCTCTTCTTCTTCTCCAGCCTCCTCTTCTTCTCTTGCCATGGCGAAAGGCAAGATGAATAGCGGATCCTAAAACCGTTGATTTGGTTTGTTCAATGAGTTTGATAAACACATTCTATAAACAGTATCATAAGAGCCAAGCACTTATATTTATACTGTTAGAAATACATAATAATAAACAAATCACCGTATTAGCAGCTGAATCCAACTGAACTAAAAAAAATGCAAAATAGCTTTATTTATGAACAAAGCAGTTCAGTTCTAACAACATAAGAAAGAAAAAGTCAAAATCGAATTACGTTTTCAAAGCAAATGAACACGCGTAGGTTAAGCATGCACAGCTTGAAAAGTTTCTGTTATATCCCATAAATTTAAGACATGATTAATTATACTAATCTAAAAGTTTCACCCAAATAAGTTATTTTATTTTATTAAACCAACGGTCATTTAGAAATTATTTATTATCAAATTAAAATATAAATTAGAAATCTCGAGATATATATATATATATATATATATAATTTATGAAACTTTGAAAATAAACAAAAAGATTGTGTAAATAGATAAATCAATCAAGATTTAATTAAATGTACAAGGATATGAATTTTCACGCAAATAAAATTATAAAAGCTACAAATCTCGTTCATAATAAATTATATAGCCAAATTAGATTTTTATATGCATAAATGAATATTATAACGAAAGTTTCCAAGCCAATTTTTGTTAGAATCCAATTATTATATCCAATCATATTCATTAGAAACCCCATTTTATTGTTAGATTGTTGTAACCCTTGGATCTCCTCATAGCACGGCTCTTGAAGTTATCTAAACCTTTGATGTTGAATTAAATAAATTCATATTGAAATTCTGAATTCGTTTTGACCTTTGGATTAAATCTAGCACGAATCTTGACTTCATCTCATGCCTTGTTTTTGAATCCAATTGAAACTAAGATCTAATCAAATTGAATGAAAATTTCGGGTCCATGCACATATCACTCTTGCCTCCATTTCTCTCCTTTCTCTTTCCTCCGTGTTTCACCGACAAGGGACCCCACAGCCCCCTTTCTTTCCCTCTTTCCTTCCTCTCCTGTCCGCGCAAGACAGAGGTGATGCCTCTCTGTCTCTCTTCTCTCCCTGCCAAACCTAGCCCCACCTCCCGTCCTCCCACTGGTTTCATGACCCCACCCCCGTGCCCTCTTTTCTTTTCTTTTCCTTCAAGGAGAAGGAACTTGGATCGTTTTCCCGCTCCCTCTCGCGTTGTCCCGTCCGATGTCAGAGCGCCCACGCCCCTTTGGGGCGAATTTATTGCGAAACGGCGAGAGTCGTCGCTACTTTTCCATTTTCAGCTGGCCGTACTGTCTATTGCGTGTGGTCTCTCGTTTTTCTGGGTATATAAACCCCCTCTACCTCTCCGTTTGGTTTTTCTGGTTCTCTCTCATGCGTTGAGGTTTTTGCTTGTTTCTCTCTGTTCTTGCTCTTTTCCCTCTGATCTGTTGAGAATCCGAAACCCTAAAAATCTAGGGTTTCTTGTGAGTTGTTCTGGTATTGGCTTTGTGCTGTCTCGGTGCTTGCTTGGTGCCATTCTGTTCTGTTCTGGTGCTGGCTTTGTTCTATTCTGGTGTTGATCTCTGACGGCCGTGTTGCTGTTCTCCTCGGTGCTAGCTCTAATCGGGTAATTCTTAGCACCTTACCTATTTTGTGACTTGCTCGGGTTGTTGATTTTCCCGGCAAGCCGATGCATTGGCTGCGTTGCCGTGCTATCCGGCTTGTTGCCATGGCTGTGTTTTCTTTGCTCTGTTGCCTTGACCTGTGCCTTGCGCAAATTGTGTGTGGCTGGGGGCTTTGCCTCTGGTTTTGTTGTGGCCTTGCCTGTTCTGTTGTGCTGGTTTGCTTGACCTGTTAGCTGTTTCTGGTTCGCTGGCTGCTGGCGTGCCTGTTCTGATCTGACCTGTGGCTTGTTTCTGTTTTGTTGGTTCTGTTGTTGTTTGGCTTGGTCTATGCTGTTTTGCTGACCCTGATTGTTGCTTGGCCTGATCTGTTCTGTTTTGCTGGTTCTGTTGATGCTTGGCCTGATCTGTTCTGTTTGCTGATTTGTGTTGAGAATGTGATACTGGTGGTGCTTGTTGTTGTGTATGTGATGTTGGTACCAGTAGGTACTGGCCCAGTGATACCACTGGTACTGTGCTGAATTTATGTGTACCAGACCTTTGAACTGACAGGGACCATTTTGCGATTATTTGAAAGTTTAGGGGTTGTCATGCTGATTACCCAAATAGTGTAAATAATGTAAGTGAAGGGGGGCAAATTGTAAATATGGTGAAATTTATGTATAAGGCCGGCCATATGTATGTATTTATGTGAATAGGCTTTGAATTGGAAATTGATGAGTCAAATAGGCCGAAAGGTATAAAGGAATTGACGGATTAAATGTGATGTATGTAGTGACTAATTAATGTCCATGTTTTATGTGATGTATGTAGTGACTAATTAATGTACATTAGTATCCATCTACCTAATGTGTAATAATATGTTTTTCTAACTAATGCTCTGCTCACTAGTAGAAAATAGAACGGATGGCATGCTGGAAGTAGTATCCGGTGATGGCAGAGCGGGAATAGATGGGGTGTTTGTACCGTGAAGCATACCACTAATGGCTGCCATGTTTGGTCTTTTGGTTGGATCATCTTGCACGCAGAGTAACCCGATGTGGATGCATTTCATAACTTCTTCGGAGGATGCGTTATCTAAGACTGGGTCCTTCAGTTGTTTAATTTTCCCTTCTTCCACATGTTGCCATACCTGAAAACCGATCAAGGACATTTATTGAATTTGTAATGTTGATTTACTAATTAAGTTTGTGTCTTTGAGAACGTACATAGCTAATTAGGCTGAAAGCACGGACAGAATTGACAAATGCGCTGATTTTTCGCCCCGTTACAATCTGTAGAAGTAGAACACCAAAGCTATAAACATCCGACTTTGCTGAAAAGCTCCCGTGCAGGACATATTCAGGTGCCATGTATCCACTATAATATTTCAATGATTTGGAAATTAGTGTATAATTTGATTTAATTAGTAGAATTCAATAAGAAACATAGAAACCTTTGAAGTCGATCTCTCAGCAAAGATGAATTTTTTTTTTTGAAGAAAAAAAGATTTTTTTTTTTTTTTGAAGAAAGCAAAGATGAAATTATTAACGGACATTGAAAAGATAACAGCGAGCTTACAATGTTCCGGCAACAATAGAAGTATCGACATGAGTCTGATCTTCATCAAAAAGCCTTGCTAGACCAAAGTCTGAAATTTTAGGGGTCATATCTATATCAAGCAAAATGTTACTAGCCTTTAGATCACGATGTATAATTTTGAATCCAGATTCTTCGTGAAGATATTGTAATCCGCAACTGATTCCATATATTATTCCATATCGTGTTTCCCAGTTAAGTTTTTCACGTCTGATGGCTTCATTTGCTGAAAAGTTTTCAGATTTATTACAGCAGGTTATACATTTTTTTGACAGATTGTTACACATAATAAGCTAATTTAAATGGAAGTTGGTATTAACATCATAATAAATAACAATCATAACTATTGCCAATTGTACTTGTTGTGCAAATATTATCTATATTTGTAAGTTATTTACTCATCCATTTGTCAAGTAAAAAAAAATGTAAATTATCAAGACCTCCATTAGGAAAGAACTTCCATTTGATAAAGATAAATAGTTATATTTATACTATAAATGTATATAGCAACTGGCTTACCGAAAAGAAAATTGTCAAGACTTCCATTAGGTAAGAACTCGTAGCATAATATTTTTTCTTTCTGCTCTATACAACAACCAAGTAACTTCACCAGGTTCCTATGCTTAATTTTGGCAAGCAAGTCCACTTCGTTTTTGAGTTCCGAAAGTCCTTGCTTCGAACTTCCCGAAAGTCTTTTAACTGCCACCTCTTGTCCATTTATCAGTAATCCCTGTGTCACTTGTTTAAAATCAGAATTCCATTCTTACATTATCTTAGTAGGGACATAATATTATTTTTCATACCTTGTAGACTGATCCAAATCCACCTTCACCGAGCTTGTTCTCATCAGAAAAGTTGTTCGTAGCCAATCTTAGTGTATCTAGCTCAAATACTTTAAACTCCGAATAACATATCAAACTTGAGTATGACTGATATTCTAGCGGGCCAGTGTATTCTTCATCATCGGTTTCTGTGTGCAAACAAAGTTTGAGTGTATCAAGCATTTTATTAGTCTAAAATTGTGTTACTCATACAGGGGACAAGAATAGTTAATCAAATTCTCAATGTAGCTAGCCTAGTTAGTTTATTTAATTTACCTAACAACTTCAAGAAAAATAAAAAGTTATGTAATTTGAACGTTGATAGTTGGAACTTGAAGTATTTGCTATTGATTGCCTTCTCCATAACCAAATACCACCTACTGCTAAAACTAAAGCTGCGGCAACAGCACCAACTGAAACTCCAACAATTTTTGATAACTTCTCTCTATGGATATCCCTTACAATTTTCTTTATCTGTGGTGGCTGAGCTGGAGCAGTAATTTGTGGGTGCGGAATCATGAAATAAAAGCAAATAAATTAATGAAGACATCCAATTCATCGGTTCAAATTAATAATAACAAAACATTGCTTTATAAATTATAATCATATATAAACAAATTTTGAAATCCATAATTTTCAATAAACTAAGTTACTGTCATTCAACTTGATAGTTATTTATTTTATATCTTCTAAAATAAATTATAATATTAAATAAAATTGTTCATAGTTATTGATGGCTGCTTTCTGCTAAAAATTAAAAACAAAATGAATGAACTATTTTTTTTTTTTTCATTTCTACTAACCATATGTAGGAGGCAGCGCTGGAGATTGCGTACTTGGTAACACTAAAACAATAGATTAACTTTCCGTTAGAACATTAAAATACCTCATAGAATTAACTACAGTATATACATACATACATAGACACACATACATGCATGTATACATGCATATATACATACATATATACATACATGCATGCATTCATGCATATATACATCCATATATACATACACGATAGAGCTAGACATTCGAATTATGGGATGAAACACGTATGGGGGTCAATCACATATAACTTTTCTATGGAGAATGGGGGTAAATTTTACTTCATGATACCCATTTCCTCTAATTACATAGAGAATCATTTATAAATAAATAAAAAATGTTAACAATTCTTTATTTGGATCTACAATATCTTCTTATTTTGGTTCCGGACAACAATATTCCCATTTTTAACGTAATACAGACGACGATGAAGTGATCTAGCCATCACAACATAGTTTATGGCAGTGAAATAGTGTGTTTACAGTTTTAATGCTTGTATTATATTGTATTAGTGGATTATTTAATTGTAATTATTTATGTAAATATAAATTATTGACAAATTATTTTTTTATCAATTTTTTTCTACTTTTTTAGTATAAAACAAGTTTCTAGTCAAAAAGTCTGATTTTCTGAGCTGAATCGGACAATACCAGCCAATACACTGATCCCAGATCGGTATCGGCTAGAATGAATTCCGATACCAGTACCGATTCCAATTTTTCCTTCTATGGTTGCAAGTGTGTTGATGGTGTTGTGCGTACTGTTTTGTGTGAAATGGGTGTTGGATTTGGGAGACGTTTGCTGGTGAGTTCTACAGTACAAGAGTGACCGATTTAAATATTTATTAGTGTAGGCATAATTAATCTGTTCGTTGTTTAAATAGGATAAATAATAAAATTTGACAGTGTACTATATATGAATAGGGTGAAAAAAAAAATATAAGGTCAATTATCAATGAAAAACTGTTAATTATCAATATAAGCTACAAAATAGTGTGAACAAAATATGGATTTTTCTCGGGTATAATTGAATAAGCAAGATTAGTCCCCACTTTGAACAAGCAACGAGAGCCAAGATTGACCCATTAAAGAAAAGGAATGGAAGTCAACGATTAGTACTGATGGACCCAATGTAGAGCGACAAGAAGCCATAATTCTTGCCTAACTTTCAAGTCAAATAATTGGTGGTTCCCACTTTATAGATCTAAATTATTGAAGAAAAAAAAACATGCAAGACTGACTGTTAAATTAATTTCTTGAAACTTAGTCCTGTAGTTTTATAGTTTGTGACAATGGATATCTTTTTAATGAATTAATACCTTTATGGCCATAGAAGGAGGAAGCAAAATATAAATTAATACAGGGTGAACTATGTACCTGGTGGGTTCAGCACAATGGCGTCCGACGGGTAGAAAGGCCACAATGCAAAAACAATGTGGCAACTTAGTCCAGATTGCACTATTATGTCTCTCCGACCAAAGCGTTTGATTAGTTTTTCATTATATATTTTCAAGCATTGACCACACTCATCGCTTTTCAAGTCCGGGACGCACTGGACAAATGCATATATAGTTTTGTTGGCAACCACTTTACTAGCGATCTGCGTTCAGCCAAGCGTACGTCAATGCTAAATTGATAATTAGGTCGTAACATAATTTTCAAATCCATATTTATTTTTAAAAATTTGCAAGATTAAATTAACAATATCTTTTGGGTCAGTTGTAATAGGCTATAAGCATGTACAATGAGAAATATCTGCCTTATACCCTTGTGCGGTATTACTTAATTTGTTCATCTTATTTTTGCTCAAAAAAAATATATATATATTCATCTTATTTTATTTTTTCAAAGATCTCTCCTTTTACGCTGTCCTAGTCCCATTTGATACTATCCTAACCATGACTTTAAAATTACTATAATATTCTTTAGTTGAACAAACTGAGGGTCGCATACATAACAAATTAGTTATGTTTGTATAGAATTACTATATAATTGTAAGATTTGACTGTTACCTGATTCAGCCCGAATAGTTGAGGTAGGGTAATCACTCTTGCAATAAGTTGATTGATGACTTGATCCAACTCATTTGAGAATTCCACGGGTTCTGTTACATTGTCATTTTCATAAAGATAGTATTGAGGTGATGTATTTAGGACCGAAAAAAAGCTTTGATTCGAATAACGCAAGCGGCATGGCCAGTACCATATGACACTGCTTTTGCTATAGGGGCAGTATTGAAGTATCTGTGGCAAATTAAAGAGTACAGAAAAATGACTGATTTGTAGTTAATGATCAATAGTTAATAGTAAATACACATTAAATGGCACCTCACACTGAAAATTAACAATCAAAGGAAACAGAAATATGTAATTATGTACTTGTTATATTTTCAATCTGTACATCTACCCACCTCTTTAGCAGCCTGAGTAACGCAAGACTTGCAATAATTGAAGTCATCATATGCATAGCACAACGCCATACCATACACACGGTCTGAATCGTTTCCAACCGTGTTATTGAAATAGAACAATTTAGTATTGGCAGTGTTATCTATAAGGGAGGCCAGCAGCACTTGAAGATTCCCTAAGTAGGTGCTTCCATCAGTGTAGTTATCAGAACTGGAGCAGTTATAGTGATGCAATTCTTCTTTGTATCCATTTAGGCTGGTGACGAAGGCGAGGAAAGTAAGAAGAAAGAGGGGAAAGAAGGAATTAATGTCGGTAGGCATGCCTCAGTTTGTATTGTAGACTGCTACTTGGGGCAAGATATAAGACCAAAAGGAGAGGACTTAAGCACACAAATAGTTCCCACCCCCTTTTAATTTCCACAAACACCAAGGAGCCTCTCTCACCACATACTTGTATTATACTAGAAAATAAGAGTGTCATTTTCATTTGTGATTTTTGGTGATATAAAAAATTACAATTTTGTTTTAAAAGAAAGAAATAGGACCTAGTCTACTTGTTTATTATTTAATATGCATATGTTGTGAGGGGCGTAGATCTAAAGCCAAATCAATTATCACATGTGTGCTTGTAGAATACCTATTTACCTAGAATTTCAATTTGTTATTGTGAAAATTTGAGTGCAAATCTCAGCGATGCAATGCATTTTAAGTTTCAGACCTCCTATCTAAATTTCCTAGTTCCCTCTTCATTGTTAAATCCCTCATATGCGGTGAACTTATTTATTCTAAATAAAACACATATATTAATTAGCTTCTTTAGTTAAATCTTGATTATAATTATGGTTCTGAAACTCGGAATCAGAATTGGGTTCTTGACCGTGAAATCGGAATCGGATGAATCGGTCGGAATCGGATCAATAACTCGGATTTTTTTGATAGAAGCTTATTTTGTCACCAAAAAATAGGAAAAAATTGATAAAAAAAATTTGTTAAAAAAAATGTTAAGACAATATATTACACTGAAAATAATTCATTAATACAATGTTAATATAAGCAAAATATATTTTTACTGTCAAAAACTATGATGACCTGGTTGAATAATTATTGTACTAGGCCAAATAATAAACACATTCATGTCATAAGAATCAAATTTGTATAGTAATTACTTAAAAAAATATCTAATTTTGAAATAAAATAGATAAAATAATAAAAACATAACTAATATTTACAAGAGAAAAATAAATTTTTAATTTCTATTTTATATTTTCATAACATAGTTATTCCATACTTCCATCCTTTCATCAAATAATAAAAATAAAAAATATCGGGTGTCGCGACAATACCTGTAACTATTGTTTATTAAGTAAAACATTATAACAATTTGTGCCGATCAACTTATCTATATAATAACTTGTATGAGCATGATCTATCATGAAACAATTTATATTTATAAAAAAACAATTACTTTACGTAGACCAAGATTACTTAGTATTTCATAATGTATAAAGCTTCCTCTCTAGTCTCTTATCTGAGTCGCGAACATCTATTTCCCCAAATCACTTTGACAGCCATGGTAAAATACGAAATTGATTCGATTGAACTATCATAATAGTTTAATTTTGCTCTTAATACAAGAGAATTAACGAAATTTGGCCGATTGTTTCAATTCACTGTTGATTTTGTAGTTTTTTTGCACATTACTTGCAAAACCTAGTTAACTCAGAAAAAATCGGCTTGACTCGGCTCAACTCGGTCTAACTCAGCTTGACTCGGCCGAAAAATCATATGACTCGGCCGAGTCAAGCACTGTTCATCTGATTTTTGCTCAAAAAATCGCAAGGTGCAAGACTCTAGTAAAACTTGGACCAGTTCCATCCCATACCGAGTTGACTCGGTATCGGCCGATTTTCAGAACCATAATTATAATTATGAGCCCATTTTGTTTATCTGGGAAAACTTCTATATTTTTATTCAGTAGTGTACGTAGTTTAATATGTGAGATAAAATTTGTGTAATTTTCGATCCTACAAGTGCTAGAAAATTATTTTTTGACTAACAAAAATTTAACAATGAATATTTTTTAACTTTTTATCAATTATAAATATTATGCGATTTATAATTATGTCAAATATTCACACATATATAGGACACTATGATGGTTTCGGACTGGTGGCTTTACACAAAACCTCTGATAAAACAAAAATGGGCCTAGAAATTGTTAGGTGCAATCTGGGGATACCAAACAGAGTGCTGACAGCCTAGGCCCACAGGTTAGCGGCTCAAGGCTGTGGCACCGGACGCATCCAGTTCGGACAAGCAAGCGCCAGTATTCAGACCCTGTTGTCACTGACTAAGCGGGCCCACAAGTCAGCAATACGAACGATATGAGCTGGAGACCCGACCCAACCGAACCGTATGAGCCAGGGGTATGAAGACCCAAGCAATGGAGGAGCCCTGTCATCCGCACGGGCACAGAGAGCCAACTCTACGCAGGAAGGGTCCATTAAGTGTCTCAGCGCTGGTGACACGATTCCCTCCTCAATATGCCTGGGCTCTGATCACATGGTCCTCTATATAAAGTTAAATACGGCTCACATGAACCAGACTTACCCGAGATCTAAAGAATTGAAAGGACACTGAGAATGACGAGTGGGACCTGATCAAGTTAAATACGTCAACTCCTTCACACTGCACACCGTATAGAAGGGTCTTTCTGCAATAAATCCCACCTAGAGCACTTGAGGATTCATTCATTCAATAAATAAATAATTTGCTGTTTTACCTAAATTTTTTTTTTTTTTTGCACAATAAGAAGAAATAGTCAAATATCATATACACATCCTAAATTAATTATCATACACATCTTAAACTATTATAAAAAATTCATGTTCATACAAAGTTTTGTGAAGTATTACATATTATAACAAGAAATTTAAATCCAAAAAAAAATTAATTAACAAACATACAAGTAACTAATTGGGCTATTTCTTCAATTAACACACATTTATTCAATATACACATTTATGCAATTAATGTAAAGCACAACAATAAAAAAATCAATAATTACCTCTTTTGCAATCACATCACTTGAGATTAAAAAAGACCCTAAAAACAAAAACAAAGGTAACAATTAGATGGAAAAATATTTTCCAATATAAAATACAAAAAAATGTGTTTTAAAAGTATAATAATGAGAAAATTAGATAAAGCTAATACCATGATAGTTGATCGGCCAGATGATTAAGTAACTTGAGATAGATGTCCTTAAGACTGTAAAACAATATACAAACACCATTAATTAATTTTTGAAATAATAAAAAAAATTAAAAACTGACATAATTGAGCCGGAGGTGCGAGAGGCTTGGCTTTGAGAGGAAGAGAGAGAGAAAGAAAGAGAGAGACACGGAGGAGAGGGAGAGAAGGAGACAAAGAGAGAGAGACACAGAGGAAAGGGGGAGACGGAGACAGAGAGAGAGACAAAGAGTACTGAGGATTTGAGAGGGAGATACGGAGACACAGAGACAGAGACACTAAGTTGAAAATGAGAGGTGCAATATGAAAATAAGAAGAACCCTAAGCATGTTATATAGGGAGTTATCATTAGGATCAGTTGTTTATAAAAAAAACCGATCCTAATAGTATCAGGATCGGTTTTTTTTATAAAAAACCGATCCTGGTACTATTTTTTTTTGTTTGGCAGAACCAATTTTGAAAAAAAAATAGTATCAGGATTGGTTTTTTATAAAAAACCGATCCTAATAGTATTTTTTTTTGTAAAACCAACTTTGAAAAAAAATAGTATCAGGATCGGTTTTTTATAAAAAACCGGTCCTGATACTATTTTTTTCAAAGTTGGTTCTGCCAAAAAAAAATTAGTATCAGGATCGGTTTTTTATAAAAAAAACCAATCCTGATACTATATATGAGAAAAATCACTGAGGTAAACCCCACTCATTGATGGTCTATCAACCATCAAACGGCTACAATTTATTTTCTTTTCTGTTTGGTAATGCATGTACACAGATAAATATTAAGAAAAATATGAAAAATATAAAAATTATTTATTTGTATTTGTATGGCCAAATCAATTCTACCATGATCAATTTTGTACAATTTTATTATTATTAATGGCATCAAATTGTTAAATGGAATGCAGACCGTTCATTTCTGCATGATCATCCAACGGTGGGTTTGTAATTAAATGACATGTAATAATTTTTAAAATGATCAAGATATAACATGGAACATTAATAACGTAAAAGTTTCGAAGGCCCGACAACTGTAAGTCTTGATCCAACGTAAACTATTTACGGCCGTGCGATGTTGCTATATTGTTTTGCTTTGATGAACTAGTAAATGAATCCCGAATTGTATCAAATTTTATAATGGTAAAATTAATATGACATTCTTTCATTTTAACGGTTCGGATCGACCAAATGCTGATGTTCGTATCCGTTCCTTCACAACTCCACATAACAAGGGTTCAAGTCCTATTTATATTATTATATGACACAAGTCATTGATGCATCATGCATGATTGTATAAAAAAATTCAATAGTCAAAATGACTTCAAAATGAAATATCAATGTCAAATAATTAATTATATTATCACATAAATTTTAATAATATAAATTACATTAATTTTCATCAAAAAAAATTAATGTAACAACTAATTGGTTCTGCAAAAAAAAGAATATAGACTACATACAGCACACCACACAAAGTTGGTTCTGCAAAAAAAAATAGTATTAGGATTGGTTATTTTAAACAACTGATTTCAATACTATTTTTTTTTTCAAAGTTGGTTCTGCAAAAAAAAAAAAAATTAGTATCAGGATCGGTTTTTTATTAAAAACCGATCCTGATATAATTTTTTTTTTCAGAACCAACTTTGAAAAAAAAAGTATCAGGATCGGTTTTTAATAAAAAACTGATCCTGATACTATTTTTTTTTCAAACTTTGAAAAAAAAAGTATTAGGATCGGTTGTTTATAAAAAACCGATCCTGATACTTTTTTTTTCAGGATCTTTTCGTCATTGCAACCATTCAGAGTATGGAGAGAGAGAAAGCAAGCATGTGAAGTATCAAGTCTGTGATATCGGCCAATTTTGCATTCCATTTGTATAACTCATATGTTTATTCAAGGAATTAAAGAAAAATTATCTTTCTAGTTTCTTAAAAAATATATATTAGTTTCCATAAGTAAATTATGAATTAGAATCAGTTTTTATTGATAATAACTGATCCATATACTACCAGGATTTGTTTTCGTAAAAACAGATCCTAATAGTATCAGGATCGGTTCTAATAAAAAACTAATCTTAATAGTATCATGATCAGTTTTTAGTAACAACCGATCCAAATTATTGAACTATTAAGATCGGTTTTTATTAGAACCAATCCTAATACTATCAGGATCAGTTTTTACAAAAAACCGATCCTAATAGTTCATAAATTAAGATCGGTTCTCTATAAAACCGATCTGAATAGTTTTTAGGATCGATTTTTTTGTGAAAACCGATCCAGATAAGTTTTAGGATCAGTTTTCTTATCTAACTGATCCAGATAGGCCGATCCTGATTCCGGTTTTTCCACTAGTGCACATATGAGTATGCGGTCAACAGCCGTACTCAGAATGTCCATGCAGTTCTCCCATGTGGTTTTGACTATGTGGCCGCATATGCAGTCCGAATATGCAGTCATGTGGAATGAAAAAGCGCATATGCATATTAAAAATGCGGCCATGCGGTTCGGATATGCAGCTATGTAGTCCTCACATGCGGTTTTGATAATTTGATTGTATTTTAATTAAAATTTATGTTAAAAAGTTAAAAAATAACTATTGTTGGTTATGTTCATTTTCAAAGTTTTCAAAGTCCAAACAGTTGATCCAAACCGTTCAACTTGATGGATATGTTAAAATGTGCTTGTAGATCAAATTTTATATTTTTCTGAATTGTTTTACTATTTATTAAGTATTTAACAAAATCGCTATATTCAGACTGTTGAATTTTTGTACCCACTTTAATAAATAGTAAAAAAATTCAGAAAAATATAAAATTTGATCTGCAAGCACATTTTAACATATTCATCAAGTTGAACGGTTTGGATTGACCGTTTGGACTTTAAAAATGCACGGTGTCATCCGATCCCTTCTGATATATATATATATATAGGCTAATGTGCATTCGAATGTATATGGTCCGAAGTGCTTACGGTTCAAATTTGAAATTTCAAAATCCAAACGGTTGATCCGAACCATTCATCTTGTTCTCCATATTAATATGTGCTTGGAGACCAAATTTTATATTTTTCTGAATTTTTTTACTATTTATTAAGCCACTTTAAAAATCGCTGATCCAACGGTTTTACTGTTTTGTGCAGCCACCGTTGGATCAACGATTTTGTAAAATACTTAATAAATAGTAAAAAAATTCAGAAAAATGTAAAATTGGGTCTCCAAGCACATATTAATATGGAGAACAAGATGAACGGTTCGGATCGACCGTTTGGATTTTGAAATTTCAAATTTGGACCGTAAGCACTTCGGACCATATACATTCGAATGCACATTAGCCTATCTCTCTCTCTCTCTCTCTCTCTATATATATATATATATAAAGAGAGAGAGATAGAGAGAGAGGCTACAGTGAGTTGTGAAGTAAAACGTGTTTCCACTTCAAGCCGTATTTTTATTTTGAAAGTCCAAACGACTGATCCGAACCGTTAGATGTTTAATCCATATTGAAATGTGCTTGGAGACCAAATTTCATATTTTTTGGAATTTTTTTACTATTTATTAAGCATTTTTGAAAATTGCTGTTTTGCTGTAAACAGTGTAAAATAGTAAAATTTTCTGGACCATCAGATCAGCGACTTTCAAAATTGCTTAATAAATAGTAAAGAAATTCCAAAAAATGTAAAATTTGGTCTCCAAGCACATTTCAATATGGAGAACAAGATGAACGGTTCGGATTGACGTTTTGAACTTTAAAATCCCAAAATATGAGCGTGAAGTAAAATAGTTCCTTTACTTCGCAACTCACCGTAGCCCAGCTCATATATATATATGAATTTTTATTTTAAAATCTGCATATATAAATCCGTATGAAAATCTGCATATACGTCCGCATACTGCATATGCAGTATGCAGTGGCCTTCCGCATGCATAAACAAAACTGCATTTTAAAACACTGGTATGGATGCATGTAGGGCTGCAAACAAATCGAAACCGAATCAAACTTATCTCAGTTTGAGTTTAGATTGAATTAATTTCGAACTAAGTTTGGTTTGAATTAATTTCGAATCAAATTTTTCATGAACTCAATTTCAAATCTTTTATGAAGTTTTTTACGATAAGGAAGAGTGATTATAGTCACCGAATGCGAGAGGTAAAAGTCGTCTAGGGTTTGAAAATTGAGAGTGAGGGTTACGACTTACAAATTATGAATTATGGCTAGGTTACTTTGACCACTTGACTGTGTAGCAAATGAACTCAAAACTTTCAAAATTTTGCATGCACATGCATCATTCATGGAGCACATGGATTTCAATGGTTTGGATTCGGTATTTGAAGTTGATCCGATGAACTTTTGAAGTTGTGTTCACCAAACTAAATCTGATTGACTAATTTTGCTCTATTGAGGTCGATGCGCAAATTGAGTTTTTCTCACTAATTTTGATGGAAGTTGGTTTTACATATCCTGCCATAAAAGCTTCTAGTAGCGTGGAGTCATGCAGAAATTATACTTTTACATGCTATTTTTGTCAAAAAAAAAAAAATGAGGCTTAAGTTTGCATAGTATTTAATTACTAAATTCAAATGAAATACTCTGGAAGGGAAAAAATAAAATCAATTGGTCAGAAAAAAAAAACAGAGGACTTACAGGCCCAATACTAGACGGGCTGCAATTTAAAAGGTTCCAACATGAGAAAGACAATCAATTCTAAGTATAAGATATCATGTCCTGAGTTCACATCATTCAAATCCATCTTGTTAGTACACCTAAATTCATCAGCCCGACTCCTCTATTTTATTTTTTATACGTGCAATATCTTATTTTTTATGTCTTTCCATTGTGAGGCACTGTTCTCATATATTGTTGGGTGTGATGGCATATATTGTTGGGTGTGGTAGCTTATACTTTTAAGACTTCTTTAATCTAGTGGATTTGTGTTGTTTGTTTCTGTGGTTTTTCTCGAAATGGTTTTCACATAAATCTTGTGTTTTTCCTCTTCTTCTCTATTTTTCCTCTCTTGTTATTGTGTTGTGATATCGGAAGGCTTCCTCGGATCTTTACACTGATTGAGGACTATAATTATTTTCCTAATAATTTTGAAAACCCAACAACATTTTATATTCCCCAAGCATTCTTAACCCAACAGGAAAGTATGCAAAAATGAATTGATATTTCCTCAGAACTGGGCAAATCTATTTGGACTCCCTCAAAGAGCTTACTACAGTGTTCCATAAATGCAGTATCTACACAATGTTGCTTTCAAGCTGGTGGTTGATACGCAAAGTTTGTTATATAAATTTGTGGCCTAGGCGACTGTATGACTCTCTCGTGTGTCTCGATCTTAATTCATATCACCTAAAGTAACTCAAATTTTAAGTTCAATTATTTAGGGCTAATATCAAACCTAGACCATGGGAAATGCAATTAGTGTAGAAGGCAGAACTTGTGAAAATACAATAACAAAAAGTGGGCAGTTAATTAATATGAAATGCAATCAGTGTGGAAGGCAGAACTTGTGAACATACATTGGAGTTGGAGGTGTTGCCATTAAATTGTTCCAGAGTAAATTCTACTGTTCAAATATTTTAAATTCTATTGTTCAGAGTACATTGGGATTGGAACAATTGCTTCAACTGTAAAATTTGAGGATTGGACCTTCATGTTTTTCTTCAAAAGCAACTAAAAAGCAAGTTAATTAAACACCTTTCCATTTTTATAATACTAACAAGTCAGATTGGATATAGATTGTTTCATTTATCTCAACATAGCTGTCCATGTTTTATGTGATGTATGTAGTGACTAATTAATGTACATTAGTATCCATCTACCTAATGTGTAATAATATGTTTTTCTAGCTAGTGCTCTGCTCACTAGTAGAAAATAGAACGGATGGCATGCTGGAAGTAGTATCCGGTGATGATGGCAGAGCGGGAATAGATGGGGTGTTTGTACCGTGAAGCATACCACTAATGGCTGCCATGTTTGGTCTTTTGGTTGGATCGTCTTGCACGCAGAGTAACCCGATGTGGATGCATTTCATAACTTCTTCGGAGGATGCGTTATCTAAGACTGGGTCCTTCAATTGATCAATTTTCCCTTCTTCCACATGTTGCCATACCTGAAAACCGATCAAGGACATTTATTGAATTTGTAATGTTGATTAATTTTACTAATTAAGTTTGTGTCTTTGAGAACGTACATAGCTAATTAGGCTGAAAGCACGGACAGAATTGACAAATGCACTGATTTTTCGCCCTGTTACAATCTGTAGAAGTAGAACACCAAAGCTATAAACATCCGACTTTGCTGAAAAGCTCCCGTGCAAGACATATTCAGGTGCCATGTATCCACTATAATATTTCAATGATTTGGAAATTAGTGTATAGTTTGAATTAATTAGTAGAATTCAATAAGAAACACAGAAACCTTTGAAGTCGATATCTCAGCAAAGATGAATTATTTTTTTTTGAAGAAAAAAAGATTATTTATTATTTTAGTTCTTTTGAAGAAAGCAAAGATGAAATTATTAATGGACATTGAAAAGATAACAGCGAGCTTACAATGTTCCGGCAACAATAGAAGTATCGACATGAGTCTGATCTTCATCAAAAAGCCTTGCTAGACCAAAGTCTGAAATTTTAGGGGTCATATCTATATCAAGCAAAATGTTACTAGCCTTTAGATCACGATGTATAATTTTGAATCCAGATTCTTCGTGAAGATATTGTAATCCGCAACTGATTCCATATATTATTCCATACCGTGTTTCCCAGTTAAGTTTTTCACGTCTGATGGCTTCATTTGCTGAAAAGTTTTCAGATTTATTACAACAGGTTATACATTTTTTTGATAGATTGTTACACATAATAAACTAATTTAAATGGAAGTTGGTACTAACATCATAATAAATAACAATCATAACTATTGCCAATTGTACTTGTTGTGCAAATATTATCTATATTTGTAAGTTATTTACTTATCCATTTGTCAAGTAAAAAAAAAACAAATGTAAATTGTCAAGACCTCCATTAGGTAAGAACTTCCATTTGATAAAGAAAAATAGTTATATTTATACTATAAATGTATATAGCAATTGGCTTACCGAAAAGAAAATTGTCAAGACTTCCATTAGGTAAGAACTCGTAGCATAATATTTTTTCTTTCTGCTCTATACAGCAACCAAGTAACTTCACCAGGTTTCTATGCTTAATTTTGGCAAGCAAGTCCACTTCGTTTTTGAGTTCAGAAAGTCCTTGCTTCGAACTTCCCGAAAGTCTTTTAACTGCCACCTCTTGTCCATTTATCAGTAATCCCTGTGTCACTTGTTTAAAATCAGAATTTCATTCTTACATTATCTTAGTAGGGACATAATACTATTTTTCATACCTTGTAGACCGATCCAAATCCACCTTCACCGAGCTTGTTCTCATCAGAAAAGTTGTTCGTAGCCAATCTTAGTGTATCTAGCTCAAATACTTTAAACTCCGAATAACATATCAAACTCGAGTATGACTGATATTCTAGCGGGCCAATGTATTCTTCATCATCAGTTTCTGTGTGCAAACAAAGTTTGAGTGTACCAAGCATTTTACTAGTCTAAAATCGTATTACTCATACAGGGGACAAGAATAGTTAATTAAATTCACAATGTAGCTAGCCTAGTTAATTAGTTTATTTAATTTACCTAACAACTTCAACAAAAATAAAAAGTTATGTAATTTGAACGTTGATAGTTGGAACTTACTTGAAGTATTTGCTATTGATTGCCTTCTCCATAACCAAATACCACCTACTGCTAAAACTAAAGCTGCGGCAACAGCACCAACTGAAACTCCAACAATTTTTGATAACTTCTCTCTACGGATACCCCTTACAATTTTATTTATCTGTGGTGGCTGAGCTGGAGCAGCAATTTGTGGGTGCGGAATCATGAAATAAAAGCAAATAAATCAATGAAGACATCCAATTCATTGGTTCAAATTAATAATAACAAAACATTGCTTTATAAATTATAATCATATATAAACAAATTTTGAAATCCATAATTGTCAATAAACTAAGTTACTGTCATTCAACTTGATAGTTATTTATTTTATATCTTCTAAAATAAATTATAATATTAAATAAAATTGTTCATAGTTATTGGTGGCTGCTTTCTGCTAAAAATTAAAAACTAAATGAATAAACTATTTTTTTTTTTTTCATTTCTACTAACCATATGTAGGAGGCAGCGCTGGAGATTGCGTGCTTGGAAACACTAAAACAATAGATTAACTTCCCGTTAGAACATTAAAAAATACCTCATAGAATTAACTACAGTATATACATACATACATAGACACACATACATGCATATATACATATAGGACAGAGCTAGACATTGGTACTATGGGGTGAAACACGTATGGGGGTCAATCATATATTACCTTTCTATGGAGAATGGGGGTGAATTTTACTTTATCATACCCATTTCCTCTAATTACATAGAGAATCATTTATAAATTAATAAAAAATGGGGTTCAATTAACCCTCATCCCCACTTCTTCCAAACCTACTGCATACATATACTCATATACATACATATTACAAACCTACTGCAGATACAAGTCATGTAGATTGACGATTCATGCTAAGGAGTGCGCACAACTGACCCTTCTTGACCTTAGGCAATACATTTATTTAGCAACAACAAACGCGTCATTCCGGCACCTGCCACACTGGGCTATCTATCTATCTATCTATCTATCTTTGTATCTGTTGAAGGTCCAATGTCACTGCCTTAATTAAGAGAGGGACGAAGTGATCAAATGATATATATTAAAGATTTGTCTAAAAACAACCAAATAATTTACCTTGTAATGTAGGTTGTAGAATTATCTATAGAGAGCCTAAACCATCTCAACTTTAGATGTTTCCCTAGCAATATAGGATAAGTAGAAATAGGCTAGCGAAGTAGCAAGTTGGCATCAACCAAAAATCAAAGAAGGCCTCATCTAGCGAATAGTAGTAGATTCGAGGTGTAGAAAATATATATTTAGTAGAGATCTAGATATAAGAATAGTTGGAGTTAGTAATAAAATTAATTTAAATATAGTGTTGTCGGGGTGATTCTTTGAAGTTGACATTTGGGGTCCAAGTCATGGCTTGGAAGATATAGTTGGAAGATCGCCAGCTAGATGGTGCGTGCGTCAACACTTTGTCGGAAGGTTGGAAAATCGCCAAACCGGAAGATTGAAGACTTGTGAGAGGGCTTGCATCGTCAAGTCTTCATGGATATTGTAGGTACGAGTTGTGGTTTTGAGATTCTAGATTACCACAATTAAACATATTGGATTACCTGTATAGAATCCTATCTACAAGGCCAAGATTTATGGGAGGTTGTAGGCGAATCAAAGAAGGCTCCGCCAGAAATCACTTCGGAAATCACTTGTCGAATAGTTGCATTGGACCGCCGCCCATCCCCATTTTTGCAAGCATAGAAGGAAGTATCGACTGATACTGATCCGTATTGGTATCGGCCATGACCGATCCAATACTGCGGATTCTGTGTTTTTCGCCCTTCTTTTTTTTTTGCTTTCCTTGAGGCCTGTAGGCCTTCCAATTTTTACCATTTTGGTCCAATACTAGTCATTATTTGACTGAAATAGAATGAACTATGTACATCCATTATGTACCCATGATTAAATCGAGGAGAACCCCTATTTAATCAGCACAGAGAATAACCATGGGGCCCTACCTCAGGAATTGGACTAAGAGAAACACGATTTAAAAATATTAATGAACTAACAAGACGCCAAAATATTAGTTCTTATGATAGGATGTCGAGTACATCAGGATTTAGTGGGGGGTATAATCAGCTAGCATATGCATATGGATATGAAGATATTGACAATTCTTTATTTTGATCTACAATGTCTTTTTTTTTTGTTCCGGACAGCAATATTTTCATTTTTATCGTAATACAGATGACAATGAAGTGATACAGCCATCACAACATAGTTTATGACAGTGAAAGAGTGTGGTTATAGTTTTAATACTTGTATCATATTGTATTAGTGGATTATTTGATCGTAATCATTTATCTAAACATAAATTATTGACAAATTATTTTTTTATCAATTTTTTTCTATTTTTTTTAGTGTAAAACAAGTTTTTGGCCAAAAAATCTGATTTTCCGAGATGAATCAGACGATACCGGCCGATACATTGATCCGAGATCGGTATTGGTCGGGAAGGATCCCGATACCGATACCGATTTTTCATTCTATGGTTGCAAGTGTGTTGATGGTGTTGTGCGTACTGTTTTGTGTGAAATGGGTGTTGGATTTGGGAGACGTTTGCTGGTGAGTTCTACAGTACAAGAGTGACCGATTTAAATATTTATTAGTGTAGGCATAATTAATCTGTTCGTTGTTTAAATAGGATAAATAATAAAATTTGACAGTGTACTATATATGAATAGGGTGAAAAAAAAATATAAGGTCAATTATCAATGAAAAACTGTTAATTATCAATATAAGCTACAAAATAGTGTGAACAAAATATGGATTTTTCTCGGGTATAATTGAATAAGCAAGATTAGTCCCCACTTTGAACAAGCAACGAGAGCCAAGATTGACCCATTAAAGAAAAGGAATGGAAGTCAACGATTAGTACTGATGGACCCAATGTAGAGCGACAAGAAGCCATAATTCTTGCCTAACTTTCAAGTCAAATAATTGGTGGTTCCCACTTTATAGATCTAAATTATTGAAGAAAAAAAACATGCAAGACTGACTGTTAAATTAATTTCTTGAAACTTAGTCCTGTAGTTTTATAGTTTGTGACAATGGATATCTTTTTAATGAATTAATACCTTTATGGCCATAGAAGGAGGAAGCAAAATATAAATTAATACAGGGTGAACTATGTACCTGGTGGGTTCAGCACAATGGCGTCCGACGGGTAGAAAGGCCACAATGCAAAAACAATGTGGCAACTTAGTCCAGATCGCACTGTCATGTCTTTCTGACCACAGCATTTGATTAGTTTTTCATTGTATATTTTCAAGCATTGACCACACTCATCGCTTTTCAAGTCCGGGACGCACTGGACAAATGCATATATAGTTTTGTTGGCAACCACTTTACTAGCGATCTGCGTTCAGCCAAGCGTACGTCAATGCTAAATTGATAATGCGGTCGTAATATAATTTTCAAATCCATATTTATTTTTAAAAATATCTGCCTTATACCCTATTGCGCTATTAATTTGTTCATCTTATTTTTGCTCAAAAATATATATATATATATTCATCTTATTTTATTTTTTCAAAGATCTCTCCTTTTACGCTGTCCTAGTCCCATTTGATACTATCCTAACCATGACTTTAAAATTACTATAATATTCTTTAGTTTAACAAACTGAGGGTCGAATACATAACAAATTAGTTATGTTTGTATAGAATTACTATATAATTGTAAGATTTGACTATGTTACCTGATTCAGCCCGAATAGTTGAGGTAGGGTAATCACTCTTGCAATAAGTTGATTGATGACTTGTTCCAACTCATTTGAGAATTCCACGGGTTCTGTTACATTGTCATTTTCGTAATGATAGTATTTAGGTGATGGATATAGGACCGAAAAGAAGCTTTGATTCGAATACCGCAAGCGGCATGGCCAGTACCATATGACACTGCTTTTGCTATAGGGGCAGTATTGAAGTATCTGTGGCAAATTAAAGAGTACAGAAAAATGACTGATTTGTAGTTAACGATCAATAGTTAATACACATTAAATGGCACCTCACACTGAAAATTAACAATCAAAGGAAACAGAAATATGTAATTATGTACTTGTTATATTTTCAATCTGTACATCTACCTACCTCTTTAGCTGCCTGAGTAACGCAAGACTGGCAATAATTGAAGTCATCATATGCATAGCACATCGCCATACCATACACACGGTCTGAATCGTTTCCAACCGTGTTATTGAAATAAAACAATTTAGTATTGGCAGTGTTATCTATAAGGGAGGCCAGAAGCACTTGAAGATTCCCCAAGTAGGTGCTTCCATCGGTGTAGTTATCAGAAGAGCAGTTATATAAATGCAATTCTTCTTTGTATCCATTTAGGCTGGTGATGAAGGCGAGGAAAGTAAGAAGAAAGAGAGGAAAGAAGGAATTAATGTCGGTAGGCATGCCTCAGTTTGTATTGTAGACTGCTACTTGGGGCAAGATATAAGACCAAAAGGAGAGGACTTAAGCACACAAATAGTTCCCACCCCCTTTTAATTTCCACAAACACCAAGGAGCCTCTCTCACCCCCTACTTGTATTATACTAGAAAATAAGAGTGTCATTTTCATTTGTGATTTTTGGTGATATAAAAAATTACAATTTTGTTTTAAAAGAAAGAAATAGGACCTAGTCTACTTGTTTATTATTTAATATGCATATGTTGTGAGGGGCGTAGATCTAAAGCCAAATCAATTATCACATGTGTGCTTGTAGAATACCTATTTACCTAGAATTTCAATTTGTTATTGTGAAAATTGGAGTACAAATCTCAGCGATGCAATGCATTTTAAGTTTCAGACCTATCTAAATTTCCTAGTTCCCCTCTTCATTGTTAAATCCCTCGTATGCATGCGGTGAACTTATTTATTCTAAAAAAGCACATATATTAATTAGCTTCTTTGGTTAAATCTTGATTATAATTATGGTTTTGAAACTCGAAATCAAAATTGGGTTCTTGACCATCAAATTGGAATTGGATGAATTAGTCAGAATCGGATCGGTAACTCGGATTTTTTTAATAAAAGCTTATTTTGTCACCAAAAAGTAGGAAAAAATTGATAAAAATAATTTGTTAAAAAAATGTTAAGACAATATATTACACTGAAAATAATTCATTAATACAATGTTAATATAAGCAAAATATATTTTTACTGTCAAAAACTATGATGACCTGGCTGAATAATTATTGTACTAGGCCAAATAATAAACACATTCATGTCATAAGAATCAAATTTGTATAGTAATTACTGAAAAAAATATCTAATTTTGAAATAAAATAGATAAAATAATAAAAACATAACTAATATTTACAAGAGAAAAATAAATTTTTAATTTCTATTTTATATTTTCATAACATAGTTATTCCATACTTCCATCCTTTCATCAAATAATAAAAATAAAAAATATCGGGTGTCGCAATTTGTGCCGATCAACTTATCTATATAATAACTTGTATGAGCATGATCTATCATGAAACAATTTATATTTATAAAAAAACAATTACTTTACGTAGACCAAGATTACTTAGTATTTTATAATGTATAAAGCTTCCTCTCTAGTCTCTTATCTGAGTCGCGAACATCTATTTCCCCAAATCACTTCGACAGCCATGGTAAAATACAAAATTGATTTGATTGAACTATCAGAATAGTTTAATTTTGCTCTTAATACAAGAGAATTAGACGAAATTTGGCCGATTGTTTCAATTCACTGTTGATTTTGTAGTTTTTTTGCACGTTACTTGCAAAACCTAGTTAACTCAGAAAAAATCGGCTTGACTCGGTCTAACTCGGCTTGACTCAGCCGGAAAATCATATGACTCGGCCGAGTCAAGCACTGTTCATCTGATTTTTGCTCAAAAAATCGCAAGGTGCAAGACTCTAGTAAAACTTGGACCAGTCCCATCCGATACCGAGTTGGCTCGGTATCGGTCGATTTTCAGAACCATAATTATAATTATGATCCCATTTTGTTTATCTGGGAAAACTTCTATAGTTTTATTCAGTAGTGTACGTAGTTTAATATGTGAGATAAAATTTGTGTAATTTTGGATCCTACAAGTGCTAGAAAATTATTTTTTGACTAACAAAAATTTAAAAATGAATTTTTTTTTAACTTTTTATCAATTATAAATATTATACGATTTATAATTATGTCAAATATTCACACATATACAGGACACTATGATGGTTTCGGACTGGTGGCTTTACACAAAACCTCTGATAAAACAAAAATGGGCCTAGAAATTGTTAGGTGCAATCTGGGGATACCAAACAGAGTGCTGACAGCCTAGGCCTAGGCCTGCGGCACCGGACGCATCCAGTTTCGACTAAACAGAGGGGAAGAACAGGACACGCCAGCGCGAGTATTCAGACCCTGTTGTCACTGACTAAGCGGGCCCACAAGTCAGCAATACAAACGATATGCGCTGGAGACCCAACCCAACCGAACCGTATGAACCAGGGTATGAAGACCCGAGCAATCAAAGAGCCCTGTCATCCGCACAGGCACAGAGAGCCAACTCTACGCAGGAAGGGTCCATAAGTCCATTACGTGTCTCAGCGCTGGTGACACGATTCCCTCCTCAATATGCCTGGGCTCGGATCACATGGTCCTCTATATTAATTTAAATACGGCTCACATGAACCAGTCTTACTCGAGATCTAAAGAATTGAAAGGACACTGAGACTGACGAGTGGGACCTGATCAAGTTAAATACGTCAACTCCTTCCTTCCTTCACAGTGCACACCATATAGAAGGGTCTTTCTGCAATAAATCCCACCTAGAGCACTTGAGGATTCATTCATTCATTCAATAAATAAATAATTTGCTGTTTTACATTAGAAAATGTAAATAAATACAGATAAAAGGGCTTTCTGCAAAGACACCCTCATCACTTCTAACCAAATTTCAAGAGCACGATTAAATTAGACTTTGACAGAAAAATCAGATTTAGTCTTTCAAGTTGTGAATCTTTCTTTCTCTATTATTTACATAAAAACCCAAATACAAGGTAGATGTCATTATCAGGTCAATGTCCATGTTCAGTAAGCCCCAAACATGGCATTAACTAGCAGAACCCAATAAACTGATGCGGTGCGTAAGCGAGGGCCACACCAGATCCAATTTGATCAAGCGCTAGGCTTTAATGGCATGGGGTTTTATTAAAATTTAAGAGTTTCTTTGACTGTATGGATGCATGCATAGGCGGTCTTCAAGAGTCATGAAGGAATTAAACAATTGAACAGTGTTAACTTCATGGGTCGTATTTTCCAGAAGAATTTTTAATAATTAAAAGCAGTTTCAAACTTTGACTGCATGTAGAGCCTTTAATTTTGGACGGTATTCTAAAGTTTCTTTCATTTAGTCAAATTTAAAATTGATAGCATTACTTTCTTTGCAATTTCAAGGATAGCTTTTAATTTATTTTTTCCTTTAAATATGTACGGAAATTCTGTTGGAAATCAGTGAATGGGAAAATGAATAGAAAAGTTTGTGTGTTTTCTTGACTGTTTATTCTTTAATTATCTTCTTATTACTACTTAACTAGTACGTGAGCTTAACGGGTAAGATTGTAAAGGGACCGCTTTGCGTCACAAACCAAACCATGTACCAACTGGTACCAAAATAACCAATAACAATACTATATTACAAATCAAAATAAAAAAAAAGGCATTTAGACTTTGCATTAGGCTAAACTGCTTTACAGTAAAACAAAATATTTACTCATGAGTACATAAACCAAACTTTTATATTTTAGGATTTTTCTACAATTTCTGGTCAATTTTCAAAGTTCACACTTCAAAAATCCAAAAACTGGTACAGTAGTTGCTGATGTTGAAAATGCGACAACACCTATGATCAAACTCAGCTAACAGTCCAAGAAAAATTTGCAATAAATCATGCATATAGAACAGGGTGTCCTGAGAATTTTTTTAACAAGAACTTTTAATTTAGACTTGTGGATTGTCCTGTACAAAAATCATAAGCCTGCATATCAGAAAGACCAAAAATACCCCTTATGAGATGAAATTTGATGAAATAATTTGCCAAAAATGGTATAAAAATTGTAAAGTGCATATTAAAAATAGGCAAAGACATTTTACAAGATGAAACACAAAATTGAATATTAAAAAGGTATGAATGAGCCCATAACACAGATCACACTTGTGCTATGTATTGTCAGATATGTATCTCATCTTCAAGACCAATCCAGTGTCACATATCCCTGAAACAACACTAACGAAATTTGACAAGGCCTAGCGACAACTAAGGCATCTGTATCTTAGCTCAAATTGACTAGGAATGCACAAAAAATCAGCTGAAACCATGTCCAAAGCATAGTAGGAATTATCAGTCAATACGGATCGGTATCGGTCTATCCCGATCCGATCCTGAGCCAATCCTCGCGTAGCAAATTATAAAGAAAAAAAAAAAACCGATCCTGAGCCGATACCGATCCGATACTCCGATCCCGATCCCGATACCGATAATTCCTACTATAGTCCAAAGGCCCTAACATGAGAAAGACCACAATTATAAACCTCCAGCCTCAAAACCATATCCAAAACCATACTTCTGGAACCTTTCCAAGTTCAGCTCTGAATAAAACCGAGCCAAATAACAAAGAGATCGGTGAAAACTAGAACAAGCCAAGCAGAAACCCTATAAATTGGGTTTTATCGGCCAGAACTGCCTCTAACCACTGCAGGCTGCCGACGACCTCACCATTGTGCTCATGGGAGCAAAGGCGATCTCAGCCATGGTCTCCCCTAAGCCAATGGTGATCGGAGACAGCCGGAGCGCCAAAGCCATGGCCAGGGTAGAAGCTCTGACAAGATTATGCTGGCTTGAAGAACAGTTCAAACTCCATTTTGGAATGTTACTATATTTCCGAATAATTTGAACTCCCCGTATTTTTTATCAACAAAATCTCCATGCTCAAATTAATCCTTGTTGGAATTTTTAACCCACAGATTATGCTATTTACCCTTGCCAAATGCGAATTCTTCCCTAAACACGAACAGAGTGTCACTGTATGTACTGAAAAACAGTAAACTGTTGCATAGAAAAAGCATGTGGGCTTCACTTCAAAGATAGCTAAAATCGGGTGTTCTGACCCGGAATCGGACTGCATCGATCCGATTTCGGACCGAGTTACACGGTAGGCTATTTTTTTATAGAATTTCGGCTGAAACGTCTCTATTATGTCTAATTTCGGTTGAAACGATCCTATTACAGTCAAGTTTCGGTTGAAACGACCTTATTACAGTCAAATTTTGGCCGAAACGGCCCTATTCCAGTCAAATTTCAGCCGAAACGTTTATTCAAAGAAAATAGTCTATGGTCAAAAAATTGTCACCAATTTCGGCCGAAACGACCCTATTACAGTCAAAATTTTGATTGAAACGACCCTATTACAGTCAAATTTTGATTGAAACGACCCTATTACAGTCAAATTTTGATTGAAACGACCCTATTACAGTCAAATTTCGTCCGAAACGGCCCTATTCCAGTCAAATTTCAGCTGAAACGTTTATTCAAAGAAAATTGTCACCCGCACGGCTTGAACCCAGGATGTGCTGGCTGAAAGCAAAGAGGTTTACCACTATACTACTACTTATTTGTGTTCGGAAAATGTAGTATCCATAATATTTAAACTTTTGATGGGTTTGGACTAATCCCACAACAAAAATTGTTTTATATTATTAAAATAAATTATTTGTGTGTAATATTTTGTTTCAATTTAATAATTTTAACATATTATTATTTTAGAAACTTTATTACTAGTTTTTGGTACAAAACAAGATTCTCCAAAAAGATCCGAGTTTTTGATCAGATTCAACCGATTCCGACCGATTCATCCGATTCCGATTTTGATTTTTCCTTCTATGGTAATATGCAACACATATATGATAAATTTATTTATAATAGTCTCTATCTTATCCAATGATACAAACTACAAAGAATTGTTTATATATGAGAGCAAAGAGTCATTGTTGATTATTACACAAGAGGAATCCATCTGATTCTCATTTATAGACAGAACGGAATTACCATTGAAAATTGAAATATCTTTAATTCATAACTCAGATAGAACTTTGATCATGACTTGCCGCGGGCGATACATAGCTTCCAGTGGAACAGCCATAGGAAGTGTCAAACCAGCACCTTCCGTCATATCAACAAGCTTGTCTCCGACTCTTTCCCAGTGAAAGCACTGGATCAGGGTCCCTAATACCAGAACCATTTTGCGCATTGCAAGTGCTTCTCCTGGGCACCTTCTCCTGCCCATGCCAAATGGTATCATCCATTTGTCATCCGCATTTCCATTCGCAAACCTCTCAGGCTTGAACTTTGTGGGTTCATCCCAGATTTCAGGGCTCCGTTGAATGTGGTATACATTTACCAGAAGCATTGTTCCTGGTGGAATTTCATAACAGCCAATAGTGACCTCTTTGCTTGATTCATGGGGCACGAGAAGTGGTCCTGTTGGGTAGATTCGCATGGTCTCGTTGAGAATGTGCTGGAGGTAAGGAAGGTTAGTCATGTCAGATTCATCTACGAGTCTTTCATTCCCGATATTTGCATCAATTTCTGATACTGCCTTCTTGAGTACCTCTGGGTTGTTAAGTAGATTAGCCATTGCCCATACTAAGGTAGTTGTTGAAGTTTCAGATCCTCCTAGCAACAAGCTCTGTTTAAAGATTGACAATGAACAAAATTTAGTACCAAGCAAAAAAAAAAAGTAACTTCCAACTTGAGACAATCTATTGCAACATTGTATACCAGGTGAGTGAGTACTTTTGGAACCATAGAAAGAAATATCGGTATCGGGATCGGGATCGGTCCCGGCCAATACCGATCCGGGATCGGTGTATCGGCCGGTATCGGCCGATTTGGATCGGAAAATCGGACTTTTTTGCCAGAAGCTTGTTTTACACTAAAAAATAGGAAAAAATTGATAAAAAATTAATTTTTCAATAACTTATGTTTAGATAAATGATTACAATCAAATAATCCACTAATACAATATAATACAAGCATTAAAACCATAAACACATTCTTTCATTGTCAGAAACTATGTCGTGCTGGTTGGAGGGATCACTGGACAGTTCACATCCCTTCTCCATTTCTGAACCTTTTTAATTGGCAGTGAACCTTGATAAAAAAAAACTATGTCATGATGGTTGCTTTGGCTGAAGGAGGGATCACTGGACAGTTCTATGAGCAGACTTAGATCTCAACCTTTTAGATAATAACATTCATTAATTAGGTTATTACTGTTATGTTTGAAACTTATGTTCTATATTATTTTATCTAGATTGAAATAATTTATGAGTGTAATTGAGTACAATAAGCAATTTCATGAGGGAGAAAGGGTATACGTATGGCTGCTGGCCTAATGCATTGTAATAGATGGTTATTTAAGAAATTGTCATTTTGTCCCTGACAAAATGTAATTTTCAAAGGTTATATAAACTATACAGCATTTGTTATGTATTTGAACAATCACCAAATCTTTTATTTTATTTTATTTTAAATATGGCTTGTAATTGTGCTTATTTGGTATTTCATCAAGTACCTGACTGATCATTGAGGATTGAATTTGAGATTTTGTTGAACTTTGAAATCAGGCAAATAACATCATATTCCTTATTGAAAAAATAAAGAAACAAACTTAGTTACAGCCAAAACACCTTCTATTTACTATTTAGTTGGTAACATGCACGTGGTAGAGGCATATTACTCAATTTCACATTCTTTCTCCATTTCTAAACTTTTTTATATGAAATTCTATTTAATCACGGGTACTTAGTATATATAAACCTTTTACTGCTACGTGATAGTTGGGTATCGGACCAAAATAGCAAAAATCGGACCAAAAACATAAAATCCATCAGTATCGGCTCGGTATCGGATCGGACTCGGCCGATACCGATACGTATCGGCCGATCCGGATCGGTATCGGCCGATATTGCCTACTATGTTTGGAACTTTAATTAAATGACAGTATCTGATTCAATGCATTTCAAAATTAAAGGCATAGTATGACAGAATACGGTTCACAAATAACTATGACACCATAACCAAATACAGTTCTTTCACGGCACGACACGACACGTGACTGAAGTCATATGTCTTGACTCGCAAGTCCCATGTTGTCACTATTATTCAGAAAAATGGCATGGCACTATTCTTTGGAGAATTGACACGGCACATGGACGCCATGTTTATTTCCTATTTTAAAGAATTCTTTATTTTATTTCCTATTAATAAAAAAATTAGATTTCTCTGTTCTTCTCTTATATGTTTTATGCTTCTCTTTATTTTATAAGTATCCTTTCCTAATGAATGTGGATCAACTTAATTATTTTTTTGAAGTACTCAATTTAATTCAATTAATTTGGTAAAATAACATGTGTTTTCATGCTTATGGAGGAACAGCTCTGGGTGTTCATATGTATATGAAAGTGTTAGAGTATGTGGACAATTTCAGAAATTACAGAAAAAGAACTGGCACTTGCTATGCAAATATTTCGGATAACTGAATTACTATATTTCTCAGGATCCTCTTTCTGCAGCTCTAGCATTCTGGCAATCATGGTGTTCCTATTCTCAGCCCCTTCTTGCTTATGCTCGTCGATCATCTTCCGTGCCATCATCTCATTCACACCTGTCAGTTCCCTCATTCTCTTCATGACCCCTTTCAAATCAAGCATTCTAAAAATGGGCAAAAAATCCTCTATATTGGAACCTCCGCTCAGCTCAAACCAACCCTCCACCGCTTCTTTGTACCGTTTCATCTCCTCGTTCTGTACGCTGTCACCACTGAACCGCCTTCCAGCTATCATCATCATGACCACATTCAGCATCAACTCTAAAAGGAAATTTTTCACTTGGAGCTTTTCAAAGCCGCTGGATCTTTCTAATTTGTGACTTTGGTTGTGAGACTGAAAGATCCGTCGGGCCATATCTCGGACCTCCCTGGCCCGGATATCTAAAGAGGCTTGGATCATTTGATTTGACAGAAGTTCCACTACTGCAATCTGGCGCACGCTGCGCCAGTATGAACCATAGTTGGCCATGGCAATTAGGTTGGGCAGCATGACAGATGACAACTGGGATCGATTTGCAAATGCAATATCATGTGTTGTGAAGCACTGCTCTGCCAAGGTGTGAGAGGAGATAATGAGAGCTGGACGGGAGCCGAAGTGGAGAAAGGTGGCCGGTCCATAACGGTTTGATATTCCGACTAGTGTTTGGTGTAAAGGTGGCTTATAGAGATGTAGGTGGCCGATGAACGGCAGTGCGGGCGGGCTTGGTGGGAGTTTCTTCTTGCTGTTTTTGTTGTTATTAGAGAAAAGGGTTTTGATGAAGAGAAGAATGGCAACAGAGAGAAGGATGGTCTTGAAGGAGAAGATGTTGTCCATCAAAAATGAAGTAGCCACTTTAATTGACACTCTATTAGGGGGGAATAATAAGCTTTTCGTAGGAAGCCAAAAAAAAAGGTTGCATAATGCATTTGTACAATTGTACTCGAATGATATAGAAAGGAAGAAAAGCCAAAAATTTCTTGTAGTAAAGGTGCCAACATGTTTTTTTTTTATTGAAATGGATAACATTGAAATGAATACATCTCATTCACTTCACACGCAGATTTCTTAATTATTCATCGCACATGGCATTTATGAAAATTTGTGCAAGCGGCCAGTGACGCCCAATAATGTTTGGGACAGACTACCATAAACATTTTTTTTATTTTTTGATGGGGCCGATTATGTCGCGTCTAATCTGACTAAAATACTCGTAAGTCGTAACTGATTGAGATGTATGAATTTTTGGCTCAGAAGAATTATTGTTTAATTTTGGCTCAGAAGAATTTCTCATATTGTTTAATTATTTTCGTTATATATATGTCAAATTTGAATGAAGCCAATTAATCAACCTTCAATCAATGACATTCAGAACTGGATTAGCATGTGCATGAATGACTGTACATCTGTGTATATATTCATTTATTTATTTACCCCGAAAACTGGGCAGCACTTGCATCCATACAAATATTTTAAATTGCTATGTAAGTCAAATCTTCTCGTTTTTGACGTGGACAACTTATTTTTATTTAAATGCATATGCCAGATTCAATGTGGATTAAAGTTTGGGATGTCTAAGTAGGTTATTTCAATTAAAGCCGGACTAAATTATTTATGGTTAGTTCAAGTCTAATAAAGTCAAATAAAGTTATGTTATGGTCTAAGTAATTAAGAAATAGTATTGACTAAAGAAGAAAGAGGGACAAATGTAGAATTCTCGTAAAACATCTGGAAAGTTGGATTAAATTTAGTTGTCTAATTTAGAGTTACCGTAGTTCGGCCGACCTAATTAATCTCTGTTTAATGTCTAAACCACTTATTTCATGGTTTAGGTCTCAACCAAACACAACCTTTGACATTAAAAATAATTAAGTTGGTTACTCTTAGCCAATTGTTTCTCCAGCAATGTGAATGGCCAGTTATTATAAATACCTCAATCGGTAATGATGTTTCCACTGTGAAAACAACAGTGCCACCCCTCTCTTTGCCATCCGATCATAAATGAAGGGCCCCAAATGAATAGATCTGACGTCATCTCCAAATTCATGCCAACCGCCTCTTCAATTCGCCCCTGGCTCTCAATTCTTCACGCGCACTCGCCACGTGGTGTACTCAGCTGCTACGTGTTTTGCTCGCCTCCCCCTCCCCCACGAAATACTTCCTTTTACTCCGTCTTCGCGCACTGGGCTCCCTCTCCCGCTTTCTTCTGTTTCGTCTTCCCTACCTGTAACAACTGCTTCAATTTCTCCGGCCTCTCCACTTCCCCTGCTTCCTTTCTTCTCCTACAACTGCTGCTGCTCGGATTAAAACTGATTCTGATTTGTGCCTCCAACTTCGGTGGTCTTCGTTTGACTCGTCTGTGGTAAGATTCTTCCTAATTCCACCACTGATTTCATTTCCCAATTTCTATTAGTCCTTACGAAATCTTCCATATTTGCTAATTTGTGGTGCATTTTCATCTCTTGCGTTTTCCCCAATTGGAGGTTCAAACTGAAGGATATTACACAGCAGCACCGGCAAAATTAGAAATGTGTCCTCTATTGCAATTGGGCAGAATCCTTCGTTGCGACTGTGCGGCGCTGCTTGCCCAGTGTTACAAAGGTAAGAATAGCAACCATTTTTGTAAAATTATTAATTAAAGCGCTGCTAATGACAGCATTACCAGTTCTGTAAAAAATTATTTGGGTCCAAAGTGCTTCCTGTTATAGATTGAGATGCTACGATTAATTAAATAGAATTTTATTACTAATTCCATGTATCCATGTATGGAATTAAAATGTGTTGTACAGCCGTCTTTAGTTTAAAATATTATTGTAGAGTCGTCTTTACTGGTAAGGGTAACCAGGAACTTATTGGGGTTTGCATCAGTTTCAGTGCTTTCATATAACCTAGACACTGTTCATGCAGTGTCTGGATATGAAATAAATGAGGCAAGTGCTCCTGACCAGTTAAAAATAAAAATGAGTGGTACTCATCAGAGCCATTTGTATAATTGGAACTGCTGGGTACAATATTATTTTTCGTATGGATACAATAGGCATGTAAATCATATAATAAAGTACAAGTGTTGATGCAGAGATGGATACAGACCACAATTTTTTCACTGAGCATGTCTCTCTCCTCAAAGGTTTTATCAGGCATGATTTTACCAACTTCGCTTCTCATCGTTGTTTGCACAAGCTGTATTACTACAAATATCGAATTCTTTACTCCATATAATACAAGGATTGGATCAACTATTTGAAATTATGAATTCTTGTCAGAGGGAATTTGATTTTGGGGAAGGGACCATAGAGGAATTGTTCAGGGCAGATTTCAAAATAGCACTCGGTATGAAATTAGAGCCAAAATAGAAATGATACCTTCAAATCCTTCACTAAATGGTCTACATAACCAACATTTCAAATTTCATGGTAGGCCTAAATGTCCTAACCAAATATCAAAAGAGGAAATAAAGAAATTCATTTGCAACTTAACCTAATTCAGGAAACCAATTCTGTCGTCATCAAAATGTTGAAATCTGAAATTTATCTAGGAAGATTAAAAGTAACTACAAGTGTAGATTATTAAATAGCTAAACTAACTCCATAAATACATAATACAAAAATTGAGTTTTATTTTTACATGATACATAAATTCACTTCCTCAATTTAAAAGCAAATTCGGGAAATTCAATTTTCTATACACCAGCACTAGCAGTAATTCTTTCAATCTTATTTTAGGACGGATATTGTGGGGTGTGTGTGTGTGAGAGAGAGAGACCTTGACATAGAGAACGCCATCTATCAAAATGCTGAGATTATCTTTTGTAATAGCGGACTGATCAGGTATAGGTATTGCCTCTTCTTTCAGGGAGTGTACATGTGCAATCCGGTCAACAAGCAGTACCGGAAGGTGTATACTGGAGTCCAGGGTTTTCAGGTACTTGCCAAACCGCTCCATCACAAATGCCTTCTTTTCTGGTACAATTCTAACCCCCCAGTTTGTGGGATTTGATTTCTGCTCAAAGCTGTTACAGAGAAAATTGTGCTTGCTGACTAAATTTAACATATTTTACAAATTTCTTCCAATTTTTCAAAACAGATAGAAAACATCATTTTTACTTCTGGTTGTATTGTTCTCAATGAAAAAGGGATGGCTTGTGTTGTCTGCTTCAAAACTGGGTTTGCTTAAACCTTGTAAATTATGTTTTTTTTTTTTTTTTTAAATCCTGAGCTACCCGTAAATTATTTTTTTTAAACAATCCTGAAAAGTTCCCTTAATTAATACCAAATCTTGTCTCTGCCACTAATTTTGGGTACTCAAGAACAAAAATGTAGAGCATTTTTTTGGTCTGTTTTTTGCAAGAATCTATTAAGAAAATAATTTGCATATTTGAAAGATTGTGTTGGATATTCAACTTTTGTAGTGTGCAGAGGAAAATTTTCTGATTAGGTCTGACATGAGGAGGTGTTTAACCTGGGCTAGATGAATTTGAGCAGGTATTGAGTGATATCTAGTACTCCGGTACAAAAGGATGGTGTATGATCAGCTACATATATGGTTACGCATTGACTGCTATTAACCCTTTCCTGGACGACACTGCCACCAAGAACCATGCCTTTGTTGATGAGTTTAGTTGCATAGGTAATTTTATCATTGTTATTATTTTTTGGTAGTTTAGTTGTCGCTAAATTTTGGAGTTTGGTGCTCGTATGTGATTTAAAGCTCCAAGTAAGATAAATTGATGATTTTTATTTTTTGTAAAGATAAGTTTCATAAGGGTAAGTATTGTTGAAATTTCATCTGGAATCGATTAATATTTCAACTAATATCTTATTGTTCTTTTTCTTAAGAGTAAAGTTTTTGAATAAATAGTTACCGCTTCTCTGGGGATATTGAATTAAGTAGAATGATATGATCTATCTTTTATTCGTAATTCATATAAAAACACAAATCCCACTCTTTTGTTCTGATCTCTTATGAAATGCTAAAAGAACAGAAAGCAGCCAAAGTAGGGTACTTTTATATTATAGAGAACTGTAAATAATTGCAGGTCAAATAAAAAGCAGGGAAGGGGACAAAATAGAAAGCACGAATAGCTTTCTCAAGTTATTTCTATTTTTTCCCCCTATGAAACTATGTTGAATTATCCATAATATTAGCTTACCAATGTGTTATGGTTTGTCTTCATGTAAATAGGATGTCAAACTTGTGCAAACATTTGCCCTGCGTGTTTAGTACAAGGACATCGAGATAGAAGAAGAAACAAAAAACAACAAGGTAAGGAACTCCTAACAGATAATTTTATAATTTTCTTATCAAGAATTTATTAATAATGACTTTTTTATTAAAGTAATTCTGACTCCCAGTAAAGTGAAGATTTCAAGGAGGCAATTATTTGCGAAGCGTTCCATTTCATCGAAAACAACCAACAAGGTAATCAGCTCACCTCCAAGAATATATATAACACAGAAAAGCAGGAAAAAGTAGTAGTGCTATTTGCTAGAAAAGGTTTCTCACTTAACAATTACCCCCTTACAATTGGTCTACTATTAAAACACGTCTATGTTTTTTTTTTTTATATAGAACAAAAAACATGAAAACTGAATTGGTTTTTCAAACAAATGACCTCCTGTAAAATTTCCGAAGAAATATATTGATTTAACTAAAAAAAAATAAACGTCAAATAGCTCACATTTTTCTAAATGCATCATTCTACTTTGATAAAAAGGCAATAAAAATTGAATGAGGTTACAGTTCTATACATAGCGGATATTGGTCCATATTATGAGTTAATATTATCATTTCGAAAGTTCAAACAATTAAACTGAATCATTTAACATGATCTCAATATAAAAATGTACCAGTAGATGAAAGTTTACATTTTGTAGAACCTTTTTACTCTATTTTTATATAAGTTGAAAATTACTTCATCTAACTATATATTAAACGATTTGAAAGGAGTGATTTTCCCTACCTATCTGAAATTAGTAAAAAGGTTCTAAAATAATTTAGAATTTTTCTGTTATGCAGTTAAATTCTACCCCCTAAACTCATGTATCACCTTCCTGATTGTTTACTCTAAAATTTATAAATACTATTTCACGTATCTTTCCTTATTTTCAGTTTGTCGTAGGTTTCTTATCGGTACATAAGATATTGTTGTTTGGAGTAGATTCTTTTACAAGGTGAGCTACTTTACCTCACTTCCATTTTTCCTCTTTTTTTTCAACCTCCTTATCCTAAGTTTCCCCCTGATGATGTGTGTTGCATTTACATTTACTTATCATGTGGTCTCCATATATTTTTAGTTTATGTCTATTTATATTCCCCTAATTTGTCAACGATTGCCATCTGTTCTGCCTTCTTTCACAGGGATGCAAAAACGGCAAAAGTTTGGTGATCTATCCTCGTCAAGTGGTATGCTAGACATGCCATCCTCGACGCAGGTTCCTTATCGGTCGAGACAGATATTACTTTCATCACCAATGTGAATTCCCAACTCCACACAAATTCAAAAAATATTTAATGCTTATGTACAACTTGTAACATATTTCTTCTGTACACACAAAGAAAATGGTTGCGGCGTAGCCGCAACAAGGCATCTAGTTCTCAGAAAAATGACGTCGTTGGTCGACACTGAGTGCAAGTCATAATGAGCCGCTTTATATGTCATTCAGAATAGTACAAGGTATAAAAAATGTATAACCTTTTATATGTTATATCTTAATTGCTATTTAACAAGGTCTTAATACGTTCAAAATATAGTTTCATTTAAGTGATATGAGTACATATAATTAAGTACTTTATTATTTGGTTTTAAGTCACTTGGGTGGACATAGTTTCTCTGCTTTCCTTTTTTTCGTCGTTTCACTGCAATTCAGCATCGAATTTGTATGGTCTGTAGATTGCATCACGACCGTCCCATTTATGTTGGCACGGATATTAAAGAAGCTTCGTGCATACCACCTCGGTTCAGATTTATTGAGACGATATGGATTAAGGCCTTTGGACATAGGTACGCCGTTAAGAATTATGATGTTCTGATCTCCCGAGCCATCATATCCGAGTACGTCTTCCAAGTAGTTTAACAGAAAAATCTTCTAATATTGTCTAACTTCCATTTTTAGTACTAATATTCAAACATTTAAAGCTATATATGTTTATAACCTTTTAAAATGTTACTCAAAAACATTTAAATCTCTATCTGAAAGCATTTCTAAATAGTTTTAACTCTTAATTACATTTGAATTCAAATCAAAGTATTTACAATAATAACACACTTTACGAAGTATAAGATATATACCAACCACAAGGTACAACCATTCATAAAATTTTGCATACATTGTATTTTAGTTCCATAATAGTTTCCATTTTAATTTTTGTTCTCAATAGCGCTATGTATTTTAATATTTTTTAACTGATATATTTTGAATTAAAGAAGTTAGCCATTTTTTTCTAACATTTAAATAGTTTCTTTATTATAAAATAATTAAATTAGTTACTTTAAACAAGAATATTGTCCTTAAAATAATAGAGAGCAGCATCATTTTAACAATTTTCTTTGTTACGTTTAACACGTGTTGAAATTCAAGTATTGTAAATAAATGTTTAAAAATATATAATGTTATAAAAACCCAGTAAGTGTTTACAACAATAATAATTTTGTTAAAATTAACTTGTTTAATACTTAAAAAAAAGTGTCACATATTCATACTTATTATGATTATATGTTATAACCAGCAATAATTGTCTTAAAACTAATTATGTAATTAGTGGCTATATATATCATATCTAATACATTTGAAGTCGGAATAACATTGAATCAATCGAATACGTTTGATGATGGACATCAGGCAGTGTGAAATTGATATTTTTATGTAAATAGATGAGAGAATTTGTGAAGATTGTATATTTTTTCTTAATTAACATGTGTGCTGTACATGGGCATACATAGCCTGATTTCTTACTAGCCGTTGGCTAACTTCCTAAAATACATGTTGCCAGATTTTTCCTAATTACAGAGATCATGCTAGATACTAAATATTATCTAACGGCTAGCAGATTTCCTTACTAATTAAATGAATCTGTGATGATTTTCTGAGACTCATTTCCTATTTCTCAACACTCCCCCTCAAGTTGAGTTCTAAATAAATTTATAGAACCCAACTTGTATAAAATACTTTGAAAACTCCCTTTGTCTAAAGCCTTAGTGAATATATCAGCTAGTTGGTCGTGACTTCTCACAAATGGAGTCTCAATTTCTCCTGCTTGAACTTTTTCTCGTATGAAGTGACAATCCACCTCAATGTGCTTAGTTCTTTCATGGAATACTGGATTTGAAGCAATGTGTCGTGCAGCTTGATTATCGCAGTACATTTTCATTGGTCCTTCACATGAGACCTTCATGTCACCCAACAATTGCTTAAGCCATACTAGCTCACTTGCTGTTGATGCTATCGCTCTGTATTCTGCCTCTGCACTTGACCTTGCAACTACATTCTGTTTCTTGCTTTTCCATGTCACGAGGTTCCCACCTACAAATGTGCAGTATCCTGTGGTTGATTTTCTATCAAAGTTTCCAGCCCAATCTGCATTAGAGTAGGCGAGAATATTATTAGTATTATTTTTCTTCATCCATATCCCTTGTCCAGGAGATCCCTTTAGATACCTAATAATCCGATTTACTGCATCTAGATGAGTGGTTCTTGGTGCATGCATGAATTGACTTACAGTACCAACTGCAAAGGCTATGTCGGGTCTAGTAACAGTTAAATAAATTAACTTACCAACCAGCCTTTGATATTGTCCTATGTCTTTTAAAGGCTCACCACTTTCTAGTTCAAGTTTATTATTGGTATCCATAGGGGTGTTAGCAGGTTTCATACCAAGTTTACCTGTCTCCTTCAGGAGGTCAAGGGTATATTTTCTTTGGGAAAGAAACAAACCTTTGTTGGAATGAGCAATTTCAATACCTAAGAAATACTTCAGTTTGCCTAGATCTTTGATGTCAAATTTTTCTTTGAGTTTTATTTTAATGTTATCAATTTCTGCATTGTCATTTCCAGTAATGATTATATCATCTACATAGACTAGAACAATTATAGTTGAAGCATTTGTGTGTCTAATAAACATAGATGAGTCAGCAGAACATTTTGTAAAATTATTAAGTAAAAGAGAGTGACTGAGTTTGGCATATCATGCGCGCGGAGATTGCTTTAACCCATAAATTGACTTGTGTAGTTTACACACTAGAGTTTTGTCATGTTCATTTTCATGACCTGGAGGTAAAGTCATGTAGACTTCCTCCTCTAAAGTGCCTTGAAGAAAGGCATTCTTAACATCCATCTGAAATAAACTCCATCCCAAGTTAACAGCAACTGATAAAAGAACTCGAACAGTGTTCATTTTTGCAACTGGTGCAAAAGTTTCTTGGTAATCTAGACCATATGTCTGAGTGAAACCTTGTGCTACCAGTCGTGCCTTATATCTTTCTATTGTTCCATCACTGTTATATTTAATTTTGTAAACCCACTTGCATCCTACAGGTTTTTTACCCTTTGGTAGAGACATAAGTGTCCAAGTTTTATTTTTTTCAAGTGCTTTGAGTTCTTCTTCCATGGCTGTGCACCATATAGGGTTTTTTTTGGCTTCCCAAAAATTTGTTGGTTCAGTCTCTTTTGAGACCGATGTCAAGAAGGCCTTATATTGTGTGGAAATGTTGTCATAAGAGACATAATTTTGGATAGGATAACTTACCTTGTAGGTTACAAAGTCTCGTAACCTGGAAGAAGGCTGAGTTGTGCGAGTCGATCTTCTTCTAATGTAACAGGACTTAAATTTTCTGCCTTAATTTTAGTTTCTAATGTATCCAAATTTCCAGTCATATGATCTGTTGCACCGGAGTCTATAATCCAATTTTCATTTTTACATGAATTTAAACAATAATTAGACACAATACCTGTGTATTTACCTTTCTGTCCCAAGGCAGAGTTGATTTGGGCTAGTAGCTGATTGAGTTGGGCTTGACTCAACAGGCCAGTCTGGGCTGCTCCGTGGTTCGGATCTGATCCCGGTTCGGATCCTGGCGTCAGGATTAGAGAAGAGTCGGACCCGGATCCAAAACTCACAGCCGACAAACCCTTTCTTTCTCCTCTTTCGCCTTCTCTCGATCTACCTCTTTCTTTTCCTCTTCCTCTACCCCTTTTTCCCCTTTTCTCTTTGGCTGGAGGTGAGGGTAGAGGAACCAGCAACTATCTCGGTCGTGACCCTCCTTTTTACAGTTATCGCATTTGGTTGCTGTGGTTGCTCCCCGTGTCTCTTGCTTGGGGTTAGGGTTCCGGTTGTGTACTGAGAAGGCTTGACCTTCCGATCTAGAGGTGGTTTGAGGGTTCATACATACTCTACGAGATTCTTCTCGCTGTATCATGGCTACTACACTCCTAAGGGTTGGCAGTTCCTTTGATAACAGAATTTGGGCTCTAGCCGGTTCATAGCTTGGGTCAAGACCAGAGAGAAATTGAAAGATTTGGTCTAGCTCTAAGGCTTTCAGGTCAGTTGTTTGAGTATAGAGTGCTAATTCGTTCCACTTGGCTTTTAAATCACCGAAATACTCGGTTACAGTTTTGGTTCCTTGTGTTAATTGAGCAATTTCTTGTTTCAAGTGGTGTCATTTTGTTGCCATTCGAGGCTTGTTTGATCAGTACTGATTTTTGGAGCTGATAAACTAGCATTTGGATCTGTTGTCCCTGTGCTGGTTTTTGTTTCTGTTAATTTTTCGGTGTTACCAGTGACATGACTTAATTTACCTTTGCTGTGGAGGGTGAGATACACGGATCTGGCCCATGATGGATAATTCGAGCCGTTGAGCAGCGTGTTCGTGAGTCTCAGCGTTTGTTGCATCTCTCCAGTGTGAGAATGGTGCCCGCTGAAGATTTCCGCCATTGCTGGTATCACGCTACTATTGCAACCTTGTTTTGGTTGACAATTTTTGAATTTCTGAGGCTTTCAGTTTTGCTCTGATACCATGATATTTTTATGTAAATAGATGAGAGAATTTGTGAAGATTGCATATTTTTTCTTAATTAACATGTGTGCTGTACATGGGCATATATAGCCTGATTTCTTACTAGCCGTTGCCTAACTTCCTAAAATACATGTTGCCAGATTTTCCCTAATTACAGAGATCATGCTAGATACTAAATATTACCTAACGGCTAGCAGATTTCCTTACTAATTAAATGAATCTGTGATGATTTTCTAAGACTCATTTCCTATTTCTCAACAGAAATAAAAATATATATTATTATTTAGTAATTATGAAAAACGTTAGGGCTGAGTCTAGATGAGTTTACATGCAGGAGATGAGACTTGCTTAATTTAGTATGTGCACAATGCAGGATAATCATAGAAGTTAATTTTAAGATTCAAAAATTGGTAAAATTATAATGTGGAACATAAGTAGGGGTGAAAACGGATCAGATACGGATCAAATAGTGGTAAAACGATCCACTTTTATTTTTTTGATACGGTTAGGGATTGGATATTACCGGATATGGATCAGATATTAAACGGATATGCATATAGATATTAAACGAATATGTATATAGATATTCGCTTTTTATAATAGTGAATGACATAAATTTTTACATAATATATATTGAGTAGAACTAGGGTGGTCTAGTTCACCAAGCTCCTTGGTGAACTCAAGTTTAAAATCCATCGAATCAGCTTCAAATGAAGAATCTAAACCGTTGAAACCCACCTTATGAGTGATGTGTCTACATGTGAAAATTTTAAACATTAGAATTAAATTAGTATAAAGTCAAGCACTCAGATGGTTAATTAATTAATTTTAATGCATTCATTTTTTTGAAACTTTTTTAACCACTTGATTCTATACAAATTTTTTTTTTTACATATAGACACATCATTCGTAAGGTAGACAGGTGTCTATGGCTCAGATTTGTCATTTGAAGCCTATTTGATAAATTTTAGACTTGAGTTCACCAAGAGATTTGGTGAACTTAAGAACACCCTAGTTTTATTCATATGTAATTACATAATTAAAATTTTTAACAGTTGGTTTCCTACTTTCTAATGAGTTGTGTCATCTTCATTATTATTTTCCTCACAGTTTTATATTTCTGTGACAAATGGAGGTCAAGTCTTCAAGTTCATTAGTGATGTCAGAAATTGCATTTTTATTTTGAAAGAGAGAATTAGGACCCAGTCAACTTGATTATATTGGCCTGGAGCATCCGACCGACAGGGAGAGATAACAATGAATTGGAGTATGCATGTCATTGTCCAATGCTCATATAAGGCTGCATGTGTACCTGTTTATTATAAAAAAGGAAGCCCATGCATGTACAAATAAGCTTCTTTGGTGGAATCTACATTAAAATTAAGATTCCATTCAGTTATACTGGGAGAACCTTTATCCTCTTCATCCTTAGTTAGTGCATATTAATATTTGAGATAATTAAAACATATATTGTACGTGGTAGTTTTGACTCGTATATCATCCCATGCGCAATAAGTGTAAATTATATTTTGACAAACGTAAATTAATGGAATTATAATTTGTTCTGGTATCCACACATGTAGGTACAAATATAGGAAACTATATATGATGCGTTCTGACCGGTGGTTGATGGCTTGATGCTTAAGTGTCATTGACATTTTGTGTGATATATGGGCTTTAGAATGGGCCTAAACAAAGCGCTCTCGGCCCATATAATCAGCCACATTTTTCCATGTACGCATGTGCTTTACAAAATCCAAACCGAGATCTGAGCAAATGCATCAAGTAAAATTAACATACGGAGCTCAGAAAAATAGTGGGACATCCCACTTCGTAAAACTTTTGACCCCAATTACTATTCCAAACAGTTCATAAGCATCGTTGCTTTCTTATCCCTACCGATACTCAAAACAGCAAAAAGAAAGAGAAAATTTTCGAGTAATGGCTGGAGTTAAGCCATCCGACTTTATTTAGTACTGACCAAAAAAAAAACCATCATTCAAGTTTTGAACCTGCTACTTCCATACAGAGAATATTATTTTTATCATTGGACCAAAATAAAAAAGAACTGTAATCTTAAAAATATAAAATAAATAAAAATAATACACATATATCTTTTTATATTGGTTTTGGATCTAACTGTTCGGTCTTCGGACCTGTACACTAGCAGACATACTCTAAACACACAAATATCTCAAAAGTTCTTTCTTTTCTGACCCCTGAAAGCAGGCAGTAATCTCATTTTTCTCTTTCTAAAAAAAACATACCTAATAAGCCACATATTTCATATTTTAGAAACAAATCCACCTTACAAGGTTCAATTGTTTTCCACATGCTGTCAATCCATACGCCGGTTAGACACCAATATGAGACACGCTTGGTGAGCCGTCTTCATGGGTGGGTTCCAATTTCAGTGATACGGCTGATGTATTGATAGCATCATCGTGATCTGTCCAACAGAGAGTTCAACATATAAGGAAAACCCGACAGATTGAATACTTCTACAATTTGATACTTGAATACAAAAAAATTCTTTTACGTCCCAAAAAAACTAGAAAAACTCTCTAATAATGGACAGAGATATTGATCTGGTCTGAATGAGCTACCTAATTGCCATAGTTAAATTGTCGTCACTAATATCCAATGCCGGCCTAATGAATATGTTTTCCGTCTCCTTTGTTGGACGGTACAGTTTTTCTAATTTTTTTCAATGGGACCAGAAGTTACATTATGGTGTAATATTGTCATTGCCCAAAAACTAATTAAAATTAAAACAAGTAAAACAGGTTATCACATCATGTACTTCAAAAATAACTAAAGCGTCAAAATAATTAGATGTGAAAAGATCGATGTAGATAAAGTTGGTCCGAAGAAACTAAAAATGTAAACTGTAATTCTACGTAATGAAAAAAAAAATAGTAATTTGACAAAGAAGTTGATGGTAAGTTCTAGTAGATACGTACTTGGCCTATCATCATTAGTGCTTATGTTCATGCTGCTGTCAATTAGCGAAAAATCCATTCTGCTCGGAAGCCTCGGTAGAGCTGGAATCGTAATGGAGTCATTTTGGAGCATAAGACTGACAGTGCACATGTTGGGTCTATTGATCGGGTTTTCTTGCACACAGAGTAATCCTATGTGGATGCATCTCGATAGTTTTTTAAGGCATGCATCGTCTAGCACTGGGTCCTTCAAAATCTCCACTTCCCCTTTCTCCCAATGTTGCCTTGCCTATACACAGATACAACTTTCAATTTGTCCATTTTTTCCACTAATAAAACCAAATCCTGTGTTTGCGTATATCAAGGACGACTTATGTTTTTCAACCAACAAAAATTATAGACAAATAAAAGAAAACTAAAATAGAACAATTCCTCGTATATTAATCGGATTTTAGGTACACAAAGTTGTCAATGATTACTCTGTGTTTAAAAATGCTCTATCTATCAATATATAATCTAATACTATGAGGCACTTCTTGCTATAGAAATGAAAAATCCATTTTTTTTTATAGAGAAAATTGGTTATTTGTCACTCCAAAACATTCAAATTGGAAAAATGTCATTCCAAAATTTGAAATTGGAAAAATGTCACTCTAAACTTCATTAATTTGTAATTTTGCCACTCTAAATAATTAATGACTAAAATGTCCTTCCTTGTTTTTCTTTTCTTCTTCTCTTGTCTCCTCTTCTTCTCCTGCCATGGCGAAAGGCTATTGAATTTAATAGAACTGACGACATAGAATTTAAACGAATAAAATGAACGAATTGGATGGTTATCTAAAAGCACCGGAATCCTTGCCGACATTGAATTTAATGGAACTGACGCTCTCTGACAATTCATCTGAAAACTCACTTTTTTTTTTTTTTGTTACGATAAATCTGGTAAGGAATGTGACTAAAGCGTAAGGCTCATCCAGTACAGGCCCCTGTTTCTTGGGCCAGTATATTGTTCATTCCTTTTGGATAAGTGGATTCCCATTTTGGGCCCACATGCCCTTCTTGTTATTACAGTGCCTTTCATCATGGCAGGAGAAGAAGAGGAGGTGGGAGAAGAAGAAGACGAGAAGAAGGGAGGGCATTTTAGTTATTAATTATCTAAAGTAGCAAAATTATAAAATAATGAAGTTTAGAGTGACATTTTTTCAATTTCAAATTTTGGGATAACATTTTTCCAATTTGAGAATTTTAGAGTGACAAAAAACCAATTTCCCCTTTTTTATACTATTGGTCCCCACCAATAGAATGTAAATTTCATAACAGTAACGTACTTACATAGCTTGATATGCTGGAGGCCAGCGGATTGTTACAAAATGAACTGTTTTTTTTCCCAGTTACTATTTCCAGAAGTATAACACCGAAGCTATATACATCCAACTTCTCCGAATACATCCCGTGCATGGCATATTCTGGTGCCATGTACCCACTGTTTATGATCCATGGAAATTAAAGAATAATTATTTAGAATTTTGTGGAAGTAAAAGAACAAAAAGGTGTTTGTTTATGTTAAATATTTGATAAAAAAATTGAGTTACCAAATCATAAGAAAATGAATTAAAGCCTTACAAGGTCCCTGCTTTCTTGGATGTCTCCATATGGGTTTGGTCATCATTGTAAAGCCTTGCGAGACCGAAATCTGATATTTTTGGGTTCATATGTTCATCTAGCAAAATGTTGCTTGGTTTCAGATCCCTGTGTACAATTTTCAATTCAGATTCCCCATGGAGGTACTGTAAGCCACAACATATCCCTTCTAATATCTTGCTTCGTGTCTCCCAGCTCAGCTTGTTTCTCTTGATTTCATCAGTTGCTACAACAATTCGGGACAAATATTGTTACAATTTGCTGTATACTATTCTGGAGCATGGATTTTTTTTTTTAGTAAATTTGGGATTCAAGCCAACAACTGTTTTAATATCCACAAGTGATCTCACATGGGGAGCATTGCCTTTGAGACTTTACCGAATGCTAGTTCTCAATTATTTATGACATAATATGAATATCGAAAACATCTCACATTATAAAACATTGAGATATTTAACTAAAATAATATTTCTAAGGTTGTAAAGGAGCCCATGTACATGAATGGATAAGTCAAATACATTTTTTCTTACTTTTTCGCAATGTTAATAAATTTAGTGTAAGTAAACTTGACGAAAAGTAAAGAAAAATGACTTCATTAATGAAAAGTAAGAAACCTTCTTTTTTGCAGCATTCAATTTATGAAAAAATAATTTGAATATTTTTAAATTTTTTCATGTTAATGTGTCACTCGTGAAATAAATTGGTTTCAAACATATGGATTTGTTGTTTCAAAGCAATCCGACAAGTTTTAAGTTAAGCTCCCTAAAAATGATAGTAAGCATATTAAGAAGACAGTGAATTTACAAATAAACAGTGGAGTGTGTGTGTGGTTGTAGAATATTCAATGCATTAAAATTTAAGTGTACAAGTTATTATTAGATACCAAATAGAATCTGGTCAAGGCTTCCACAAGGCAAGTATTCATAACAAAGCAGCTTTTCATTCCTCTCCAGGCAATAGCCATGTAGCTTTACCAAGTTCTCGTGTTCCAGCTTTGCAAGCAATTTTACCTCGTTTTTTAACTCAAGGTACCCTTGGTTAGACCCTTCTGCAAGTCTTTTCACTGCTATTAGATCTCCATTGGGAAAAACTCCCTGCAAAACTAAATTTACTGATTATTGATTCCACCTTGTTATTTGCATTTGATCCAAAACTAGCATTCATCTATCTTTTTTCCCTCATAAAAATAAATTTATAGTAGTATACTCAATTTCTTTAAAGTAAAAAAAAAATGTAGACTTCAGTTTGTTGAAATTACATCATTAACATTATAGCCCAATTAATATTTAGAAAAGGCCTAAACCCAATTATTCCATTCTGGATTCTTCAAGAAATGGGAACCGACTTATATGGTCGGTTTAATGGAACATACTAGAAATTACTACTATAATATATTTGACTTAAAAAAGTTATAACCGACATTGTGATATGTATAAATAGGTAAAGGATCATGTAGGTTAGTGAATCGGTGAATCAGAGAGTAGAGTGAGGCGTGACTGAGAAAATATATCAGAAGTTCAGAACCTTGTAAAATCTTGTATACTTCTTTAAATAAAAGAAATCAAGTTATATAAACTCCTCTCTTATAATATTCCACATTCTGATTTCAATTTGCAACACAGTTTACCTTGTATACTGGTCCAAAACCACCTTCGCCTAGCTTATTGTCCTCAGAAAAATTGCAGGTGGCCGATTTAAGTTTAGACAGCAAAAACTTTGGATAATCACCACTAGAGTCAAACATCAAGCTTCGTTCTTCCATTTGCTGAGAACTAGTGTTGAATGACGCTTCATTGTTAGTTGCTGTTAAGGAGAAATTATATCATGTGAGAAACTTTCATAGAAGTCAATAACTAATTTAAGTTTTCTCACAATCCAGCTATATGAATTAATGTATGTTCAAAAGAAAAATCGAATAAATAATGATTCAAGTGTTGCAGTATTTCTTTTCAAGGAGATCATGTGCACTGTTTGTTGACTTTATTCTAAAAATTGCAATTAAAATTGGTAATATTGGCACATTTACTTGTGCTGATCTGTTTTGTCGGTTTGAATCTCCAACAGTAAGCACCATCTGCACAGATGATCAATAAATCGGCAAAGGAACTGGCACCGATGAGTATTGGTGTCCGAGGTAATGAGAGTGAAGGTGGAGGTGATTGGGGTGTAGGTGGAGGTGATGGAGCTGAAGGTGGAGCTGGAGGTGAATTGATCTCAGAAATCTAGCTATAATTAGGTTTGGTCTTAAGGGGTACGAGTATTGTTGTGAATGAGTATATTGTTTCTGAGAGAGTTAGGTTATTTGCATATGCAACACTGCCAACGTCTACATGAGTTGTAATTTAGTTATACAAGGCCAAAAAAGAAAAAAAAAAAACAGAGAAAAGACAGGACTTACATTTCCTCCTTTTCAACCATACGAATGTTGAAATGACAACTAAAACAAGAAGAGGGACTCCAACTCCAACTGCTATTATAATAATTTTTTTCTTTGGAGATCGAGGGGATGGCATCCAGTTCATACCTTCAAACCTATCGGCAATAATATTAAAGATTTAACAGAACCAAATTAAGGAAATGAAACCTACCACTGAAATTACAAGGATATCACCAGGGCATCAAGCCACAGACTTAACCACCTACAGTGTATATGTGTGTGACTTAATATATAATAAATCAGTTTTGTCATTATTAAAATATTTTGTTTTTTGCATTAATTATGTTAAATTTTCTGCCAGCATACATGGTGTTTTTAATATATATGCTTTGCTTTAATTATGTTCAATCTTGCCAGTAAGAGCAATCGACAATCCTTGTATGTTCTTGCTACAAAATATAAATAACAAGATTGTTAATTATTGTTTCTGAAAAAAATTACTTCATAAATTAATTAAATTACGAAACATCCTACAGAAATAGAGAAAATTAAGATAACTGAGAAATAAATAAAAACATTATTACCTATAATCCAGACTTCTGTTTTTTTGTTTTTTATCTAGCTCGGGAGGAAGGGCAGTTGAAATATTAGGGTTTTCTCTTATATCCCTGCAATTCCAGAGAAAAAAAGTGAAAAACTAATATAATATACATCGACTTGGAATTCAAGAGAAATATTAAGTTACATTAAAAGCATACAGTAATTTCAGAGCTTTTATATTGTCTAGAGAACTAGGTAGAGATCCGGACAAATCATTATTAGACAAGTCCCTGAAAAAATAAGGAGCAACTGTTAGACAAATGAATACTATAAGAATAATGACGAATGTTATCAAGTAAAGTTTTACGCCAACACAACAAGAACATATGGGGAAAGGTGTAATTCCGATGCCCATCGGACCTAGTTTGGTTCCAATGGAGATATACCGTCTAATTTGTTTCAGGATTTATGCGCACAAATATTAAAGCAGACGCGAAAGTTTTGACATGAATCCTAAAGTCTATCTGACGGTGAGTGAACCCGTTGGAACCAAAGTAGGTCCAATGCTCATCGGACCTACTCTGTTTCCAAACATATGAGGGTATTTCATCTGTCCTTAGCAAAATAAGAGCAATTGAAGGGGTATGTAAACAAGTCTGTATTATCTAAGGTATTGGACGTAGTAAAGTGTTCAGCCCACATGACCTTAGGTTGAAAGAACTTACAAGAACTCAAGAGCTGTTAGATTTCCAATTGAGTTACTTAGTGGACCTGTCAATGAGCTAGATGATAAGTTCCTGCAAAATAAAAAAAATAAAAAAAGTTGTTTAATAGTTGGGGATAATTCAACCTTTTGATTCAATACAACATACGAAAGCAAATATTTATTGAGCTTACAAGCCAGTGATCCTTGCATTATTTGAGGGGTCGGTGGTGCAAGTTATACCAGTCCATAAGAATTGCGAAGGAAGACAAGGATCACCGGTCCACCCTTTTTTAATATTATGGTATTTCTTGACACTATTGATGGCAGCAACTGCATGTAGAAGGACAGAGTCACCTTTAAAAATCAAATACTGAGCAATAAAAAAATCAAGTAATTATGAGTTGTTAATTTGTATGAACTATAACTGACAGTCACTGTCAGCATTTTAAAAAATGTAATCATGAGTTGGACACTCGCTCACTATATAACACGCTACAACAAATTAAAATCAATGTAAATTAGCAGGACAAAAGCGTGACATAACAATCTTAGGTTGAGAACACCCAAAGTGGGGCTTACACTCTCAAGGTCCCATTGGCCAGTGTGCTAGAGTTCTGACTTGTTTATGCTAAGTGTTCTAGTACTTAAAATTAGGATGTCAAAAGTACATGCTATTGAATTAAGTAATAATTACAATTAGGTTCGAGTAATTACAATTATTTGGAACGGATGATAAACTTACCATCTGCGCTATAAGTTGGGACCCCAACAGGTGCAACTTTATGCAGTTCAAACGCATTTATTAGTGGTGGAAGAGTCGAATTTGATGTAGCCACGAGTGAGACAGTATAATTAGTATAACCTGACCGCCGGTGAGTGCTAAAGTCCCAAGGATTCTGTGGATCGAGGATAATTGACTCAGGGAAAGCCTTAAATCCGTTTACAAGTACATTAAACTCCCTTCGTCCAGTCGAAGATGTCCGGATCTCATAGAAGCGGAGAATGAAATAATATTTTGTGGATTTGTCATCGCTATTCCAAACGATGTCAAGTGGTTGTTGGGTACTTGAAGTTGTGGCAGCAGTTTGCATCACAACAGAGGGGGTCCGTAAGTCTGGGTCCGGTTGTATGGTGGAGTTTGTTGAGATCTCTTTCCATCCTGTATCGGTGTATGATGACCACCACAGGTCATTTATATCATCGGGGTACCTATATTTCGGTGCACATTATATGAGCAGTGCAGAAAGCTAAATGAGTATCACCATACCTTTACTTAAATTGGCCTCTTGGGAACTATGAAACTTTCTCATAACATCAACAAATAATTATAAAGGCTGCAGTGCTTCTTGTTAAACGTTAAGAAGCTCCTATATTTGGTAATTATATCATAGATTGATTATTCACCCATTCTGTCATATTGTAATTGTCATGTATTCTATGAATAATTTGCAAGGAGAATGGTTATGTTGTTGGATAAAATGATGAGCCAGATTAGTAAGCTGTAGTGAAAGAATTAGAGTCAAGTAGTTAACAAATAGAAAATTTCAAAGTTAAATACTCACATAACTAACTGCTGATTGCCTCCTCCAATATTAAGCCTCTTAATCAAATGCAGTGATTGTGTCGAATTCACAGTAGGATAAGGGCTGTTCACTTGCCTCAAATGTAACCAAGAGATATAAGGATCGCCATTGCCCGTATTAACCAGACAAAATTCCAAGTAATCAGTAGTAGCATTGACAATAATTTCATACTGGAGACTCGAAGATGGATCCATTGTATTCCAAAAGTTAATTCCAAAGTATATATCAAATATTGGAGGCTTATTTTTGTTATCGTAGTTTCCGTAATAGAATCCTGCCCTTATAAGATACTTAAATCCTACTGTCAAGGATCTCATTGTGTAGCAGTTTCGAGTCCCAGTTGGAAAATATCTAAGAGTGTTAAATTCTCTGGAATAATTTGTTGAAATCTCAGAATTATTTCCTGTATCAATGAATTGCTCATCCGAAACATATTTTATACTCGTTGCATTGTCAACATAGCTAGAGTTTGTGGGAAGTCCACAGTCAATACTCAGAAAGCCTGCAAAAAGAATAAAATACCACATATTATTTTTATCAAAATTCATTCAAAAGTCAAACCTCAACCAATATACTAGTGGTGCCTACGAATCTCTTCTACAAGTCCCACGCATATCATATTTGATAAGAGGGGCATGAATAATAATTTTTTTTTTTTACTTGCTAGAAAGAAAAATATTTTTGTTATCTTATCAAGAGCTACAGTAAGAGAAATTTGAGACTCGTTATCATATATATATATATATACGGGCGGCATCAATATCCAATTGCTTTCATGCCCCATTCATATCCGACATCTTTTTCTCTCATTTCAAAGTCCAAATAGACGATCTAACAGTTCAAAATGATATCCACATTAAAATGTACTTGGAGAGTAAATTTTATATGTTTTCAAAATTTTTTACTGTTTTTTAAGATATGTATGAAATCAACAGTGATTTTGTAGCTATCTTAAAAAATGGAAAAGAAATTCCAATAAATATAAAATTTAATCTCCAAGTATATATTAATGTGATTATTATGTTGAGCTATTTAGATCGTCTGTTTGGACTTTGAAATTAAAGATAAAGATGTGGGATATGATTGGGGCATTGGAGCCCCTGAACCATCCCCCCCCCCCCTCTCTCTATATAGGGTGAGGCTATGGTAATTTTGCAATACTCAAATAAGGTTAGTACTATGAATTAATATCTTCGTTTTTTAAATTTAAATAGTCAATCCAAACCATTCAACATGATCTCCATATCAAAATATATTGGACCTAATATTATCTTATTTAGTCTTTTTTACTATCTTTTTAAGTACATATTAATGTGGTTATTAATTTATTATATCTGGTGCCAAATTGTCGCCTCTTATTTGTTCTATAATAGAGCTTGCTATCTTTGTGGCATTGATTATACAAGTTTGTGAGGAGGGCTGGACGATACGAATGAGATTTAATCGAGAAAAAAGAAGAGTAAAAACCCGAACAACCAAAGGTAACTAAAAAGTAATTTCCGAGCACATCTGCGATTCATTCTCATAAAAAAGAGTAGATTCCTTTGCTGAAATTGTAGTTATCTATATATATAGAGTGAGGTTATGGTAATTTTGCAATACTCAAATAAGGTTAGTACTATGAATTAATATCTTCATTTTTTAAATTTAAATAGTCAATTTAAACCGTTATCTTCATATGAAAATATATTTGACCTAATTATATTACATTATTTAGTATTTTCTACTATCTTTTTGTACAAGTAGAAAATCACCTAATCTCCAAATGTTGTATCATTCGAAAGTCGTGATATTTTACCTATCTAGAAATATCTAAATAAAAATCTTCATAAAAGGTTGTTACCATTAGAATCAAGCTGGCTCTGAACTAGAATGGTAACTGCAAATATCAGCAGAGCAATTATGCGCCACCGAACCATTCTTCTTCTGGAGGCAAACGATGTTCTTCTCCTTAATATCTCCGGGAACTAATGATGGCTGCATGCTTTTGTAGTGCAACTGTTTGACTCCAAAAAAGAAAACATTTATTAATTATTGACATGTGGTGTCATGCTTGTCACGTAGTAATTTATATTCCAAAGAAGAGGGTTGGTTGGGTGACTTGGTCTTCACATCTGTCTCCAACGTACCACGTTAGTTGCATTCGCATTCGTTGATTTTACAATACCTACTAATCTGTTCTGATCTGACGGTTAATATCAATCTTCTAAGAAAGCAATATTGATTAACAAAGTAGTGCGCCACACCATTAAACGCAAAATATTTCATGGCACCTAACTTAACAAAGTTAATTCATAAGAGTGTTCGTGACTAAAAAGTATTTTCAATATATATAGTCAATACTTCTTGTCGAAACTATATATAGACAAAGAAATAGCTGCACCGAAGAAAGCCCATCGAAGATTAAAGGAATGGCATCAGACCGAAATCCATCCTATGCCTGGTCTATGTCGTCCAATTCTCATCGAGATTTGCATTAACAGTTTAAATTTTAAGGAAAGATGTTTTTGTACGTACTATAGGTCTTGTATATTGATCTGCGGTCAATTTCATAACAAGAATGAGATACTTTTCGGGAGGATAAAAAAATGATTTTTTGCACCGGATATTCTCATTGTTTAGCTTTTTCTTTTTGCGACGGATGACCGTCATAAATGCGCTTTTTCCATCGCAAAAAGTGTCTACTTTGTTGTAGTGTTTGCGCAATTTGTTGGAATAATATGCTTTTAACTTTGCAGCTACAGCAGAGCTGGTTTCGTACGTACAATAAAATACTGCTGAGTGCTAGCTACTTGTTTCTGTTCGCTCCTACTTGTTCCTTAAAATAAGGTTTTGAATATTGAATGGCTGTTCAGAGCATCTTTCTTCCACTTGTACATCAATTACTAATAAATTTGTCGTTGACTTGAATCTTATGTAAGAATTCCAACTTGTATATTAATTACTAAGCTATTGTCATTGACTTAAATCTAACTTTAGAAATCCAACTTATACATCAAATATTAAAATATTATCGTTGACTTGAATCTTATTAAGAATATAAGCATCTTTATATATAACTTGTTACTTTTATAATCGAGTTAATATCACTTAATTGTAAAAAAAATAAAAAAAAAATAAAAGATGACATAATTTCAGCCGAGTCCTCCAAGAAAATATCCACATAAGATATTGTGAAAAAAAATGATATGTTCCCAGTAAAGTGTATCAAGTACAATGAGTAGTACTTCCAACGAATCATAAATAATATTTATAGAGAAATGAGACTTTTATCCAAAATTGTCATTTAGAATTGCATCCCAATCTAACGGAGTGGAGATCCCACAAACTAGATTTAATGGGAAAAATAATTTGTTTTGAATAATATTATGGAGACAAAATTTATGTCCATAAAATAACCAATAAAATAAAATAAGATTTCTATTTTACATTTTAATTTTCTTGATTTAATGGCTGTCAATTATCACTCAACAAGCAATCTACGCAACATACTGTGAGTTAGAAATTTAATTCACGATATTTATTTATATATAATATTCATTGAACAAGCCAACCAATCGATATGGAAGAAATGATTAATTTGGTTAATAATTGGGACAAGCCAATCAATCTAAGCATGCCATCTAGGAACGTTTCAATTTGAGTTAATAATTTTGTTGCTGAGAAGTCACACTTTCTTCTTATTTAATTAATTAACTATGGATCAATGCATATGGATGAAATGAATAATTGCTCATTTAAGCATTAATGAAAATTAAAGAAGTGCTTTAGATTATTAATGGGGAATTATCATGTTTGATCATATTTACATATATTAGTGTGACGGGCTGAGAGTGTGCTGTGTAAAGAGAATTTTTTATTCGTAGTAATTATAATTAAAATTCAGATGTATGAAAACAGATAGAGTATCTCGTTTTCAACCAATATAGTGAGATCGTCAGCACGGATCACGATCCACATTTTATGGATCTGAGGCAATGCTCACGATTCATCTTTCTTTCCTTTTTTTTTCTAACTTAGACTGCAGTTATAAACCGTTTGAAAAAAAAAATATGGATCCTGGGCTTTGCCTTAGATCCATAAAATGTGGATGGTGATCCGTACTGACGATCTTACTATATATTGGTTGAAAACGAGATACTCTATCTGTTTACATCTGAACTTCATAATTACTATAAATAAAAAATTCCTCTGTGGAAAATAAAAATATTAAAAAAAATGAGAAAAATAAATTTGTTAAATAAAATTATAGTTAGCTCGGGCTGAGTCCTCAAGAAGGGCACCACAAGAAAGAAAGCAAGATTGAAAGTATATTGCAAGGAGATGTCACACATTTAACAATGGCATCACATGCACGTGCTATATATTCAAGTATTTGTGTCTACTTTCAACAATTGATACATTTCAATGCAATTACTCGAGGAGATGGATAACGACGCACTGTGACAAGATGATCTAAGATGATCTCAGCATTGTTGTTCTCATTTTTAATCTATTGTATTTTTTTTTTTTTCCTTTTTTAGACACCATAGGCTTAATATATATATTGAAATTTTAAACTAACTTTGGCAGTCACGGGATTTTAATTAATCTGACGTATTTGTTGTTCGTGTTGTTTTGTATTATGAAAATTATATAACCGGCATTAATTAAGAGTTCTGTTACAGACTTAGTAACCCCCAATTGTGGTGTACGTAATTATATGACCACCATTAAGTACGTAGGGGTCTCAATAGATACGGTACGGGTCCTGAAGAGGTATATTCATACTCATACCCGCTTCAAATTAGACTTACTCATACCATCATATGTCCCTTACTCATTAAACATTAGCTTGACCATATTCTTAACCTATCCATTAAAATAATGGGTAACGAAACAAATAACGGTAATTTGCAAATAAATTGATAGCATATGCAATATAATTCACAAGTATCACAAATATATATAAAATGTTGGAAAGGAAATGCATAACATTAATACAAAAATAGTACAATGTAAGCACATTAGTATTTTTTTCTTTGGAGAGAATGTAAAATGATTTAAATAGTGCGCATTTCTCTTAGCTAAAATATATTGTCAATGCTCTTATATGAATTATTGAACCGGTTTAATGACGTGAAGGGAGGAGGAAAAAAAAAAAAATTGGAGAGGGAGGAGGGAGGGGGTAGGGACGAAAATATTTAGGTTAACAAGAACATTTTATTAATATTTTTAGAAGAAGAGTTTTCTTGTTAATAATTTTTAAAATAAATATTATTTTATATAATTAAAAATCTATCAGATTTGCATAAAACATCCAAATATATTTTGTAACGAGCGAATAAAGGGATGGCCATATAATATCAATTGCAACATACGTTACCATATAATTTCAATTTTTGATCAGAGTTGTTCGATTGATCTGCATCAACATTTTTGTGGCCGATTTTTTTTGTAATTCATCACGTAAATGTAAATCGAATCTCTAACCGAAATCAAACAAACTATGATCTGATACCCATCGGAACACCCCTTTCCCATACTGTTGGATCAACTAGTACCTAAAAACATGATCAGAATCCATCTGAAATTTGATTTATCTTTGCGTGGATAAACTAGTAAAAAACAAGTAAAACCCACAAAGCCTATATATATCTTTTTCGTCTTTACAGGGATCAGACAATATACCAACAAGTAACTAACCTCACAAAATCTTAATTAAGCTTTAAGTTTACATGAACCTATTAGTAAACCATGAAAAGGGAGAACTTAGCTATCCCCTGCAACAATCACCCATTTATCCCTCAATCATTAACTACCTAGATAACTACTAACTACCTAGGGAGACCACTTACTATTTGGGAACCATCTAGTATTTGAAAGATTTTAAAACTGGCGCACGCAAGTATTCACCTATAATGTATCAACTATTCATCTATAACACATCAAGTATTCATACCTAATATATCAAGTATTTAAAAAAAAAAAAAAACTGGACACGTTTTTAGAGTTGTTTTTTTCCCATTCAATCTAATTAATATTTATGACGATCGGTGAGGAATTTTGTAAATCTAAAATCACGAATGTTTTCTACATAATTTTATCTTTCAAATGAGATCCATGATGACATACTTTCGAGTTGTTCGTTGCACAAATATTCATCCTCACCGAGAAAGTATTCATTCTCGTCGTGCAATGCAAATATAAAAACTGAACACATCACTCATCCATCATTTATACGTTTTTAGAGTTGGGTTTTTTTTCTTCGTTCAATCTAATCAATATTTTTGACAATCGGTGAGAATTTTTGCAAATCTAAAACCACGAATGTTTTCTACATAATCTTATCTTTCAAATGAGATCCATAATAACATACTTTCGAGTTGTCCGTTGCACAAGTATTCATCCCTTATCGAGAAAGTATTTATCCTCATCGTGCAAGTGCAAATTTAAAAGCTGAACACATCACTCATCCATATTTTACACATTTTTAGAGGTGGATTTTTTTTGTCCGTTCAATCTAACCAATATTTCTAACGATCTGTGAGGAATTTTGCAAATCTAAAATCACAAGCTTTTTCTATCTAATTTTATCTTTCAAATGAGATCCATGATGACATACTTCGAGTTGTCCGTAGCACAAGTATTCATCCTCATCGAGAAAGTATTCATCAACGTCGTACAAGTGCAAATATAAAAAATGGACATATCACTCATCCATCTTTTACACGTTTTTAGAGGTGTCTTTTTTCCTCCGTTCAATCTAACCAATATTTCTGATGATCTGTGAGGCATTTTGCAAATCTAAAACCACGAATGTTTTCTACATAATTTTATCTTTCAAACGAGATCCATGATAACATACTTTTGAGTTGTCCATTGCACTAGTGTTCGTATCTCGTCACGCAAATATTCATAACTCATCGAGAAAGTATTCATCATCATCATGCAAGTGTAAATACAAAAACTAGACATACCACTCATCCATCTTTCACACTTTTTGAGATGTGATTTTTCTTCTCCGTTCAATCTAAACAATATTCCTGACAATATGTGAGGAATTTTGCAAATCTAAAACTACGAATGTTTTCTACACAATTTTATCTTTCAAATGGGATCCATGATGACATACTTTCGAGTTGTCCATTGCACAAGTATTCATATCTTGTCACGCAAGTATTCATTCGTATATCTCTATTTTTAAAAAAAATTATTTTTATGTCATTCCATGATAACATACTTTCGAGTTGTCCGTTGCACAAATATTCATACCTCATCAAGAAAGTATTCATCCCTATCGTGCAAGTGTAAATAGTTAATATATTAAGAGTATTACAAGCATATGTGCATACCTCGATTAATTTTACAAAAGCAGCCGAATAGTATTGAACATTGCTTTATTGATTTCTAGTTCAATTTTACTTTTTGGAAAAAAAAATGGTTGCTACATGTTTCACTGTCGAAACAAAAATAATCTATCAAATTTTATAGATTATATAATTGAAATGTTACAAACAAATAAACAAAAATAATATTTAAAAGAAAAAAATACTTCATTAAAGTATTCATACATATACGTTGAAGTATTCATATCTAAAATATCAAATATATTCATTCATACTTGTTGAAATATTCATACTTAAGACATCAAGTATTCATTAATACATCTCTATGTATGTTCAAAATTTAATTTTTATGTCATTTCTTAGTACTTAGTACACACCGGTCTAAGTCACTATTATTGGAGCTTTGTTCTTTGCAAATAAGTCATTGTTGAAGCTTTAGTCTTTATAAATAAGTACAAATAAGCGATTAATTGTGCACAAAATCCCCAAATCAACTAATTTTTCCATTGCGACAATCAAACTTTCACCATTCAAGACATTCCTTCGAGGAAAAAAAAACAAAATAATTGTATGAAGGATTTCAACAAAAAGAAACTACGATCTATTCTGTTCTCGACAAAAAGAAATTTTGACAAAAAAATTGCAATCCAGTTCTGAGTGTACGAACATTCTATGATCTAATCGGATGCAGTTTTGATACAACACTAAGATCTGTTCTCTATGCATCAAAATTTGAGTAGTTCAATTTATGAAACAACAAATATAAGCTAGGAGTCAGACGGCTAGCACTAAGAAAACACCTCCAAAAAGTCAACAACTAATAGTGTTTCACTTTGATTTTTCACCATTTGTAAATAATTCATCGTGTCTAACAAAGTGACCTTCTCCTTCTTAAAAATAGAAGTTTTGAAGTCCAGAGAGAACAGGCTTCTCGATGAATGGAGCAGATACCGCCTTGCCTGCGAATGCACCAACACCACTGCGTCTTCGCCATTGATCGACACAAATCCCGACGTTTTAGGAGCGAAAGGAGGAGCGAGTCGTCGGAGATCCATCAAAAGGAGAAGCGAGACGCGATGCCTGAGATCTCCACTGCTAGGGTTCGCAAGCGCACCATGTCTGAGATCGCTACTCTAGAGTTCTCATCGGAGTTAAAATTGAGTCTCTGACTAGATGTGTCGTTTTCTCTTTTCTCTCTTGTTTGGGCTGAAAGGAGAAATGGATTAGAGGGGGATTTTGGGATTTAGTAGGGACCACATTAATTAGTTAGTTAGAGACTGGTAAGGCAGGGGATGAAACGGGGGATGAAAGCACGGGAAAGATATAATTACCCATTTTCATAACTTATTAATGAAAGCCAAATAGAATTTGTGAGTGTAGGATCTAATATAGGCTCATCAATTTGCATGAATGGATTGCGCTCCTCTCAAAAAATTGCAAGAGATATGTCGGGATTGTTCCAATTGGGTGCTACTAAAGTCTTTAACAGAGCTCTTAATTAAAGATGTTTATATAATTTTCATAATACATAACAACACAAACAACAAATACGTCAAATTAAAATTCTCTGATAACCAAACGTTTAGTTTATTTTACACCTGTCCATGTTCTTAATAATTACTACATTTTATTTAATCTGGAAGTGTTTGTTTGAAAATTGAATATATTATAAAAGCCTATATGAAGTTCTAAAAAGAAAAATTGAGTTAAAAAAAAAATGCCTGTGCCATTTAATAATCATAAAGAACTTCTTTAATTTCCAATAATGCTTAAACCGTGAACTATTCATTTCATCCATTGACCCGTTGTTAATTAAGTACGAAGAAGGTGTGATTTCTCATCTACACAATTATTAACTAAAACTGAAACGTCCCAATTGGTTTTAATAACATCGGGTAATAATTGACAGTATGAAGATGCTTAGATTGGTTGTCGGGTAATGATTGACAGTAAATAAATCAACAAATTTGAAATAATATTCCATAGATATGTTATTTTCTTAATAATTGACAGATATCATACAACCAAATCAACGTGTCAAACTTCGATTTTCACTTGACATTATCTAAAATTTTAGGACGACTACTAAATCATATGATGTCCATATATATATATATATATATCTACTTTTTTGTATATTTTAGATTTTTTTCAATTATATTATATTATAAGCATTCAGCTATAACGAGCAAACAATTGTCATTCAGAGATACACTCTCAGTTGATTGCTACAACTTTTGAATACTAGGGATGGATACACTATTTAGGGAGAAAATTCATATTCCTCCCAAAATATAATTTTTAATATTTGTTGAAGTACTCATTGTACTAGACATATACTTAAGTAATATAGATATATCATTTTTTTCGCAATATCTTGTGTGAATATTTTCTTGGAGGACAAGCTGGAATTATGTCATATTTTATTTTTTCATGGTTTTGACAAGTTATTTTAACTCGATTATAATAGCAATAAGATATATATAACGTTATAAAATGAAAGTCATTCAATTCAATGGCAATATATGTACAAGTTGGATTTCTTACATAAGACAATGTGCGGTGATCAGTTCATTGACTTTCTGAAGCTTCAAACAAAAATCATGTGCACTGAACATACTTTGAATTTTAAAAACCTTATTTTAAACAACAAGGGCACTTAATTCCTAGCTAGCCTCATGTGCGGTATATATCCTTGATATTTTCACCCGTGAAAAGGATTGAAGAATCCTTACCGTCAGATCAGAACAATCATCAGTTATTGTAAAATCAAACAGATGAAAATGCTTTTGACGTGGCATGCTTGAGGGATACGAATTCCTCTTTTCTGATTTAAATTTTCGTGGTATCCTTATGACTGTGTATGCTCGCTTGTCACAAGGATGATGCCATGTCATTAATTAATTAACTTTGTTTGTTGGTTCAAATTTTCATTTTCTAAATTTACTAAATCTAGTTAAAAAAAATAATCAAAGCTATTGCTGTTAATTTTTTTTATCAGTGTGGTATGTCCAGATTATTTAATAAAGTCAGAATATCCCGACATTTTTATTTTTATCCAATTAAAATTTTATTTTAATAATAATAGCCAAAGTTTAAGAATAATTTTAAAAATAGCCAAACCGTGGAATTTTTCCAAGGCTTGGAATTCTAATTCAGCCTGTGGAAAAATTTCACGGTTCCAAATTTTTTTTTTTTTACAAATATAATTTATTTATTTATTTTTGTATTGAAATATTAGAAATATTGAATATATTTCTTTCAAAATAGATGAATTACAATATAATTTAAATTATTAGAAAGACTGTAACAAATAATCCAATCAATATTTTTTAGGCCGGATTTTTCGCGGCTGTAAGAAAAATTAATATATTTCATAATGTGTCATTGTAAAAAAATAAAAATGTTTGAATTCTGAGTTATTGATCCCGGTTCAAAAGTCACTTTTAGATAATATAGAAAATATTGTCATCCCTCTAGTACATTTAATTTATAAAAAGTTATATCTAGTACCTAGAATCTCCTTGGTGAACTCAAGTCTAAAATCCATCGAATCAATTTCAAACGAAGAATCTAAACTGTTGAAACCTACCTTACTAGTGATGTGCCTACATGTGACAATTTTAAACATTCGAATTAATTTAGTATAAAGTCAAGCACTCAAAATTAGATGGTTAATAAATTAATCTTAATGCATTCATTTTTTTTGAAATTTTTTTGACCACTTGATTCTATGCAAAATTAATTTTTTTTTACATGTAGATGAATCATTAGTAAGGTAGACAGGTGTTTACGGCTCAAATTTGTCGTTTGAAGCCGATTCGATGGATTTTAGACTTGACTTCACCAAGAGACTTGGTGAACTTAAGAACACCCTACTTTTATTCATATGTAATTACATCATTAAATTTTTTAACAGTTGGTTTTCTACTTTCTAATGAGTTGTGTCATCTTCATTATTATTTTCCTCACAGTTTTATATTTCTGTGACAAATGGAGGTCAAATCTTCAAGTTCATTTATCTTGACATTAGTGATGTCAGAAATTACATTTTTATTTTAAAAGAGAGAATTAGGACCCAGTCAACTTGATTATATTGGCCTGGAGCATCCGACCGACAGGGAGAGATAACAATGAATTGGAGTATGCATGTCATTGTCCAATGCTCATATAAGGCTGCATGTGTACCTGTTTATTATAAAAAAAAGAAGCCCATGCATGTACAAATAAGCTTCTTTGGTGGAATCTACATTAAAATTAAGATTCCATTCAGTTATACTGGGAGAACCTTTATCCTCTTCATCCTTAGTTAGTGCATATTAATATTTGAGATAATTAAAATATATATTGTACGTGGTAGTTTTGACTCGTATATCATCCCATGCGCAATAAGTGTAAATTATATTTTGACAAACGTAAATTAATGGAATTATAATTTGTTCTGGTATCCACACATGTAGGTACAAATATAGGAAACTATATATGATGCGTTCTGACCGGTGGTTGATGGCTTGATGCTTAAGTGTCATAGACATTTTGTGTGATATATGGGCTTTAGAATGGGCCTAAACAAAGCGCTCTCGGCCCATATAATCAGCCACATTTTTCCATGTACGCATGTGCTTTACAAAATCCAAACCGAGATCTGAGCAAATGCATCAAGTAAAATTAACATACGGAGCTCAGAAAAATAGTGGGACATCCCACTTCGTAAAACTTTTGACCCCAATTACTATTCCAAACAGTTCATAAGCATCATTGCTTTCTTAACCCTACCAATACTCAAAACAGCAAAAAGCAAGAGAAAATTTTCGAGTAATGGCTGGAGTTAAGCCAAGATAATACTCAAAAGAGCACTAGATCGGATATAGTATTTCATTTCATATTAAAGTGGAATATCTGAAACAGTCCAAATATGAGCCAGTTGTTTCTGGGAGAATGTATAAATTGTCCTTTATTTTCAAACCAACAAACAAAATACTCCTTCTCAAAAATTATTAACAAAATGCTCTTGTGGGCTCTACTTTCTCTTCCCTTTTCTCTCCCTCTCACTTCTCCTCATTTACTCTCTATTATTTTTTATTTAAAATGGAGGATTATGGAACATACCAACAAATATAAACACATTTTCTTGTTGCATAATTTGTCGTGTTTTATTTAATAAACCAATCTCTTTATGCAGTTTTTTTTTATTTCAAATGGAGGATTATACAACAGGTCATAAAATATAAAATGCATCAAGATTGGTTTATTATTTAATGTTGGTCATCAAATTGCTTTCAATTTAAAAATTGCAATAAAATTATTTATTATTATGTTATTAATATTTTCTACTAGATCCATGAAATATGTAGCAAATATTATTTTCTTAATATTTTGTACTTTATCCATAAAGTTTGTAGGATGTAGTAGATATTTATTAATTTTTTTGTTGCTGATTAAATTGCATTGAGATTGTTTCATGAAGTGTTAAATTAGCTCCATGACATGAATTAAAATGAATGACACACCCATGCATTCCTTGTACCAGTTTGAAATGTGCAGTAGGAAAAAAAATATTTTACCAGAAACGACAGTGGAAATTTAAACAGTTGAATTTAACATAACAACAGTAGTTAAAAGGATGATTAAAAACATTATAAATAATGATATAAAATGTATCTGTTCCTGCTCTGTACGCAAGCTTGAAAAATGATATAACAAAAATAATAAACTAATCTTGATGCGATGAAGTACAAAATATTTGCGACAAAAAAATTCATATTTACTACAAAAAAATTCATATTTGCTACAAAAATAATAAACTAATTTTACACATCATGAAATAATCTCAATGCAATTTAATCAGCAACAAAAAAATTAATAAATATCTGCTACGTCATACAAACTTTATGGATAAAGTACAAAATATTAAGAAAATAATATTCGCTACAGACTTCATGAATCTAGTAGAAAATATTAATAACATAATAATAAATAATTTTATTACAATTTTTAAATTGAAAGCAATTTAATGACCAACATTAAATAATAAATCAATCTTGATGCATTTTATATTTTATGATCTGTTGTATAATTCTCCATTTGAAATAAAAAAAAACTGCATAAAGAGATTGGTTTATTAAATAAAACACGACAAATTATGCAATAAGGAAATGTGTTTATATTTGTTGGTATGTTACATAACTCTCCATTTTAAATAAAAAATGATGGAGAGTAAATGATGAGAAGTGAGAGGGAGAGAAAATGGAGCCCATGAAGACATTTTGTTAATAATTTATAAAGGGAGGTATTTTGTTTGTTAGTTTGAAAATGAAGAATAATTTGTACATTCTCCTATTGTTTCTTGAATTGTCTGACATCTAGTCATGTGCGTACTGCGTACATGAATCTACTCGCCGAATATTGTGGATCTCCAGGAAAGTAAATAGCCAATTAAGAAAACGAGGTTGGTCAACCAAGTATTTACAATAATAGCACACTTTACGAAGTATAAGATATATACCAACCACAAGGTACAACCATTTATATATTTTTGCAGAGACTATATTTTAGTTCCATAATAGTTTCCATTTCAATTTTTGTTCTTAATAGCGCTATGTATTTTAATATTTTTTAACTGATATATTTTGAATTAAAACAGTTAGCCATTTTTTTTCTAACATTCAGATAGTTGCTTTAATATACAATAATTAAAAAATTATTCAGTGACGATCTTCACATAATTAAATTAGTTGCTTTTAACAAGAATATTGTTCTTAAAAAATACAGAGCAACATCAATCATTTTAACATTTTTTTTTGCTCGTTTAACCCGTGTTGTTATTCGAGCATTGTCAATAAATGTTTAAAAATATATAATGTTATAAAAACCTAGTATAGTGTTTACAAGAATAATAATTTTGTTAAAATTAACTTGTTTAATACTTCAAAAAAAAGTGTCGCATGTTCATACTTATTATGATTATATGTTATAACCAGCAATAATTGTCTTAAAACTAATTTTGTAATTAGTGGCTATATATATCATATCTAATACATTTGAAATTGGAATAACATTGAATCGATCGAATACGTTTAATAATGGACATCAGGCAGTGTGAAATAAAAAAACATATATATTATAATTAATACTTATGAAAAACGTTAGGGCTGAGTCTAGATGAGTCTAGCTAGATGCAAGAGATGAGTCTTGCTTAATTTAATATGTGGGCAATGTAGGATAATAATAGAAGTTAAGTTTAAGATTCAAAAATTGGTAAAATCATAATGTGGAACACAAGTAGGGGTGCAAACGGATCAGATAGTGGTAAAATCATATTTGTATTCATTTTTATTTTTCCGATATGGTTACAGATTGGATATTAGATGAACACAAATACAGATCAGATATTAAACGGATACATATAAAGATATCTACTTTTTATAATAGTGAATAGCATAAATCTTTACATAATATATATTGAATAGAATTAGAGTCTTCTTAAGTTCACCAAGCTCCTTGATGAACTTAAGTCTAAAATCCATAAAATCAGCTTCAAATGAAGAATTCAAACCGTTGAAACCCACCTACCTTATGTGTGATGCGTCTACATGTGAAAGTTTTAAATATTCAAATTAATTTAGTATAAAGTCAAGCGGTCAAAATTAGAAGGTTAATAAATTAATTTTAATGCATTCATTTTTTTACACTTTTTTTTACCACTAGACTTTATGCAAAATTAATTTTTTTTTTTTTACATGTAGACATATCACTCGTAAGGTAGACAGGTTTCGACAGTTCAGATTTGTTATTTGAAACCGATTCAATGGGTTTTAGATAATTTGGACTATAAAAAAATTTAAAATCATATATGTATCTGTATCCGCACGGATATTTAGATATTAGATATCCGTATCTAGTTTTCGGATATAGATATGATCAGATAATATCCAATCCGTTTGCACCCCTAAACATAAGCCCAGCAAGCTTGACCATGTAACGTACCTAGGCCTATTCATAATATGGAACATAAGACTAAATATATATAATAAGCTTGAAATTTTGTTTTGGAAATATATCTTTGTATTAAAAGAATGGAAATGAATGCCGCTAATGATTCAAATCCAATGACTACATGTAGATCGATTAATGACACGAGAGCAATATTTTCTATAAATTTATGTTTCTCAATTTATAAATTTCTAATTATTTTTGACGAGCTTTGTAAATTTGTGTTACATTATAGTGGTGTATTAGATTGGTGAAGTATATTAATCTTACATAATTTTGAACAGAATCCTTTTTTTATATTTTCCAACTCTAACCTAGACAATTACAGTTAAGTAGGCCCATAACGCTATTGGGCTATTGGGTAGTTACAGTAGAGTAGGCCCATAATGCAATTTTTTGGATACTATTGCAATTTTGGGAATCGTTGAGTTCATTAAGGGCTCTACTACAAAAGAGAGATGATACCCATCTAAGAGGCCCTGACATTATCCCATAGAAAATTCTTCATCTTTTCTTATTTGATTTTGCAATTAAGTAAATAGATTGCTTATTACAAATACATGTTGATAAGAATATATAGTGTAAAAGTTAATCTATGATGAAAATGTTTTTATGATCAATTACACATTCTTTTATTTTTATTTTGTAATAGACTTTGTTGACCTTCATGCAATATATATATATATTTTTTTTGTGAGACGATTTAAGAACACTCTTGTTCTAATTTTATATTTAACATTTATTTATTGGAATTCATATCAAATTGTGTGTTTTTACGATTAAATTGGTTATTTGTAAAAAAATGATTATTTTTAGCTAAAAATTTAACTATTTTTTATATTTTCTTGAAATAATTCATCATTTATAGAATTTTGGATAAAAATTTAGGAAGCTGATAATTGTACCCCAAACAAAATACCCGCGTGCGTCCCCCAGCCTTCTAGAATGTCAATGACAAAACAAGCATGTTTTACTTCATACAATGCAATAACAGTATGAATCTTTCTTTATTGTATAACATTTCGCTGCATGAAGCGAAAAATACTTTGTTCAAAAAGTTAACAAAAGCAGTGCCAAATGCAGTGAAACAATCGTATAATTTAAACATATAAAAGAAATTGTTTAATCCACTACGTTCTAGTGTTTAACTTTCATTGTAAATGAGTTAAATTTTAATTTTTTTAAAAAAAAACGAATCCCCCGACACGTCCCCAAGCACAAAAATGTTTACAGCTTTGAATTTTATGTTAGTCAAAACTACTAGTTCTAAGCAAGCAAAGCTCTATTAAATAATAATGAAACTACTGGTTCGAAACAACAATTGTTAGCAGCCTCATCAATTATTTTATGTTAGTCAAAACGCCAACAATTACGATTTCTAAGCATGCAAACCTCTGTTAAATAACAATGAAATTACTACTTCGAAACAATCATAAAATTAGAACTTGTTTCAACAATGCCAATTTCTAAGCATGTAAAACTCTATTAAATAACAATGAAACTACTACTTCGAAACAACAATTGTTTACAAAACAATATAAACCTGTGCGCAAAGCATATAAACCTGTGTGTAAAGCATATAAACCTGTGCAAGTAAACTAATATATACTGGCAAGAAAACAACATTTTAAAGCATATAAACCTGTGTGTAAAGCATATAAACCTGTGTTTACAAACACATTTTAAAGCATATAAACCAATGTTTACAAAAATTAAAAAATATGTGTTTACAAACACATTTTAAAGCTTATTCTTCAAATATATTTTAAAGCATATAAACCTGTGTTTACAAACATTGAAAAATCTTCATTTAATGGATTATTTGTTCAAAATGGAGACTGTATTTTTAGTTATTAAATATAAAAAGCTGTTAATTTGCATAATTAAAATTAGAACCAATCCCCCATCGCATCCCCGAGCTAACTGGGTTTAAATTGTACTTTAAAGTACTTTAAAATACGTTCAAGTAAGTAGTTAATTAATGATTAGAGGACCGTTAACAATCTGGGGGACTAATTCGGGGATTGGTGATTACAACTGTTTCTAACAGACTGTCCACGAAATTAAAGCGCAAGACAAAAGCATGCAAAGCTAACGTTTAAAGCAATCAATGTAAAACTGCAATGCGTCAAAACAACAATTCGTTAATTAATGAAAAATTAATAAATTATCTTTATTGGCGGACGGTTAAACCCAGTTAAACCAGTTCGGGAACGGACTCGGATTTGGTGGCTCGGGGTATAGGAACATTTCTCAAAAATTTAACCAAAGGTTTTCAGAAAAATATACCGCTCATGAAATTTGTCACGAAAAACAACAAAGCCGCCATTCATGTACAAATAATCTATATAGTTGCAAATATACAACCTAAAGTAATGTTCTGAATTTCCAAATTATCGTTTGACACCCTCTATATAGTAAAAAATTTATCATTATTCCTTCTTACATAATTACTCCCTTAGCTTTTCCGGAGGTCAGCCTCCTATGAAGAAAAATTAAAACTCTGGAAGTATTAATTTCATTACCCAAAACGGCCCAACAATTACAGCAAGTACATCTGTACAATTTCTCTATTTTCCTTTTGCATGCAGAAGCAACCTTTAATGAACATGGGGCAAAACACCTTTGCCATTAAATACCATTGTTGCCCCCCTCAACCGTTTCTTTTCCAACCATTAATGCCTCTCCTTAACCTTTTTAATAACTACGTACTCATCTTTTTTCTTTTCTGCTCAAGGAATATATAGCAAGGACTAATAATTTCAAATCTCAATATGAAATGCATATTCAATAAATGTATCCAAAGTGGCACTTTCAGAGTGCACCAAAGACCACATATGAAATAGTGAAAACAATAAGACACATTTGTAGAACTACACTATAAGCACTATAGTCTGTTAACCTCAACTTTTTGAAATATATTTAGGAATGCCATGATAAAACTAGAGAACTTTAGTTATGATTTCGGTGAACTAAATTTCATTCATTTATCAAATAAGGAAATCCCAAATCATTGTTGCATCACATATGCTGTGCCTATACATATACATAAACATATATATACATATACATATATAGACGTGTAATTAACACCCCTAATTTCAATAAATTTCCATAAATTTATTTTTGGCTTATCTATAATATAGAAAATCTAATCAAAAATGCAAAACTTTAATGAAAAATAGAACTACCGTAGCATTTTAGGCCATGTGGCCCCCATGCATAAAAAACACCCACTTTTAACTGAGTCCGCATCTTCTGCACTAACTCAATTTTTGAATTAATACATCTTAGCCATCTTGTCAAGAACCGAATCAATTCAACCCGAGATAAAACACACGAGACATCTTAGCCACTTTGTTTATAACTCTGTATTGTTTTTGCCTGAGTTTTTGTTTGCAACGTAAGTTGATGGGACAAGCGATGGTTACGAGGGTGCAATTGTTGTCACATTTCCGGCTTGATGGCAGGGGTGTGATAGTATAGATTTGAGTTGAACTTTGCCCATGTTTGGTTGTGGGTTAAAGTTATGATGTAATAAGTTGCTTATTCCAAGTTAAAATGGCATAAAATAATTCTTGTTTGGTTGTGGGTTAAAGTTAAGTCATGAGTTAAACTAATTATTGAGTTGTATGTTGTTATATTTTATTGTTGAATTAAGAAATTACAAAACAAATTTAGAACCCAAGAATTTATTTCGAAGGTTTTTAAAAACAATATTATATAATTTAGAAATAAACTAAAATACAACGGTATCTATTTTAGAAAGTCAAATGACAAATAAATTGTCTATCACATACAAAAGCTTGTATAAATAAGCTGTCCATCGCGTACATTAAAAGGCTAATTTAAATAAGTTGTCCATCGATCATATATTATGTAATTTCAAAAAGAGGTGAGACACGGCGTAAGTTATATAACCTAAATAAGTGGATCAAATTATGACCGCATAAGTGATTTCTTATGCCATACTATTCCAACAAACGTTATCCATTTTTGGCAGCATAAGTGCAGAATAAAATATTATCTATGTTAAGTTTGTGCTCGATTTGGCTTTGGGTGGAGCTTTGTGGAGTTAGGCATCCTAGTTTTATGCTTGGTTTAGATTTATTTGAGGCTTTTAGTATTTGGTTTTATCCTGATTTGATTTATGGTTGTTTATAGGACCAACTTGGATTTGATTTGGTCTCATCAACTTGAATTTGATTTGTGGTTTTCCCGGTCCAACTTGTTGGGTTTTTAGGTTTGGATTTGTCCAAGGTTTCAGGCCTTGATTTAAGCAAGTGTTAGCCTCAATTTGAAGGAATTTGTCTTGATTTTTGGATGTTAAGGTAAAACTAGTTTTATTTATGGCTAGATTTGTGATAGGTTAGCTCCAACTGACTTTATTTATGAAATCGTAATGGACTCGACGAGTCGTTTTGATGCAAATGACTGACAGTTCCCATGTGGAGTCTATTGATCGGACTTTCTTGCACACAGAGTCATGCCATGTGGAGTCTATTGTTTAAGGCATGCGTGTCTAGATACAACATTCAATCCCGTGTGGAGTCTATTGTTTAAGGCATGCTTCGGTTGATGTCAAGCCTCCACTCCCCTTTTGCGCAATGTTGCCTTGCCTATACATAGATACACATTCAATTTGTCCGTCTTTTTTCACTAATAAAACCAAATTCTCTGTTGGCGTATGTGAAGTGATGACTTGTGTTTTTCAACCAACAAAAATAGTAGAAAAATCAGAAAAAATCACTTTTATTCAAATAAAATTATCCATGATTACCCTTTCTGTTTGACAATTCTGAATCTAATCTTTTATTTATGAGGCACTCTTTGCTCTGTAAATGTGAAATCATTTTGTATGTAGATATTTTTCTCTGCCAATAGGATATAAATTTTATAACAGTAAACGGCATGCTTAATGACAAAATTATAACATCATCACAGACAATTGATCAAGCAAACACAGAGATTTTAACATGGTATCGCCTATAGCGCACTCCATGGATCAAGACACACACACACACACTCTTTTATTTCATAATAATTTATGTTTACAACTCACTCAACACTGAATTCTATTTTTCTTTCTTAGTTTTTCTGCATAGAGAGGAACTTAGATTTATAACCCAAGTTGTACATGTTTTCTCTTATTTAGGAAATAACCAAACATGGTATTTGATCAATCAATCAACCAAACATAGTAATAATCATCCAATCGCAGCAGCAAATCAATCAAGGTAAGCATGGTAATAATCCAGCAACGGTATCAATCAATTAAGGTAAGGTTCAATCAATCCAGCAGGACTTTCTTGATTTTCTCCTTAAGATCTGGAGTGACACTAACTACACGTGTCAACTTGTAGTTCCAACACTTAATATCATAGAAGGAAAAATTAGAACAGGAATGAGAATCCGTCACTTGACCGTAGAATCAGAAGTGGATGAATCGTTAGGAATCAACTTGTTAGAAATTTGTTTTAAACTAAAAAAATAAAAAAATAGATTTGTCAATAATTTATGTTTTGACAAATGATTACACTCAAATAATCCACTAATACAATATAATACAAACTAATAGTATTTTTGCGAAACATTTGAATATATTTGTTTCAATAAAATATGTAACATTTAATAAGCAAATAGTATAAACATATTAACAAAAAAAATAGTTAATTTAAAATTAAACACGATAAACAAATTATTGGAATATGTACTCGTTAAAATTGAATGTAGAAAGTTAGAATTTAAATGAGATGGTAGACAATTTACACTTTAATATTTAAATCTTCTTTTCATGAGTATTGGGATTGATTTACAATATATAAAAATTTAAAGGTTGAATTTGTAAGAAGGGAAGTCTTCATAGGGCAGGTGGGTCCCGCATTCCCCATCCATATATTTTCTCCCTTCTCCCACTGCTTCTCGATCTCTCCCACACCTCCTCCTGTTTTTCGACCTTTAAGATTCTTTGTGTTTCTCCCTCAAAACTCCATTTAGGGTTGCAGAATGGGCTTAGGGTTTAGACCGGTTTTTCGATAAAAAGTTGCAACCGGGGAACTCGGTCCAAAATGGTATCACTTGCGTTCGATTCCAGTTCGAATCGGATAATTTTTCTTTCTATGCTAATATCTTAATTATTAGACATGAAGAAAGCGGGTTCTTACAAAATGCACTAATTTTTCAAACCAGATTCTTGATGGAGGTAATGTAAGCCACTACTTTTTCCTTCTTATATATCTTGTGTCCTGTCTGCCAGCTAAGTTTTTCTCTCTTCATTTCATCTGTAGCTACAACAATTATGGACAAATGTTTAGACTATATGTGATTGAAATAATATTCATTTATTTGTCGTAGCAACTGATGAACTGAAAAGAGAAAAACTTAGCTGGAGACATGATACAAGATAAAAGAAGGAATAAGTAGTGGCTTATTACATTACCTCCATCAAGAATGTGATTTGAAAATTGTACATAGGGATCTAAACCCTAGCAACATATTGCTAGATGAACATAAAAATCCAAAAATATCAGATTTTACAAAGATGGGCAAACCCATAAGGAGACATCGATCATTGCAGGAACCTAGTAAGGCTTTAGTTTCATTTTTTATTTAGAAACTCAAATTTGTATCAAACATTTAATATAAAATAACTCATTTTCATCTCTTACAGCTCCGATAATCAAGACAGTGGGTACATGAACGGGATGTATTCAGAAAAGTAAGATATTTATAGCATCGGTGTTTTGCTTGTAGAATAGTAATTGGGAAAAAAACAGTTCATTTTGTACCAATGCTTCAAACATGATAAGCTACGTAAGCATGCAATTTAGTGTTACGAAATTTAATTACATCCTATTGGCTAAGACCGATAGTGAAAAAAAAAATATATATATTTCACATCTATATAGCAAAAAGGACCTCTTATATTAAAGTATTTTTCAACCAGAAAGAATAATCATTCATCACCTTTTTTGTACCTCAAAATAGAAATAAAATATGGAATTGTTCTGTTTTGTTTTTCTTTAATTCTAATAAAATCAAATTGTTGCTTCATATCTGTCTGTGATTTTTGTTGGTTGAATATTTTATATTGTCACTTCATATTCAACAATGATGATTTTGGGTTTAGTTAAAAAAATGTGACAAATTGAATGTTGTATCTATGCGTAGGCATGGCAACATTGGGCACAGGAGGAAGTTCAGGTTTTGATGGACACGGTACTAGATCATGCATGCCTTAAACAACTGTCAAGATGCATCCACGTTGGATTTCTTTGTGTGCATCAAAGTCCGATCAATAGACCCAACATGGATGCCATAAATCGTATGCCATAAATTTCTTTTGACCCAGGTTGAACATTTTCTACAGAAAGTTAGAAAAATTGTACTGTCTGACCTCCGTCCAGCCTCTTCTCTTTAATAAAAACTGCCCCTTTGTTGCTACCCAAACAATGCAAGATAAACGGTAAAATCATTCAATAGTGACTCTTGTTTATTTTGGAATAAACAGAGATAAATTTTGTGATTGCATTGCGGGAATTATCATAGGAAATTATAAACTTTAGATTGTATGTTGCATCTTTCTTTCCGTCTTGGTGTTGCTAGTGTAAAAAATATTTGATATGACTTCAGATTGAAAATTTTGTTTTGATTCACAAAATCTCTATGTTGTCATATAGGAATTAATATTCTTACACAGGTGTTAAATTCAGTTGAAATATTATTATGCTAAATATATTATCTTTATTCAATCTTTTTTTAAAAACATATACATTGTTGTATAGTAAGGTGCTACAAAAGATCCATAATTATTATCTTGTTTCTGTGAATTTCATAGATAGAAGGGTTGAGTTGTCCTTTGCCAAATTCCCATGTGAATGGCATGTATAAAACAACTCAATTTTTTTCCATAACAATCGACCGAATACATCTTTGGATTTAAATCACTTTGGATTGAATTTCCATTGAATTTCGATGAGAACTTCATGGTCCGAGCAAGGCCCAATAAAGTCAGCCAGCCCACTATATTTCTGAGCTCCATATTGGGTTTTTATGGGTCTCATGTGTTCACGGAAAAGGTGACTGATTACATGGGCCAAAAGCCCTATGTTTAGGCCCATTAAGAAGTCCATATATCACGCTTAATGTCTAAAAACGTGAGATTTGGTGATTTTTTTATAAACCATAAATAAAAAACAGAATTTTAGAGAACCAACGTGATTGGTTTATTTTTCACAAAAATAATAAGTATTAAATAAGTTATTCAGTAGCATGCAACTATTTCATTTTTTCGATACCAAATTAATAAGCCTATTCAGCACCGAATAACTATTAACGTTTTGTGTTATAGTTCATGCTAAAAATTTGTAAAACTTGAAGATTCGGCATCAAAAAAACATAAATGATTAGTATTGAATAATCTATTCGGTACTTATGTTTTTTTTTTTTTTTGTAAAAAATCAACCAATTAAGTTAATTCCCTAAAATCTGATTTTCCATGGTTTATAAAAAAATTCGAGATTTGGTAGCGTCTAATGGATTGGTGTCATAATTGAGCATCAAACGATCGGTCTGAAAGCATCATAATAGTGTCCTATATGTCGGAATATTTGAGAAAAATATACATTGTATAGTATTTATAATCGACAGAAACTTACACTAAATCATGTTTAAACTTAATTGACTTATTCTGACAAAGCTATGCAGATAACAAAAAAAAATAAAAATTAATCGATCGTACGTAGCAATTTAAATGACTAGGCCATAGGACTATCTTCATAAATGGATGTATAACAATTATCAATGAGCACACATCCCCTCTAAAAATATAAAAAAAAACACCAAATTTCAATAATGAATACTAGAAACAATCAAAGATTTAGAGGAAAAGCCTTTAACCGGAGTTGCTCTTTTTTGAGAAAACCCCTTAGTAGTAACTAAAACATTAACCATTAAAAACATCCAAAACCCATCACCCGAATAAATTTTAATGACAGCCAGATAAAAAAAAAAAAAAAAACCTGATCTATTAAACAATTATTCTGGCTCCCATGTCAAGCTTCTCCTTGACCTGAAGCGGGTCGGCGGTCTGGTCTTGGACCCGCTTAATCTTCGGATTCAACAACCCTACATGTGCAAACCCATACAGTCTTAAGATCTGATTGTCAGCAAAATTAAATGCCCTCTCCATGCTATTAAGACATTTTTGTACCGGGTAATCCCCGTATAACCCGCAAGGCTTACACCCGACGAAGTGGGTCACAAATGGCCACCTCTCATCTCCTAGTCCAGGGTGGTGTTTCGCCATCATCTCCTCGTATTTATCCACTAATCCAGCCCAATACCCGTGAAGGTAATACGAGTTCTCAACATATACATTACTCATCCATTTATCTTGTTGAGATATTAAAAGATAAATTAGAGCGGATTGGTCGTCCGCCTCGAATGCAGGGCGCCCTTTCAAGTTCTCTGTTAATAACTTGCCGGCTAAATCTCTGATGATCCCTTTCGGGCCCATGGGTGCCCACGCATCAAGTAGGTCAAGCGACCATTGACAGTTTCTCATGAGGAAGATGCCAGTGTTTAGTGCAATCCATGAGTGTTGCTCGAATAATAGATCGGGGTACCCGTGGATAATAAGATTGTGATTTTTGTACTTGTCGAAGGGAAATTCAAATGCCATATCGGTGAAGATTGCATCACTGTCCATCCACCATATCCACTCGACTTCAGGGTGAGACAACATCAGCCGTCGGATGAACGGGAGCTTCGCCCAATATCCGCTTAAATCCTTGTCAACATGTGCCATGTTGTGAATAATTTCAACCCCATGGAGACGGCAGTAGTCAATTTTGTTTTTCATGTATTTTAAAAGGTAGTGGTCGCCAAGTGGATTTTCGCACAGGTTTGGGGGGGAGCCGGTAAGGAGAAGGACCCGGGGCTTACCGGATACCAGACTAGGAAAATCAGGATTCTGGCTTAACCAGTCTTGACGCTGGTGGTCCCAATCAGATATCTTGGGCCCCATTGTGAAATGTATGGCTTTAATTGCTTCAGTGTAATTCAAACTATTAGTAGTGGAGTTTCCATGGTACATGAATGCGAATGAGTCTTCAGGTTCGGGTTCAGAGTCAATGCGGATCTCCCGAAGGATCCGGTCGATATCCTCCATGACCCGTTGGTCGTTAGAAGCAGTTGAAGTACCATATAGATTGCCCAGTCCGATTGTTCCACGTAACACCAGAATTGTGACAAATCCACAAATGAAGGTGAGCTTGCAATTGTTGAAGGATTTCTGGATGTTGCGGTCACGAGGAACCCGGTATCGGGATGCACGTAGATTAAACCGGGATGAACTGGTGTTGAAAGCCATCCCTTAATTTGCACTCCCTTTGAGAAACTTATGGCTGGTGAAAATTGGAAAAGGGAAGGTGCCTCTCTCGCCCCTTCTCCTTCTCATTCTCCTTCTACACATTCTTTTTGAGTGTTTATTTATTCAAGACGTGGGATCAAGTTTGTGAGCAGTATCTGGTGAGACTTGAGAGAGAGAGAAAGGGATAGGAGACGAGAGAGAAGTCAACCCTTATAATGCGCAAACATACCGAGTAAGGAAAGTGATCAATTCATGAGATTTATAATAGGTTAAAAAGATACTAGTTGTTTAGTTTTAAACTTTTATTCGGTTTTCGTTGGGTACCTTTATACATATTGGTTAATTATATATTTATTCTTCTCTTTATGATATAAGTGTCAATAACACCATTTTATCCAAACATCTGACCCATTTCTTATTTTAAAAAAAAGTGAAAATCCTTGTTTTTGGCAAATAATTTCTGGATCATAAAAAGACAACTATTTTTTTATAAATTCTAAAAGAAATAGCAAATAAGGTACATTTCGATTGAACGGTTTTAATATGTAGATCGAATTGAACGGTTTGGATTGTGAATCCAATAATTTGAAGTACATACACAACAAGAGTTATACAATGCATTACATCATAGCCGAACTCTCTTTCTCCCTCTCTCATATATATATATATATATATATATATATATATATATATATATATAGAGAGAGAGAGAGAGAGAGAGAGAGAGAGAGAGAGAGGGATTAGCTAATATCAAATTGATTATTTCTGAGGTTTCGTGTATCTAAGTATTTTTCTAATTTTCAAAGTCCAAAAAGTCAATCTAAACCGTTAAATGTGAACTCTATATTAAAATGTGTTTGGAGACCAAATTTTACATTTTTTTTGAATTTTTTTACTATTCATTAAGCCACATTGAAAATCACTGATCCAATTGTCCATTCTGGTTTTACCAGTTTGGTTAAGTCACTATTAGATCAGCAATTTACAAAGTGGTTTAATAAATAGTAAAAAAATTAAAAAATATATAAAATTTGATCTCCAAGAACATTTTAATTTAGAAATCACATCTAACTATTTGAATCGACTTTTTGAATATTGAAAAACTTAGTTTCATGGGGCTTCAAGAACAATGGATTCGATATTAACCAACCTCTATATTAATAGACTATAGTAGATTATTTTGATATTAACAATATAGAGTACGAAATGTACCTTAGTTTGTCTTACATTGCAATATAACATATCATTATATGGTACATTTTGTGGAAATAAATCTGCTGCGATTCATTGGAATCGTAGGACCCTACTTTTTCAAATCAAACCATCCATTTGTTTTGATATTCGTGCTTAAAACCAACTGTTTTTGAGATCCGTATATTCCAAAAAAATGAATGGTTTGATTTGAAAAAGCAGGGTACCTGCGATTCCAAAGAATTGCAGCAGATTTATTTCCACATTTTGTACTCTATGATTGTAAAATTTCAGTGACAAACAATGGTATTTTACTTTCCGCTTTTAGACGGGTATCTTTATCCAAATAGTCTATTAATTTTATATATTTTCTTTTCTCTATAGTGCTCCAACCAAAGAATTGTTCTCAAACAGGCTCAAGTAAAAAATTTATTTACGCATTCATACTTTGGTATAGACTACAGTGCTGCACTTATTTGATATATGCCATATTTCTACTTTTGAATAAAGTATTTCATCATCAAAATTTTGTTGTATGCCGTCACGTTTCATATTTCATAATATATTTGCTATTCAATAAGTGATAAAATTGCTCTAGCCTGTAATATACCATCACGATGGATTATTTAAAAATCACATATATATTCATTAATTTTATGTAACCATCCATATGCAATCCCAAACTCTCCGAAGCAACAGTAGAGCTGGCCTGTTTTGATGGGATACACTAACTGTGTTGTGTTTCTTTGCAACCTGAACCGTGTAGAAAAATGTTTGCAACAATATCTTTTTTTGAGTTGAGATTTGCCGAGGCATACGATTTTATTAACATGGCATAATAAACGTTTCAAATAATAGGGTTTTGTTTGATTGACCCTAAACTCTAAACCCTAAACCCTATTTGATCTAATAGATCTCAAATCCGGATTTCAAACATGTGACTTACCATCTGGTATCTTTTTTTTTATTTTTTTATTTTTTTTGCAAATATCTAAGTATATACTGGCCCCAAGAAACACATTTAGATTATAGCCACAATTCAGTTCTGACTAAAGTACCACCCTTGGTTGTTGGTTTCTTTTAGCAGGTTTAATTGGACCTTGGGTTATATTTTTCTCCAATGTTTTTTCAAATTTGAGCCCAACTTCATGAAAAGTTATTTTAAATTTTCTTCCTGCTTTCTTTATCTGACCGCCTCAGTCTCACCAGTTTCTTCCTTCTGTCCAATCCCAACCTCTTTACCAAAGGGGACACAAAAGTGTGAGACATGAGTGTTGAGGGTGAAAGGTAAAACCAGTCAGTAAAAACATTTTTTTTCAAAATATATAAAAAACCCAAAACAGGTTGTCCCATCATATGCCATAAGAATAACTAAATCAATCTATAAACAAAGCAAATTATACAAACATGTGAAAAAAGAAGAAGACAAAGTTATGGTAAGGATCTGATGTAAGTCAATTATTGACATTGTAGTACTTCAGAAAAAAAATATCTGTAATTTGGAAAAAAAAAAAAAAGGTAATGTTTTTTCTTTTTTGTTTTCCATCTGTTTTCTTTAGAAAGAAGGGAAATTTTAGAACTTCCATTTGTAATTCTTCAGAAAATAATATTGCTATTGCTTGTGCCACTCGTTCTGTTTTGGCTTAGCAGAAGTTGAGGTATACTCGGAGCGGCTGGTAGAGCTGGAATCTTATTGGAGTCATTTCGGAGCATAAGATTTATTTCGGCCATGTTGGGTCTACTGATCGGACTTTGTTGCACGCAAAGTAATCCAATGTTGATGCATCTAGATAGTTGTTTGAGACATGCATCCTCTAGGGTTGGGTCCTTTAGTACGTCCAGTTCCCCTTTGTCCCAATGTTGCCATACCTATATGGAAGACCTTTAGTTTTTCTTTATGCACAATATAGGAGCAGAATATTATAAACTATAAAATAAAATTCGAATTATGTGTATTGATGACGAGGTTCATAATTTTCTACAAAAAGAAATTAAAAAAAATTAAAGAACAATTCACTTTTTTCAAAAAAAAAAAAAAAAAAGGAGAACCAAACAATGATGTAGTGAGGTGAAGGGCTTTTAACCCTTATGTCATGTTCAACAAGAAACAAAAATATGGTATCCCCATTCTTTTGTTTTCATCATGTCTTTTACTTAAATATAAAGAACCTTCACTAATAAAAGTGAAATTAAATTTCTTTCTGATCTATATATATCTCAGCCAATACATGATGCAAAATTGGTATGGTAACAGTAAACGGCTTACATGGTTTACTAGGCTGGATGCAAGCTGATTGTTACAAAAAGAACTGTTGTTTATCCCAGTTACTATTTCTAGGAGCATCATACCAAAGCTATAAACATCTAACTTCTCTGAATACATCCCGTGCATGGCATATTCTGGTGCCATGTATCCACTGTTTAGAGTAAACCAAGATCCTGTTATATTAATTAAATATTTTCTAAACTTGTTATTTCTTAATCAAAAAAAGAGGAAACTGATGCCATACTAGGTCCCTGCAATGACCGATGTCTCTTTATGAGTTTCATCATCTTGGTAGAGCCTTGCGAGACCGAAATCAGAGATTTTGGGGTTCATATCTTCATCCAGTAATATGTTGCTAGGTTTTAGATCCCTGTGCACAATTTTCAATCCTGATTCTTTATGAAGGTACTGTAATCCGCTACTTATCCCTTCTATGATCTTGTATCGTGTCTGCCAGCTCAGTTTTTGCCTCTTAATTTTGTCAGATGCTACAACAATTAGGAATAAAAGTAAGTTTAGAAACTCCAGAAATTTATTTTTGAAAACATTTGAAGCATAATGAACTTAGATTTTAAAATTGACAATAAAAATATCTCACAAAATATTGAAAACATTTGGATGATAATTATAATAATATTTTTCAGGTGGACTAAAAGAGAAGTTATAAGAATGAATTTGCGTAGTTCAACACTTCACATATATCATATCAGATTGTAGAAATAAAATTTATTGCGGTAAAAGAAGGGTACAAGGTACGCTAAAATACCAAAGAGGATGCAGTCAAGGCTTCCATAAGGCAAGTATTCATAACAAAGCATCTTTTGATTCTTGTTCATGCAATAACCAATCAGTTTGACCAAATTTTTATGCCTCAGATTTCCAAGTAATTCCACCTCATTTTTGAACTCCTGGAATCCTTGCTTCGACCATCCTGCAAGTGTTTTCACTGCAATTTGTTTACCATCTGGCAAAGTTCCCTGCCGGATATTAATTTAGTCATTATTTGTTACTTTCTAGGTTGCAAATGATCGAGAACAACCATTTACCAAGTCTACTAAATTGATTCATATTGAAAAACAATATAGTTACTTTACCTTGTAAACCGGTCCAAACCCACCTTGTCCTAGCTTATTCTCGTCAGAAAAATTGTTGGTGGCAGATTTAAGTTCAGAAAGCATAAACATTCGACAATCACCACTAGCACCAAACTCCAAGCTGTTGTCTTCATTTTCTCGAGAACCTGTGATGCAAACTTCTTTGTTAGTTGCTTCAAGGAAAAATTATATCCAATGAGAAAAAACAGTTACAGAAATAAGCGGTAGTTCCGAAAAAATATTTAAAACGATTCGAGTATAGAACTATAATTATTCAACGAGTTCATGTGCATGTAATTTCTAAACATTGCAAATGAATGATATTAAACTCTGTAATGATGGAACATTTACTTCTCCGTTGCATTCTCCAAAAGCAAACACCAACTACAAAAATGGCCAACAAAACACCAAAGGTACTGATCACCACAACTACAACAAGCGTAGTTCTTGATCCTGAAACAAATTCATTAAAAATATGTAAATGCTTCAAAACCCAAGAAAAATAAAAAATCCAACAACAAAGGAAAATATTATTTTTCTGTTATTGTTTGTTACCCCTTGATGTTGATTTAGAAGGTGGTGGCAAATTTGGTGGGGATGGCGCAAGTAAATCGAAGGGAGGCAAGGGGAGGGCATAAAACTCAAATCTTATGTAGCAACTCGTACATGAGACCCTGACACCTGTAGATTGTCTAATCTTTAAGTCTGAAGTTAAATTACCAATTATGGACTGGAGGCACAAACCACAATCGACCTGATGCAAATCCCTTGTGCACTGAACTAGTCCATAAACCTTCTGATTCATCCCTGGGTCAGTTTTGTTACCATAAGCATACAATAATGTGGAGCTCATCGCCAGCAACCTCAATGAATTCAACAGGTCATAAACTGTTTCCTCCAATGTGCTTGGATTTGAAACAATATCCGGATTTCTGTAGATATTAGGCTGCTTATCAAGAGTGAGAACTCCTCTGAAGTTCTCATTGGAGTAGCGAAGGAAGCAGCTATCATACGTGAAGTATGCATTAGTTGAATTAGGGCAGACTATGGTTGCGTTATTCAGGGAGCCGTGCAGACAATCTGAGCAATCATCTTTAGATGAACCAATATAGCACGTTATCAGGCCACTGGATTGGTCTTGAAGAACGATGTTGGTAGTTGTGCTAGCAAAGCCAATATCCGAGCGGTAGGCTTCCGTCAAAAGAGATAAGAAGAGAAGACTGTGGGTTACATTTTCGGTGCTATTAAGACCACAGTAATGGTATAACAATTTAGGACCTTCAGTAATACTATGGAGTACGCCAAATCTGAAAAAGAGGATGATGAAGAAGAATTCTGTGACAATCCGGGTCATTATTTGTTGAATAGATTGTTTAATTTTCTATTTTTTTAATGTGACACCAATGGAAATCTTATGTTTTGAGTGCATAGTTAGATCCTCTTTTATAGTTGGCAAGCAAGATGACTTGGCAAACTTCAAACCTGTATAATTAAAGAATTTCAACAAACTAGCTACAATTATAATGTCTCTTGGGGAATGGAAGGGCCTTATCCCTTACCTCGTGTGAGTTTCTCTGACCTCATCTTTTGATTGACAACATCATTGAAAATTAGAGATAAGTATTATTGTACATTTCAATTTTTTCTATCCAGGAATCCACAACAATGCACTAGCATTTTTTTGTAAAATGGATACTATTACAGAAATGCAGTCTTCTGTCGGGTAAAAACGGGATCTACTAACGGATCTCTACCACTAGAGACCAACAAGATAGAAGAACTTACATGTCTTCTATCAGCTTTGTGCCGATGAAAGATATTCATTGTTTTATCTGTATGGTACCCTTTACCAATGGAAGAAGGGCTCATTGTTCTATCGGTTATCTATTACCAACCGATAGATGAAAAATTCTTGTTCTATGAGTAATATGTCATTTATCGATGGAAGAAGTTTCATTTATATAATTGGCTTGCCTCCTAATTTGTTAGCCATAATAACCAAAAATAACATACAACATAATACTAAACTTCAAGCAAGACAGCAATTAATTACTTAAATATTCCTCCGATTTCTCTATTCAACATAAAAAAAAAAAACATACAGAAGTATATTACAAAAGGATCCACTAGAAATCACTACTAACAAAATCCAAAATAGAGTTGTTTTTCCTAAACAGATGTATTATTGCAGGCTGTATATTTAATTGTTAAACTTAAATATATAATTTATTAGATGCTCATTCATGCTCATTCAGGTTGCCTATTTATTTAATTTTTCAAATATTTCAGTATTCAGACTATGTCGTTTCGTGTTAAAATATTTCGGCCATGGCGTAATTTCTGACAGAAATAGAGATAAATATGGTTTAAGAGTTCTCTCTTGTATAAATTAAAACGGGATATTGAATTTGGAGATAGAAAATTGAACTGGCAAGGTGATGAAGTTGAAATGGGAATACGGCTTACCTGGAGCTGCAAGACCAATTCATCAACCGAATGGTCAACTTTCAAAGCAATCTAGATCTTCTCTGGCACCAGCTGTGGGGAAATAATGTACAACTTCAAGCCATTGACATCTAGTTTGTAAAAAACATAAATGCAGCACGTGAGCATCCCAAAGTAACTGCTACAGAGAATCAAAACTCCTTATTCTTTCTAGCTCTGCTCTCTCTCTGAAAAAATATCATTTTGTACAGATTCAAAAGCTGGCGTACTTTTCTTCCAGTTTCTGTTGCCAGCAGACAACAATTATTATTATTTTTATTATGAGGGATCCACTTACATTCTTTTTGGTGACACCCGATTGCACTATATATTTTCAAAGATCAAACAGTTAATTCAAACTGTTCAACATGATAGATATATTAAAATTTACTTGCAAATCAAATTTTACATTTCTTTGAATTTTTTTACTATTTATTAAGATGGGTACAAAAATGCAATAGTCTGAAAACAACGATTTTGTAAAATACTCAATAAATAGTAAATTTTTTAAAAAATATATAAAATTTGATCTGCAAGCACATTTTAATATATCCATCATGTTGAGCGGGTTGGATTGATTGTTTGGATTTTAAAAACTTTGAAAATATCGGATGTAATTCGGTGTCATCTAAAAAGGGTGTAAGTGGATTTCTCCTCTATTATTATTATTATTATTATTATTATTATTATTATTATTATTATTATATGCACAACTCATAAGCAACGAGAATATAGGAAGGAACGGTACGCAAACAAGAATACAGCTAATAGTTATACGAAAACAAATTAATTTTAATGATTATAACAAAAATATTTGTTGTCTCTTTGATATTCCAGAAATTTTTACTATTTGTTATTGTTTACAGTAAAACAACGATTTTCAAAGTGGCTTAATAAATAGTAAAAAAAATTTAAAAAATATAAAATTTAGTCTCGACGCACATTTTAATATAGAGAACATGTTGGAAGGTTCGAATCGAATATTTGAATTTTCAAAATGAAATTATGATGTAGAGTACAAACGTGTTTTACTCATGACTCACCCAAGTCAATCTGGTGTGTATATATTTATTTCACTAAGGTAGCAATTAGTGTTGATCAATCCAATACCAACAACTCATATTACACAATAGATGGTAAAAGTCACTCCCTCAATGTCATCGTCCGTTGAGCCAAACCTATGTTGAAGGGTCACTCAATACTAACTGTACTTAAAATTAATTTAACATATGTCAAAGGAGGAGCCATCAATGCCGTCAGTTGATTAGACTAAACAATCTTTAAAAGTTTAAAATAGTTACAGCGCTATCACAAATAATATACACCATCTGTGCCGAAGGACACCGATAGTAAAAGAGTGATAATAAATGTATTTTTTGTAGTAGTGATCACTCGTAAAGTAGACGATCTCAATATATATATGGTAGAAGGCAAGAATAATTCTAAATAGTCTTGGGCTTCTTTTATATGTCAGGGCCTCTTAGTGACTCACTGGCACAAAAAAATTCAATTTATAGCACTCTGATTGTGCTGTTAATGGGCTGTTAGTGGGCTCCACAATCCGATATCCAAATCTACTTGACTTTAATCAGCGACTCAGCAGTATTGACTTACTCGAGTTGGAAATTGTTTATTTGTTTACTCAAGTAATAGATATCAGAAAAACTATAAGCTTGATAAAATTAATCATAAATTTATAAATTAGGAAAATAATTATTCATCTCTTACCAATCAATTTACAAAGAATCAGAAGAAATTAAAAATAATTAACGGCATCTAATTATTTTGCTTTATAACAAATAAAAAACAAAAATTAGATCTTAGTGTCTTTAAGTTTATTTATGCTTAAATGAAAACAAAATTAATTCCTTATTTTACACTTCTTAAAAATGATTAAAAATAAGAAGAACAATGAAAAAATTAGTCCTCATACTCAAATATAAGATTAATATGAAATATGTTATTATGATCCAAATTACTATATACGGGACCATAGGGCTATATATGTTTTATTTTGTTGTTATATGTAAAATTCTTGTAAGAGATTAATAATTAAGAAAATTTAGTTCATTTTCTAGTATCTGATAAATCCTAACTGATTATCTACGACTTATTAGCTTTGCTCTCCGATTTGTAGGAAGGGCATCAAATTGATGCTTAAAGTTTACTGGACTCCCTTAAAATTCATGTAAAAGTTGGTACAATATATATATATATATATATATATATAACCAACGTATTGTTGCTCCATACAAGGGGTATCAATTAAACGAAGTATGAAAAATTGAAAACATGGTTGAATCAAGCGTCTGCTAAAGAAAACATAGTTTTGAGCTTCCTAATTTAGAGATCCTTATCAATTCAATTGCTCAATAAAAATCTTAGATTATATATATCATCCGAGGTGTTTCTGGAATATGTACCTATATATTGAGCAACAGGTTGCTTTAAGTTCAGAACTTACAGTCCACCTCGTGAATATAGACATGAAAACTCTAGCTGCAGTGCACACCACAGAACGGTACAATATGTGTGTTGATCACATATCATGATTTGCATGTTCCGTAATGTAATCATTCACATGGTATGATCATTATTTTAAAAATTAGCACAACACATCATGTGGTCACACAAGTCATGCACAATAAAGACTGTAAGGATTAAATTAACTTAAATTATTGAAAAATAGTTAAATATGATCAAATGTGACAAACACAACTAGTCACATTAGAACATAATGGTGTAACTAACATGTTGTGATTATCCTTATGTAATTAGTCAATGTAGACACGTAAAAAGCACAACATGGACATGTCACGTGGTGACTTGGTGACACATGGTACTAATGCACTCACATCAAAAGTTTGACAAAAAATCCGATTCAGAAAATATTCTTCTTCTTCTTTCCAGTAGAAAACAAACAAAAATGATAACATTGACCACACTACCCCTGACTTAGTTTATGAAGTACAACCCATGCGTCCTGAAACAAATTAACAAACCGTTCATAATATATATACCTATAATTCCAAATTTAACCTAAACAATAGTAAAAGCCACATGACAACTGGCTTCGTTTAATATATTTAAGTGCAGCCCATGTGTCCCACTTGTTCGGATTTGGTTTATCAAGTCAAGTACATCCCATGTGGTCATCCACTTGCTGGTGCAGTGGAATTGACGAACCAGGGTTCGAGTCTTGCTAGAAGCAAGAATAGCGTAGGTGTGTTGTGGAGGTAGACTTGCCTACGGGCAGTGATAAAAAAAAGTACATCCCATGTGTATCACTTGCAACAAAATTAATAAACCAGTGACAATTACAATTCCAAATTTAGCCTCAACAAAAGTACCACGAGAAGACAAATATTGGATAAGATGAGGGAGGACTAGGTTTGATGGACATCGGATTTACTTTACGTTTGATGAACTTTAGGATTATTTGATCCGTTTTAAGATACGTACACTCCGCTTTAATATTTGTTCACGCGCGCATTAATTATCATGTTAACGGATCTTAAACTAGATCAGCAGTTTTGTAGTCCATTACACTAAAAAGTAGATGTGATACCTATCCAACCTACCTATTTTCAGATAAGGTATGCAACATTTTTGTTGGTAGATGTCAGGAGATATCAATATCTATTATGATAGCAAGCACTCTCACTAAAAAAAAAAGCAAATAATATTTCTAGTTGTAGGTCCTTAAATGGGCATTTAACTACATTCTGTCAACTATTATTCATAGCTGTTCAATGTGTATTAAAATTCGTAGAACTTGATCAGCATGAATTAAGTTGTCTACATTAATCTTGGTGTTAATGAGACAGCTCTGATATAGTATCAGACCAAATTTGATATGATTTCCACCAAAAATCCATCTTTATGTGTCCTTTCTAAATCCATCTTTATGTGCCCTTTTTAAATTAGTACATATTTAATAATTCCAATTTTTTTATAAATATCCAACAAAAATTATTAAATTAAAAAAATTAAACAAAGTTGCACCGGATTTTGAAATCTATCCAAACTGCAAAAAAAAATTGCAGTAATTCATTCTAAAATCGCAAAAAAAAATTACGGTTTTAGAATTCCAAAACAACGGGTTAAAAAAAAACCCTGATTTTTTTTCCTGTTTTAGAATTCCAAAACCCAAAAAAAGTGCTGCAAATTTTTTTTGCAGATTCAATGTTCTTTTCATTTTTCAGATTTTTTTTATTTAAATAGAAATATTAATAATTTATTTACATTTTGTATTGAAAAATTAGAATATTTATTATATTTCTTTTAAAATAGATGGAATACAATATAATTTAATTTATTAGAAAGACTGCTACAAATAACTCGGATCAATGTATATATTTTTCATGCCGGATTTTTTGCTGCTGTAAGAAAAATTAATATATTTCTTTATGAGTTATTGAAAGAAAAAATGCTTGGATTCTGAGTTAATGATTCTGGTTGAAAAGTCACTTCTATGTAATACAAAAAATATTGTGATCCTTCCAGTACATTTAATTTTTTTAAAAGTTGTATCTATTTTGAAAATTCTTTTTCATAACAATCATTAAATAACTTAAATTTTTTGTTTTTTTTTCAAAAATAGATATAACTTTTTAGAATTAAATGCACTAGAAGGATGACAATATTTTCCGTATTTATTTAGAAGTGACTTTTGAACTGGATCAATAACTGAGAATCTGTATATTTTTATTTTTGTTCCAATAACACATAAAAATATATATTAATTTTTCTTGCAGCTGCAAAAAATTCTAAAAAATGTTGATGCGGATTATTTGTAGTAGTCTTTCTAATAAATCAAATTATATAGTATTCCATCTAATTTGAAAGAAATATTTTAAATATTTCTAAGATTTCAATACAAAATATAAATAAATTATAAATATTTCTATTTAAATAAAAAAAATCTGAAAAATGAAAAAAAAAATCGGAACCGCAAATTTTGTTTGCATTTTGTTTTGTAAACTACTGGTTTTGGAAAAACCGCAAAATAAAAATTCCGGTTTTAGACTGAATTACTGCAAAAAAATTTTACATTTTGGGTAGATTTTGAAATCCGGTGCAACTTTAGTTAATTTTTTAAATTTAATTATTTTTTTGGATATTTATAAAAAATTCGGTAAAAATTACTAATGTGTACTGACTGAGAGGGACCATTAACATAATATTTAATTTTGTGTTACAAGTTTTTGGTGCCGCGTATTGCACATGAAATGAATGAATCTAGTTAACTATAATAAATTAATTTTAGTATTTAATTTTTTGACATTTAAAACTAATATAAAGTAGAGGGACATAGAGGGAACATTAACATAATATATATTTGTGTTTATATATATTTAAAATTGTTTTATTTTAGTTATCAAGTTCAAATCCTTATCAATGTTCTTTTTTATAAGAAATGCATCTTATAAAAATAATATTTTTTTTTATTTGTCAAGACCAACTTTGTAATCCATAAAATGAAAAAATCTATTTAATTATATGAAATTAATTTTTAACCTCTTAATCTAATATAAAGATGAAATGAATATTGCAAATTTAAAAAATTAAAAAGGACTCGTCCATAATAAAATGGACAACAACCATCTTTGAATTTTATATTTTGATCATAAGCTTTACAACAATTCCAGACACCAATAACTTGAAAAACTAAAACCCTCTCTTTATTTCTTTACCAAATTCCTTTTCTTTTCTTGTTTGAATAAAAATCTGTTTTTTTTTTTAAGTTCATCTCGGATCCTCAACCATATGTTGACTAACCATACATATAATTAATTTCACATAATCAATTCATAGTTTCATACCTAACCCACATTGTTGACTTTTAAAAAGTTGTACTTGAGTTCAAATAAATTTTCCTCAGAGAGAAACCAGAGTAGTAATCTAAAAGTCTAAACTAAACCAAAACTAAGACATGAAGATCCATATCATCCTTTTGCTTCTGACCTTATATATCCTTCTTGCTGATGGTGCTTACTCATCATGCTTTGGAGAAAATTACACCATTGGAAGCACTTACCAATCCAATCTGCAACAATTGCTCACAGATCTTCCCCAAAATGTGCTGCAAAACAACTATTTCTACAATGGAACATACGGTAAGGCCCCTGATCAGGTCTATGGACTCATAATGTGTTATGCCGATGCCAGCACAGCCACATGCAAAAGCTGCCTTACTGAAGCATCCCACGGCATAACTGAATGGTGTGCCTTCACTAAAAACGGAGTTGGATGGTATGATGCATGCATGATTCGATATTCAGATGTGGCTTTCAATGCCACCAACAACATTGGGTTGATGGGTTGTGAACCCAAAGTACAAGACAGCAAACCAGAGATTTTGGCCGAACCGAACAAATTCAGAGAAACTATGCGGCAACTCGCTGATGTTCTGGCCACCAATACATCTAGGTCACCTATGAGATTGGCGGCAGGGAAAATGAACTACACGTTGAGTGCAAATATATATGCGCTTGCTCAATGCACAAGACAACTTCCGTCCGACGAATGTAGAATGTGCATTAGTAATCTGACTGATTTTGGAGTACAAGATTGCACACGCGACACTGCTGTTCAAGCTGATGAGACCCTTAAGACATTTAGTTGCTATGCGAGGTTTGCACTGAAACCTTTCTATGTGATTTCAGAAGCATATCCGCCCTGGCCAAATTCCGGTATCTACTATCTCTCTTTCTTTCTCCCTATCTGCATATTGTGGATTTCTATATTTATATTTTTAGCCCAATTTACTGTCATTGTGAGCTCTTTATTTTGAATTTCTTGAAGGTAAGCATTCAAGGGAGCCTATTCCTATCCATATATTGACGATCATTATTGGTACCTTGTTGGCTCTACTGGTAAACATTCGCCTTTGAAGGATTACAAACTAATAAATTCAGATGAGTTTCTACTACCAAATTATTCTATTTACTATTTAGGATACAATTTGAAATCCATTTTTGTAATTGGAACAACAAATAATAAAAGCAAGCATTTATTTTCTAGTACAATTATTTTCTGGTCGGCTTCTGTTGTAATTAATGATCAATTTTTCCCTAAACACATTTAAATTGTCTAGTCTCATTAAGACAACTTAAGAAATTTTCTTTGGTAATCTAAATTCAATTGATATTCATGGGTTCAGTAGATGTTCATAATACAAAATCGGGCTCACTAATTAGAGAGATAATGAGTTAGTTGAATATGGAATATGTTGTGCTATTGTCAAAATTACTATATTCTAGGCCCATCGAGCTATATATCTATTTTTTTTCTTATGTGTAAGATTCTTGTAAGAGAGATTCATAATTATAAAAATTGAGTTTCTTTTTTACTATCTGATAAAGCCCTTGGCTTCGAAAATTGGCCGAATTTCATGAGTTGACTCGGCCAAATCGGAACTGTATCAGTCGGGTCTAAGCTGAGATTTACCCGAGGTTCCAGCCCGAGAAATTGTTCTGTTGAAAATTGGTTGAATTCAGACAAATTCAACCGTGTTTGGTCCGAATCACAGAATCGGAGTATTGGACTGATTCTCACGATTTGGAGGCGGTTGTCTCCCAGATCGACCGATTCTGCCATCTTTTTCCGGCTGGTCCAAGGAAACTTGAGATTGGAAATGAAGATAGGTATGACTTAGGAGAGGAAGTAGATTGGCATTATAAATATAAATAGACATGGTGTATACATATGGTGTATTGTTCTGTGTTGAGAATAAAGGTTGATTGACAGTGAACCATGTCCAGTCGAATTTTTCCTTTGAATGTTGCAGGGAGGGCCTCCTAATTTTTTTTTTTTACTATTTCAAACAACAAAGTTTTGAAATAAATTCTACTTGTCCCATCATCCACTAAACGTGACACAAAACAATTATTTCTACAATGGACGTGCGGTAAGGCCCTTGATCATGTCTATGGAGTATGGACTCATAATTTGTTCTGCTGATACCACAATAAATATGGAGTTTTTTTATTTGAAAGTTAGTGGCTTTAAGTGTCAACTAATAATTTCATTGATAAGAAAAACAAACTATAGTAGGAAAAATCGGTATCGGTATCGGGATCAGTCCCGGCCGATACCGATACGGGATCGGAGTATCGGATCGGGATCGGCTCAAGATCGGCTCAGAATCGGGTTTTTTTTTCCTTTTTTCTTTATAATTTGCTATGTGAGAATCGGCTCAGGATCAGATCGGGGCCGGCCGATACCGATACGGGATCGGAGTATCGGATCGGAATCGGCCGATTTTTCCTACTATGAAACAAACTACAACGAGTCAAATGACTCCCTAATATAAAATCTAATCTTTTATTCTCACAAAATTCACAAAATTACTCAAAATAACTCTAATATTGTAATCTCACTTATATATGCTCATAATTACTCTATTACCTTAAACCCTATCTCTCTCTATGATTGGATCCACTCTTTCGACCGCCGTGGAGCTCCGACATCTGGATCTACTCACCCACGCTCCAATCAAGAGGACGTAGAGATTTAATATTCTGAGTTCCGACGATACCGCATTTTTTGCTCTGATCAGTTCCACTTGGCTCCAGCCCCTCCCCTCTCTCTCATTCTTCTCTCCACTCAAGAAAGTAGTGCTGAAAGAGAAGGGAGAAGCTATGTGAAAGGTAAGATATAGAAGAGTGAGAAGAACTAAAGAAATGGCAATGGCGGACAATAAATATGGAGTTGCTTGGTACGATGCGTGCATTATTTGATATTCTGATGAGGCTTTCAATGTTAGAAACAACATAGGGATCTTCTTGTCGGGTTCTTTTGTGATAATCAATTTTTCCATTAACAGTTTAAATTTTCTGGTCTCAGTAAGACAACTTATTCAAGAACAGAGCGCTTCCCTGATGCATCTACATGTATAGAAGAAGTATCTGTTGCGCTGTAACAAATTTGTCTTAGTAATTAAATTCAATTGATGTTATTTTGTTCATAAGATGTTTATAATACAAAAGTACTGCTAATTAATGTTATGTTTTTATCCAAATTACTATATTAGCGGCTCATCGGGATATATGTCTTTTATTTTGTGGTTATATGTCAAGATTAAAATTTGGACCATAAAAAACAGCGATTTTAAAATTTTAATTATGTAGAAATTTAATTGAATTTTTTTTTTAACTTGTTATTTAATCCAACCCCGAATAAATAACATAGATGTTTCATAGGTTAGTTTCAACATAGATTCGCAAAGTAAACAAAATAAATAAATTTAAGTACTTCATTACATTGTATAAATAACCAAAAGTACTAATATTGACCAAACTGCCATTAGGAATGCAAAAGACCTTCCAGATTCCCAATTGTTAATTTTATATGTTAGTATTTTTAATCAAATTTAATTTTCAACACATTATCTTCTCAAAGCGTCCAGTAATTTAAATAAAAAATAGAGATGAGAAAGGAAAAAGAGATATGACGCTCATTAAAGCTTTAACGGGAGCACCCCGTTCACAAAAATCCAGCGATTACTGAATGGAAGAACACTAGGAAGTGTACATTGCAATGTACAATAGCCTCACTTAATTCCTTTTCCATAAAGCTTATTGAAATCCATATGCCAGTTCATTGACGACGCCACCACCAACTTGATTTATCAAGTACAGCCTCATGTGTCCCACTGGAAACAAAATTAATAAACCGTTGACCTCAAGAATAGTACAAGCCATTCATATAACTGGCTTGGTTTAAAATATTGTGTAACATATGAAAATTTTAGTTGGTGTGAGGAGGTGAAAATATCTATCATGATTCGAGAACCTCACTCAAATGAAGGCTATAAAAGTTTGTTCACTGTTCTTATTTATATAACTTTTATTTTAATTTCAGCAGAAAGCCCCAAAAATTAGTACGTATTTAAAATTAGTGTTGTACACTGACTGAAAGGGACCATTGACATAATATATATATATATATATATATATATATATATGGACTTGGCTACGGTGCTATGGATAGCTAAGAGGTCTCCCGTGCTACGGCTCAATATTTGACTTTTCAAAATCCTAACGGTCGATCCGAACCGTTCATCTTGTTCTCCATATTAATATGTGCTTGGAGACCAAATTTTACATTTTTTGAAAATTTTTTACTATTTTTTTAGATTTATTGAAAATCGCTGTTTTTCAGACAAATCTGGACCATAAAAAACAGTGATATTCAATAAATCTAAAAAAATAGTAAAAAATTTCCAAAAAATGTAAAATTTGATCTCCAAACACATATTAATATGGAGAACAAGATGAACGGTTCGGATCGACCATTAGGATTTTGAAAAGTTAAATATTGAGCCGTAGCACAGGAGGCCTCTTAGCTACCCATAGCATATTAGCCAAATCCTATATATATATATATATATATATATATATATATATATAAATAAGGTTCTAATATTCTAAGGTTATGGTGCCACCTATTGCACATTCTTTGTGTTTATATGTCAAAAACTTAGAATAAACATGGTATCCAAATCATTATTAAAGTTTTTTCAATGAAAAAATGAAAATGCATTCATATAAAACTTCATAATTTTTTGTTTGCCATGAAAAAAATTATAATCCATAATTGATGAATCTAATATAAAATAGATATAGATAATTTCAGATACCAAAAACTTAAAACACTAAAATCAAGGGTAAAGATAATGACAAACAAATTTTCCCTTCACGTGGCATACGAGTCAAGTGCAGAACTATTTTGATTTTATTATCAGTAATGCTGCATCAAGCAATATTTGCTCTTTATCAATATCTTTATCTGTCCTCATTTCATTACTGCATCCCCTTCTGTTTCTTGTTTGAATAAAAGTCTCATCATACGACGAGTAATATCTTAATGAATAATTAATTGCAATGCCCAAAACAGAGTACGCAAACTTCAAGTCAATCTTGGATCCTCAACTATGTGTTGACTAATTGTTCGTTTAATTAATTCCAAATAATTAATGCATAGTTAACCTACATGTTTACTTTTAAAAGTTGTAGCACTCTACAAATCCAAATCCAAAATTGTAATTGACTAAATATTAGGACATGAAGATCCATTCTATCATTTTGGTCCTGAGCTCATATATCCTGCTTCTTAACATTCCTGTCTATATTTGCGCAAGACCTCCTGACTGCAGGGGTTGTTCGTCGCTGGTTTTCCCCAAAATGCAACAATACTACACCATTGGAAGCACGTTCCAATCCAATCTACAACAACTCATTGCTGGTCTTCCCCAAAAAGCGATGCGAAACAACTATTTCTACAATGCGACGTATGGTGAGGCCCCTGATCAAGTCTATGGACTCATAATGTGCTACGCTGATGCCAGCACAGGTGCCTGCAAAAGCTGCCTCACTGAAGCATCTAACAGCATAATGGATTGCTGTGCCTTCAATAAAAATGGAGTTACTTGGTACGATGAGTGCATGATTCGATATTCAGATATAGCTTTCAATGCTACCAACAGCATTGGGTCAATAGGTTGTGGACACAAAGTACTTGACAGCAAACCGGAGAGTTTGGCTGAACCGAAAAAATTTAGAGATATTTTACCAAAATTGTTTGATGATTTAGCCACCAATGCATCTAGATCACCTCTGAGATTGGCGGCAGGGAAAATGAACTACACGTCGAGTGCAAATATATATGCGCTTGCTCAATGCACCAGACAACTTCCGTCTGACGAATGTAGAATGTGCATTGATAACCTTACTGATTTTGGAGTAGAAGGTTGCCCAGGCAATACTTCTGTTCAAGCTGATGAGACTTTTGTGGCATTTAGTTGCTATCTGAGGTTTGCGCTGAAACCTTTCTATGTGATTTCAGAAGCACATCTGCCATGGCCAAATTCCGGTATCTACTATCTCTCTTTCTTTCTCTCTCTATGAACCTTACTGTGGATTTCCATATTTATAATTTTAGCCCAATTTACTGTCATTGTGAGCTCTTTATTTTGAATTTCTTGAAGGTAAGCGTTCAAGGGAGCCCATTCCTATCCATATATTGACGATCATTATCGGTAGCTTGTTAGCTCTATTGGCAAACATTCGCCTTTGAAGAATTACAAACTAATAAACTCAGATCAGTTTCTAGTTTCTACTACCAAATTATTCTATTTACTATTTAGGATACATTTAATTTGTTTATTTGAAATCCATTTTTGTAATTGGAACAACAAATAATAAAAGCAAGCATTTATTTTCTTGTAGAATTATTTTCTGGTCGGCTTCTTTCGTAATGATCAATTTTTCCCTAAATACATTTAAATTTTATAGTCTCATTAAGACTTGTAAGAAATTTTCTTTGGTAATCTAAATTCAATTGATATTCTTGGGTTCGGTAGATGTTCATAATACAAAAATCTGGCTCACTAATTAGAGAAATAATGAGTTAGTTGAATACGGAATATGTTATGCTATTGTCAAAATTACTATATTCTAGGCCCATCGAGCTATATATCTATTATTTTCTTACGTGTAATATTTTTGCAAGAGAGATAAATAATTATAAAAATTGAGTTTCTTTTTACTATCTGATAAAGTCCTTGGCTTGGAAAATCGGCTGAGTCCGAGTTGACTCGGCCAAATCAGAACGGTATCGGTCGGGTCTGAGCCGAGATTTACCCAAGGTTCCAGCCCAAGCGATTGTTCTGTCGAAAAGCGGTTTAATTCAGACCGATTCAACTGTGTTTTGGTCCAAATCAGAGAATTGGAGTATCTTACTAATTCTCATGATTTGGAGGCAGTTGTTTCCAGATGGGCCGGTTCTGCCTTCTTTTTCCATGGCTGATCCAAGGAAACTTGACATTGGGAATGAAGATAGATGTAACTTAGGAGAGGAAGTAGATTGGGCATTATAAATATAAATAGACATGGTGTATACATATGGAGTATTGTTTTGTGTTGAGAATATAGGTTGATTGACAGTGAACCATAGTAGGCAATATCGGCCGATACCAATCCGGATCGGCCGATACGTATCGGTATCGGCCGAGTCCGATCCGATACCGAGCCGATATTGATGGATTTTCTGTTTTTGGTCCGATTTATGTTGTTTTGGTCCGATACCCAACTACCATGTAGCAGTAAAAGATTTATATATGTTGCCAAGTACCCCATTGGTTTATTCTCATTCAATCTCTTCTCCTCTTTATATCTCTCCCGTATCATTTATTCTTCCACTCATAGAAAGGAAGAAAAGCACTCCACCGATTTGTGTTAGTCTTGGTATGAGAGAGAAAGAGGAAAAAAATCCAATGGTCACAGCTTCTGAAGCTAGGTTTTGAAAGGAGAAGAAAGAGACGGAGGGAGGGATAAGGGTAGGCTGACGAAGTGGGTCTACGTTTCAAAGAACAAATGAAAAGCCTCCCATTAGCATAGAGAGGCGGAGAGGTGGAGTCCCGTTAATCAGTTTAAATGAGAAACATAACAATGATTATATCAAAATGAACATGGAGTTTGTGAACTGTGACACTTAGAGACAGCCCTTTCTTGTTTAGTTCTTCAAGACCAGGCCCAAATCATTTTATTCATTTGTATTAGTGCAAGTCCATTATCATTTTCTTTATTTATTTCGCTGATAGTGGGGTCTATTGTCAGGTTGACCTGTTAGGGACCTTATAACCAGCTTGGCGGTTTTCTAGCTTGATGTTATTGCTATTATTTTCATATGTCATACTTTTATTTATTTTGTAACCCAATAAACCGTTTGGTGGTTTTCTAAAATCACAAACAAATCATACTTCAAAAAGATAAATTAAGTCTAAATCATGGAAGGAAAAACCGCCATTCGGCTGTTCCAGCCAGTACAACATAGTTTCTGGCAGTGAAAGAGTGTATTTATAGTTTCAATACTTGTATTATATTGTATTAGTTTATTATTTGATTGTAATTATTTATCTAAAGATAAATTATTGACAAATTAATTTTTTTATCAATTTTTTCCTATTTTTTAGTGTAAAATAAGCTTATGGCAAAAAAGTCTGATTTTCCGATCCAAATCGGCCGATACCGGCAGATACCCCAATTCCGTATCGGTATTGGCCGGGACCGATCCTGATCCTGATACCGATTTTTCCTACTATGCAGTGAACCATGTCCAGCCAAATTTTTCCTTTGAATGTTGCAGGGTGGGCCTCCCAATTTTTTTTTTTTTCACTATTTCAAACAACAAACTTTTGAAATAAATTCTACTTGTCCTATCATCCCCTAAACGTGACACAAATTAAAACAACTAGTTCTTCAATGGACGTGCAGTAAGGCCCCTGATCATGCCTATGGAGTATGGATTCATAATTTGTTCTGCTGATGCCACAATAAATATGGAGTTGCTTGGTAGGATGCGTGCTTGATTCTATATTCTGATGAGGCTTTCAATGCTAGAAATAACATAGGGATCTTCTTATCGGGTTCTTTTGTGATGATCAATTTTTCAATTAACAGTTTAAATTTTCTGGTATCAGTAAGACAGCTTATTCAAAAACACAGTGCTTCAGTGATGCATCTACATATATAGAAGAAGTATCTGTTGCGCTGTAACAAATTTGTCTTCGTAATGTAAATTCAATTGATGTTATTTTGGCAGCAGATGTGTATAAATACAAAAGTAGTGCTAATTAATGTTATGTTTTTATCCAAATTACTATATTACCGGCTCATTGGGCTATATGTCTTTTATTTTGTTGTTATATGTCAAGATTCTTGTAAGAGAGATTAATAAATAAAACAAAAATTAATTTACTCTTTACTGTCAAATAAAATTCTAAGGGAATACGAATTATTAGCACTGATGTAGATTTGTAAGAAGGGCATAAAAATGATGCTTAAGTTTTCTGGATTTTTCCCTTAAAAGTCATGTATAATGTTTGGTAAAACATATAACCAACGAAATCTTGGTCCCAAAAAAAAGTTAAAGCGAGGGAGTATGAAATGAAGAATGAATTTAACATGGGTGATGTAAGTAATCGTCTGCTGATGTAACAATCAAACAGGCCATAGGCCCAGGGAACATAGTTTTGAGCTTGCCAAGGCCCGGGCATCCTGAATTTGAGATCCTTCACAGCCCATTTGCTCAATAAAAAATCTTAGACAATATCATCCCGGGTGTTTACTGTATAACATGCAACTGTTGAGCAACAAGTTGCTGAAATGATAGTTTGAGGATTATTAGAAAAAGAAAAAGATATGTTTGTCACCTGATCTCCTCTAGCATGTTCCGTACATATCATGATGATTTTTTGTAACGCCATGTAGATTGAGAGAATTGTCGTGAGAAACGATATAATTTAAAATTTCATTTGTTCATTCTTAATTAACTTAATTAGTAGGCCATGATACAAATGAAATTGATTTCCATATCAAAAGAGGCCCAACCCAATTAAATTTCAGCAGCCCATATTTCGTTTTCAAATTACCAACTCATGTAACCACCTCTTCAATTGAAAACTGATCACATTTGCATCCCTTGTACACGCCTCCCTCCTTTCAAAAATTTAAACTGAGTGAAACCCTGCCCAGCCCCGACCCTCTTCCTATTTAAGACTAACCTCCCTCTCTCTCTCTTCACTCCACACAACCCTCCCTCTCTAAACCGTTTCTCTTCTCTCTGTTCTGAGGAGACCTACCTCTGTCCCCTTGTCTCCCACCCAACCAACGTCCCCTCTCTGCCATATATGTATCTCTCTCAAACTGCTGCAACCTCTCTCTATTTGGTTGGAAAATTTCTGCAAGAAAGGTATAAAATTATTTATTATATAAGTAGATTGATTGATTATATATACGTTAGTTTGATATGTTTAGTTAGAGTGAATTTCTGCACTAAAAGTATAAAAGGTTTTATCATTTCGTGAGTATACTTTAATTTTCTTATGATGTGGAAATGTATTTATTAGTAAGAATTTCTGAAATTATCATTCAATTCTGAAAGTTTTCTTTTAATTCGTTGAGTTTAATATTTATTAAGAACATATATCTAGTTAGTAAGTAGGAGTAATTAATTCTGAAACTTTTGGTTTACTAATAATAACGTCTTTAGTTATTTTAAAAACCGAAATTATTATTTTTATATAACCATATATTCAATTGTGATCATATAACCGTATATATAATTTATTTCTTCTAATTAATTCGTGATATGATATAATTATTTTTATTATTTTGTTTCTTTCTTAGAATACTAAATAGAGAGGATATCCAACATAAGATTTTAAGCCGAATTAATTGTAAACTAATTAAAAAGTTAGGATTAATAACATACAGTGTTAAGAGTTTTAGGAAACAAGAATCCATGAATTCAAACATTATTAATTAAATGCTTGTTTATGTTTTAGATTCAATCTTTAAGTATAATAACGACGTAAGAGATAGTCAAGAAATTACTCAAATAACAAGTGCAGGTTTCCTGGACTTTGTGAAATTATTACTTACCATTTTGTTTGCATTTATTTTTCAAATAGTTGAATTATGCATGTTAAATTCGAACAACCATTTGACTTTGTTAGAGGATATTAAAAATAGGATTATTCGTTTGATCAAAGGACTTACATGAATAGGATGTGTTGACTATGACATAAGTGATGTGCTAAATGAATGAATGAGAATTGAATAGATAATTAAAATGAACAGGGGCCAATATACTTGTGTATCGTAATGTATACATTGGGTCCGATGTTCGACTAGACCCCTCGTTAACGTGATTGTAGGCGAAAGCGGTCCTATCACGGATGTGATTGTAGGCTGATGCGGTCCTCTCACGAACGTGATTGTAGGCTGATGCGGTCCTGTCATGGACGTGATTGTAGGCGAAAGCGGTCCTATTACGGACATGACTGTAGGCGAAAGCGGTCCTCTCACGGACGTGACTATAGATCGAAGCAGTCCTATCACAGTCAAGATCTAGCGGAATATGAATTCGCCGTCTAGTGAGACAAATAAAATGGATTAACAGAAACTTGAAAGTGAATTGCATATTTATCTATGTCATATTTGTGAGAGCTAAGTAGATTTTACAAACTCCGGGCTGGAACGAATCCCTCACTGAGAGAATGTTCAAATCTCTCACCCGTTCCATATTTATATGGGTTCCAGGTAATGAAGAAGAGACGCCAGAGCAAAGGTTGTGAGTAATAGCAAGGGGAAAGATCCAAGTTTAGATGAAATACCACTTATGGTTGCTTTTGTATCGTGTGTTTATTTTTCATAAAAATTGGTACATTTGAACAGGCATGGTTGTTATCGTATTCTAACCATGTCTGTCGTGACCACTGCTAGACTAATTTTATTATTATTGTAAGACTTGATTTGTGAAATTAAATGTGGTATTTATGGATATTATTGATAATGTATGTGATGTGTGTACGCCTTACATGTAAATACGTGGCGGGTTGTCTCGGGGTGTGACATTTTTGTTATATGATCATCATTCGGAATAATTGATACGTCACAAATGACTATCATGTATGATTAGGATCATTAGATCTCGATTGAATTGTTAATTTTGAATAAATTAATTTAAATTACAAAAATTAGTTATACTTGATTAAATGTGACAAACATGACCATGTTTCAGGCTATTTAGCGCCTTAAAATTTCAATTGAAGTTTGTAATTATTTGTTTTTATTTTTATTTTTCAGTTTTGTATTTCTTTACAGTATTTTTCTTAGTTTAGTTCTTGTCACTGTATGTAAAGTCACATCTAAGGATTTTCATGTAATTTTATTTTTATTAGTTAGTAAAATAGTTCCAATGAGTTCATATTTTTTGTGTAATATAATTGTAAATTTTATTTATGTTGGTTAATGTAATATTTTTGTACAATGGTTGTCAAATATGGATGTGAACGAATTATAAACAATATTTGAAAATTATATATCTATATTGTAAAGCTATGGCGTGCACTCTGTTCACCAAGAAGGTTTGGTGAACATAACTCCAAAATTTATCGGATTAGCTTCAAACAAAGAATTCAAACCATTGAATCTGAGCAACTACACAAGTGATGTGCGTACATGCAACATTTTCAAATTTTCATATTCATTAACTAGAAAGTCAAGCAATCAAAGAGATGATCTGAACCGCTCAACATGATCTCCATATTGAAATGTACTAGGGGACTAAATTTTATATATTTTTCTAAAATTATTTACTAATTTTTTAGAATAATTCAAAATCACTAACTTTATGATTCAGAATTCATCCAAAAATAGCGGTTTTTAATCTATCTAAAAAATAGTAAAAAATTTCCAAAAAATATAAAATTTAGTCCTCCAAGCACATTTCATATGAAGAACATGCTAAGAAGTTTTGATTGGCTATTTGAACTTTGAAACTAGAGATACGAGCGCAAATTAAAACACCCAATTTAATTTGCAAAATATGGTATATGAGATGGGTTATGGTGTATTGCAATGTATAGCCTCTTTTGTACATGGACTATAAATCACTAAATTCAAAGTCCAAATAACCGATCCAAACCGTTAATCTTGTTCTTCATATTAATATGTACTTGGAGACTAAATTTTACATTTTTTTGAAATTTTTTACTATTTATTTAGATTTATTGAAAATTGATATTTTTTTATGGTCCAGATTTGTCTGAAAACAACGATTATCAATAAATCTAAAAAAAATAAAAAATGTAAAACTTGGACTCCAAACACATATTAATATGGAAAACAAGTTGAACAGTTTGGATTGGTCATTTTAACTTTGAATCCGGTGATTTATAGTTCAATATACAAAAGTATCTATACATTACAATGCACCATAGCCCATATATATATATATATATATATATATATATATATATAGAGAGAGAGAGAGAGAGAGAGAGAGGAGGGATCAAGTTACAACATTTTTTGAGTTACAACAAGTTACAACAAGCTTTTTTTTTAATTTTGAAAGTCCATATCGTCGATCCAAACTGTTAGATATGATCTCTACAATAAAATGTGCTTAGAGACCAAATTTTATATTTTTTGGAATTTTTTTACTATTTATTAAGATGAGTACAAAATTCAATGGTCTGAATTTGACTAGTTTTTGTACCCATCTTAATAAATAGTAAAAAATTTCCCAAAAATGTAAAATTTGGTCTCCAAGCACATTTTATTGTAGAGATCATATTTAACGGTTTGGATCGATGATTTGGACTTTCAAAATTAAAAAAAAAAAAGCTTGTTGTAACTTGATCCCTCCTCATATATATATGTATGTATGTATATGTATATTTTCATAAGCATATGAGTACTTCAGATCGACCATTTCGATATTAAAATGCAAAAATGACTTATAAGCATATGCCCTTGTATGTTTATGGAAGAAGAGTAGCCAACCTCTCTTTCTCTCTAATATCTATCTATCTATTTATCTATCTATATATATATATAGGACTTGGCTACGGTGCTATGGGTAGCTAAGAGGCCTCCCGTGCTACGGCTCAATATTCAACTTTTCAAAATTGTAACGGTCGATCCGAACCATTCATCTTGTTCTCCATATTAATATGTGCTTGGAGACCAAATTTTACATTTTTTGGAAATTTTTTACTATTTTTTTAGATTTATTGAAAATCGTTGTTTTTCAGACAAATCTGGACCATAAAAAAGAGCGATATTCAATAAATCTAAAAAAATAGTAAAAAATTTTCAAAAAATGTAAAATTTGATCTCCAAACACATATTAATATGGAGAACAAGATGAACGGTTCGGATCGACCATTAGGATTTTGAAAAGTCGAATATTGAGCCGTAGCACGGGAGGCCTCTTAGCTACCCATAGCATATTAGCCAAATCATATATATATATATATATATATATATATATATATATATATTATGAGGAGGGTTCAAATGCCTCCATTTTGTGTGCCTCCATCATGCCTCTATTTTTAAAAACTTTAATAACTCAAAATTTATATCTTAAAATTCAAAATAAAACCGTTGGATATGAACTACATCATTTTATCTATGCACAAGTAAAAAATTATGGCATTTCAACTTTGTTTTGATTGTCATCTTGAGCTTGTAAAAATGTATACAAATGTGAATAATTTCTAGACGTTGATTTTTCAACTTATTGATTCATATAAAAGCAAAATCAAAATGTGATAATTTTTTATGGGCACAGAGAAAATAACATAGGTTACATCTAATGGTTTTATTTTGACGTTTAAGTTCTAAATTTTGAGTTATTTAAGTTTTTAGAAATGGAGGCACAAAAAATGGAGGCATTTGAACCCTCATATATTATATATAGAATTAGGCTACAGTGCTATGCATATATAGTGTTATTCCGTGCTATGCATTTGTTGACTGTCGGATGTGCTTTGAGATCCGTGCTTGGAAAATTCGCTGACTAAGAGATTAACGGAAAAGAACTACTGCTGATTTATGCTAACGGAGATAAATAGATACAAACGTAGATGAAAATCTAATTAAACTTCTCTTACGGTGAATCTCGCCCCGCTCCAACCACAGCCTCTCTGGCTTTAGTCGCATGATTAATGAGTGAATATTAGATATTTCGAATTAAATTGTATCTATGGAACCAGTATGCATAATCAATAATCAATTTTAGAGAATTTCTCTTGTCCAAACAGTCGGTCGAAAATGTTCAATATGATATCAATATTAAAATGTGATTGGACATAAAATTTTATATTTTTTTTGAATTTTTTTACTATTTATTAAGTACTTTACAAAATTGTTGTTTTTAGACAATTTTGAACCACTAAAAAAATAACAATTTTGTAAAATATTTAATAAATAGAAAAAAAAAATTCAAAAAAATGTAACATTTTATGTCGTATGCATGAAGTTTCTTTCTGATTTATATTTGTAAATATTTAATCACTAATTTTGTATTAAGCTGACGAGTTATTTTCTTCTCTGTTTTTTTGTTTCTTTTGAAGGATGCAACAAAACTGGGCAATCCTAAGAACAAGTATTTCTATATGAATGTCCATACATATATATTATGTCTTACCCAAGAAAATAACAGTACATATTGTATCTTACCCAGTTGTAAAGAGGAATTAAAGGAAAAAGATCAGGGCATTTTTTTAAAGAAGAGTGCAAAAGGAGAACTGTCCGTACATATATTATATCTTACCCAAGAAAATATCTTTAGCAATGAACAAAGTCGCAATAGTTGGGATGATTCAAGTCTAAAGATGGGCATTGCAGTCATTTCACTAATTAACAAATGATATCTTTAATATAAACGAACTACAATTGTTTGAAAGCTTCTTTTCCTGAATGATTTTACCATAAACAGCAAGTCGATAAGTTGACCAAAACAAGTATTTAAGAATTAATTTATTATACAAAGGGATCAATTGGCATTAATTAAAATAGTGCAATCAATATTTATTTCATTCATTTGAATTTAGAACAAATTGGATCTAGATTCATACCTGCCAACACAATTTTGGTTGGCAGACATGAGTTGACCTGAATTTATATATAGTTGTACTATATATACTATGGACATCTTATACTTGTCCACAGACCAAGATTGCCTTGAGAATAGTTATATTGTACAAGTGAGGTGAATTTCTTCTCTTTCCTTTCCAATTTGTTAGAAAAGCATAATTTTGTGTATTATTTTTCAATTAAATTCATTCTCAGCTACTTTCAAGAGGCTTCTTTTGTATAACAGTATAATAGTAATATTCTTTTCTTAAATCCAATAGAGCAATTTCACAAAACCATCATGTTATTGGATTAAGGTGGTCTTTTATTTACAACATTTTAAAAATGAGATTAATTGGCTAACCTGATTATTTTTGTCTTGTTTTCATTAAAAATGTTCAGAGCCATCTTGGGTCACTTTATCAGAGGCCTGATGAGGGACAACTCAGTTTTGGCTGACAATGATATCAGCAATGACATTTCTTCACAACCCCGGCATGTAGGAAATGATAACAACAGCCACGGCCATAAGGTCGAAGTTCCTCGGAGAAAAAAATTTCTTCGTGATTTTTCAGCTTCAATTAAAGAGCTATTTTTCCATGATGACCCACTGTACGAATTCAAGGACCAACCTAGAAGAAAGAAGCTCTTGCTCGGAATTCAGTCCTTTTTCCCGATTGTTGGTTGGGCAAGGGATTACAACTTGAAAAAGTTTAGAGGAGATTTAATTGCAGGATTAACAATTGCAAGCTTGTGCATTCCTCAGGTACCGAGAATATATAGCTTGGTTGTTAATTATTTGTACCAGGGTATATTGTTGCACAACTGCATATCATGTTTTGATTTTATCCAGTTAAAACGACATTACCTATGAGAAATTAGTGTGTCCAGAATATGTCAGGGTACATGTAGATTTTAATATGTTGTGCAGCATTTGGATTTCAAAATTTCATTTCACAATTGTCAAATTACAACGGAGCTGTTATGATTGTAAATGTTTATTGCAAAAATTACTAAAATTCTACATTTTTCTTACTAGGATATTGGGTATGCAAAGCTTGCCAACGTCAAACCTCAATATGGGCTTTGTAAGTGCTGTATTTAGTATTTACTTTATTATATATGCAAGAAATGTTAATGGTTAACTAAAATATTTAGATATATACTAGGATCACTTAATTATATTCAATACCACAAATTCATGGTTTTGAAGCTCCACAACCATAAAATGTGGACATAGAAGTATAACTTCTGAGCCTTTTCGATTTAATCAAAATAAAAATGAAAGATACAATAGTTTATCATTCCCTACAAATTAGAAGGATGAACTACCAAATAAAATGACTCTAGATATAACAAAAATGTACTTGTTTTACCATACAATTAGAAATCTATCACAAAGCAATTTTTGTATCAGCTATATGCGATTCGTGTGAAGCTTTGTATTGTCTTCTATTAGTAAACAGATTTAATAAATTAGGAGCCAGCAGACTGCCTGAATTCTATCTACCACATTGGTAGTAATTTGCGTATAAATTCAAAACAAGTGTTATTTGGTATAATAGTAGTTATATTAACAAATGTTGGTTTTGTGTAGACACGAGTTTTGTGCCACCTCTTATATATGCAGCAATGGGGAGCTCAAGAGATATAGCAATTGGACCAGTGGCAGTTGTGTCACTCCTGCTTGGTGATCTGCTGAAAAGAGAAATTGATCCAAAGAATCATCCAGAAGAGTACCTCCATCTTGCTTTCACTGCCACTTTCTTTGCGGGAATAACTGAAGCCGCACTTGGTGTCTTCAGGTAAACACCACTTCAGACTACTATTTTATAAATTTATATAAAATTATAAGGACAACTTGCTATGTTTTATTTGAAGTTTGAACTGGTTGTATACAAGTTTTTCTACATAAGTTATTTTTAAAATGACCTTTTGATACTTTCCCGCTTGAAAGGTTTCTTAAGGTATGCTTTCTGTTTTGCTCTATCAGGCTGGGTTTTATCATCGAATTTTTATCACATGCGGCAGTAGTAGGATTCATGGCAGGTGCAGCCATCACAATAGCCCTCCAACAGCTGAAAGGCCTTCTGGGAATCACAAAATTCACCACAAACACTGATATTGTTAATGTCATGGACTCTGTCTGGAGCAACGTTCTTCATGGGGTAAGTGTTGGGATAAACTCAGTTGCAGTATTGAACTGCTTTGTGCAAGTATGCAAAAGATTGAAGAGAGAATAATAATAATTTCCGATTAGACACAACAACTTTATTTCCTTTCTCTGTTACTCAAATTACATAGAGTTCTACGATATTTAAAGTACTACAACGTTCCTAAAATAAACACCCACAACTTTTCTAAGAAAAGCACCCACAACACAACTATGCCAACTATTCCTAAAATAACCATGCTTAAAAATAACAAATGCCTAATATAGCTGATGCAGTTTTCATACCTCTAAAAACTGCTTGTAAATTAACTCATGCACAGATTATCTAAAAATGATTTTGAATTAATTTTCAAAAGTAAGAAACTATTTATCATGATGGTTTATTAGCTTCAAATGAACGAATAACAAACTAAAGAAAGGGCATGATCATAAACTAATTAGATTTTATGTAATATATATAAGAAAAAAATATAGAGATTTCTAACAAAATACCCCGGGTATTATTCTTTTCCAGTGGAACTGGCAGACTCTGGTTATAGGGATGGTGTTCCTGGCGTTCCTCCTCACTACAAAATTTATTGTAAGAAGTTTGACTTTTTAACAATCGTTTGAAATTTATTTTTAGAGGTTTTGAAACTCACCTCCAATTTATTGCATATGTAGGGTAGCAGGAACAAGAAGCTATTTTGGGTGGCAGCAATCGCTCCGATGATCTCAGTTATCATATCTACATTTTGTGTTTACATTACCCATGCTGATAAAGAAGGAGTTAACATAGTATGCTTTTTTATACAATTTTCATTCTCTCCATGCTTCACTGATATAGACAAAGGATAAATACATGAGAAATTAACTATTAACAAATTTAAAAAAAATGTTCATGGTGATTATTATTTCTCAAAAGTTTAGACCATTCTCAGCATTTTATTTTAGGTCCACAAAACTTCATATGTTGGATAAGTGTAAGCAATGAAATGCAACAAAAAAATACTCCAAGCTAGGATAAATATTTTCTCTTTAACTATATCACTTTCTGGGTTAGTTATACACATATTAAAAATATAGGTGAGGCACATAGACAAAGGAATAAACCCATCATCAGTGCACAAGATCTACTGGTCGGGAACATACCTGGTAAAAGGAGCAAAAATTGGCATCATTGCTGGGATGGTCGGCTTAACGGTAAAACCTTTAAGAAGTTAAAAAATTAAAGTTGTTTATAGAATTTTGAAAACCATTATGCTGGACTCATGAATATCGTGTAATGCATCAGGAAGCAGTAGCTATTGGGAGAACATTCGCAACCTTAAAAGATTACCCAATCGATGGAAACAAAGAAATGTTGGCATTAGGTGTAATGAATATTGCTGGTTCTTTGACTTCTTGCATTGTAGCAACAGGTATCATTATGAATGAAAAGTTTGTGAATAGCCCCTTTTAGATCATGAAACTTATGTCGTTGCCTTAATTTAACTTTAGTAATTGCATGGTCAACTCAAAGAAGGATACTGGGAGTAATTTAAATGCTTGCTTTGTCAGTTGGTTAGTAAAATTCTATTAGGAACTAACCTTATTAGTAAAGTTTGTACAAGTCTTATTGCTGACATGCATAGTTTGTTTCCCTTTTTTGCTTTTGCTTCCCTAAAAAATTTGCATATCCCTTTCTGGCAAGAAAATAATTCATTAATGTTTTTTTTTTCTTTTTCTTTTTTATGGTTAATTAGTAAATGCTTACAAACAGTTTTCGTTAATAGAAAAAACTGTACAACACCTCTATGTACTGTCACAGCACCTCTACCTACTGTACAACACCAACAATCAACCATCAACGTTAAGTACATTGTTTTTTTTTCAGGGTCTTTTTCAAGGTCAGCGGTGAATTATATGGCTGGATGCAACACAGCCGTGTCTAACATAGTTATGTCTATGGTGGTTTTGCTAACCCTTTTCGTAATCACACCTCTTTTCAAATATACACCAAGTGCTGTCATTGCAGCAATTATAATCAGTGCCGTCGCTGGGCTAATTGACTTTAAAGCTGCATATCATATTTGGAAAGTAGACAAGATGGATTTTGCCGTATTACTGGGGGCATTTTTTGGTGTCATTTTTAAATCAGTTGAAATCGGCCTTCTAGTTGCGGTTCGTATTTTACTATATATGATCATGATTAGTTTCTTTTTTCTGTCTTTGAAGATAATCAGTTTAAAAGACAGTGTGAGCTGTTTTTTCTAGTCAAACAGTAAACTTCCTACAATAAAAAGTACCCAAATATTCCTCAAAAGTACAAATAAAACGAAAATAATTACCGAAAAACTGTATTTGTTTGAACATCTCGCTGAGGTAATGCATCTTAAATTGATTAGATTTTCAAAAAAAAAAACTACTCATTCAAAAACTATCTTACATATACGTGCATCTTTTTTTGTTTAATGAAACAGGTTATATTATCACTAGCTAAGATACTTCTTCAAGTAACCAGGCCAAGAATTGCTCTTCTTGGAAACCTTACAGGAACAACTATTTATAGAAATGTCGAACAATATCCCAATGCATGCAAAGTGGCAGGAGTTCTAATCTTGAGAATTGATTCAGCTATATATTTCTCCAATGCCAACTATATCAAAGAGAGGTATGTTGCTTATATTATTTGATTGTATGCTAATTTATTGAGGGAGTCGATTTCCCTACGAAAGGCATGCATTTGTCAGTTGTACCTATGTCTTTGTTTTGTCTGTTTGTCGATTTGGATTGAGCAAACCAATGTACATTTGTTTTTGTTTTTGTTTTTTTTATTTCTCATTTTGGGTGTTCTGATGCTTTCTAGAACTTTATTGAAGCATCTTGAGACCTCTTTTATTAGTTCCGCATTTCAAACTTATAATCTACTCCAACAGACTACAATTAAATTATGTTCATGTCGTTAAGCAATAAATTTCCTAGTAGAAAACAAAATTAAGAAAATCACCCATTGACTTCTGTTCTCTTCTCTGAGAACTTCTGAAACCTCCTTTTCAGAATATTAAGATGGTTGAGAGATGAACAAGATCTGAACAAAAAGCAAGGCCTGCTGGATGTCGAGCACGTGATAATTGAGATGTCGCGTAAGCAGCTTTATACTTTATTAGTTATCTATATAATTGATGTTATTTTGTTCTGTTTGTAAACATTTAATTATTAATTAATGCAGTCCTCATGTACTTTTTCTACAGCCGTGACTGACATTGACACTACTGGCGTCCAAAACTTAGAGGAATTGCACAAAGTCCTCACGAAGCGTAAAATTCAGGTTAGTAGTGCAAATTTATTGCCCTTGTGTTGGGTGTCACCTTCAATGGATACCTATGTTGTTTTTTCTCACCTCAGAAAGCAAGGACTTTTTTTTCAAGTCAATCCCATTGATCTCATATTAACAAATTAAATCCATAACACATCAATAATAAACCATAGATGAATGAATTTAGTCCACCAGTTTCAAATTTTACAGACTAATTCAAAAAACTAGGGCTTACTTTTCAAGATGAAAAATGGGCAGATGAAGCCAACCTTTCGCTAGCACACAAAATTTGTATATATATTTAATTTCATTTGTTATTTCCTTAGCTTGAGATCGCCAATCCAGGGCCAGTTGTCATCGAAAAGCTCAGAGCCGCAAAATATACAGACCTCATCGGCCATCAACACATCTTCCTCACTGTAGGAGACGCAGTTGCACAATGTGCTCCAAAGGCAATAGAAGATGCATGAGAAACACAAATGACACATTTATATAATGATGTGCTAAATTTATATGTTAAAAATAGAAGTTGTATATTTCATTTCAGTGCTATACTGGTAGTGTGCTACTTAAAAAGTAACAAGTTTTCTTGTGCATTTTGTCTGATCATGAGGCGTGTATGTAGTGAGTTGCTGCTTTAAGGGCCTTCCATTACTGTGCAGGAGTGCCGATCCGTAACTTGCTACCCATTTTGCCACAGATGAAACTTGTAGAGAGAATTTGATTTTCTTTTCTTTCTCAATTTGTTGGATTGTGATGGTGTTTACCAACAAATTGGAGTTTGTGGTATGTTGGTACATATTGAGTACACTAGCACAAAATGTTGTTTCGTTTTTTCTTCTTTCCATACATGTTTATTCATTTGTTTGGTTTGTATTGGGCTTTATTAAGATTTCGTTTTGTTTGGCGAGTATTTTGGGTCATCTAAATGGCATCATTTCTATTCTTGCATTACGTGATTTAAAAAGGTGTGAAGTCTGAACTTATATTTGATGTTTGGCGCCACAACTTCCTAGACCGCAAGCGAAATTTTCATTACATACGAGAATCCGCATTTTGGTCCAATGACAAACACAAATTTAAAATTAATTTTTTAAATCTTAATAACTAACATGTTTTATGTGTAGATTTAGGCTTATCATTTCAAGATGGATCAAGAATTGCCATCCGTTTCAGAAATGTGGAAGGCAAATGGAACGTCTATATGGTGTTCGACCCAGCAGGGTAACTGAACTGAGTTGCAGTTTATTCTTTTTACGTGAAAGAGATTATACATCAACTCAGTCCAAGTAAGAGGGCCGGTCCTGAAGATTTTGAAGTCTGGGGCGGAAGAAAAATTTGGGCCCTTTATATATACATTATTTTTATGAAATCGGCTAATACACTTCCACAAATAGTTCAACATCATATGTCTATTACATCATTTTTGCATTTTCAAAGTTCAAATAGTTAATATGAACCATTAAATATGATATCCATATTAAAACGTACTTGGAGACCGAATTCTACATTTTGTTTTTTTTAAGATAGATAGAAAATCCATTGATTCTGAAAATTTTGAACCATAAAAGACAATTATTTTCTACCTACCTTAAAAAATAGTACAAAATATTCAAAACAATGTAAAATTTGGTCTCTATACACATTTTAATATGGATATCATGTTGAACAGTTTGGATCGATTATTTGGACTTTTAAAACGCAAAACTGACTTGTAAGCATATAGTGTTGAAATACTTATGGAAGCAATTAGCCAGTCTAATTTTTTATTAATATGCCAATACATCATACCTATTTATAGAAAAATTTGAACCGTTTATATATACAAAATTTGAGCCCTAATATTTTAGTTATTTCTAATATATACAAATTATTTATATATATATATATATAATTTTTTTTGAGGCTCCTTGGATCTTGGGGCTCGGAGCGGTCGTCCTAGTTGCCCAGCACCTAGGCCGGCTATGACTGTAAGACTATCCAAACACCACATAGACATTTCTTTTGGCCCTCCATATTTTTGAATCCAATGATATTCTTGATCCATATTTGTTTTGAAATGACAAGCCTAAACCTAGAGATAAAATATGTTAATTATTATAATCTAAAAACAATGAAAGAAAAATGGTAGTAAATGATTGAATTATGAATTATGTACCTCTAGTATTTTAAAATGCGGTTTTGTTCATGCATGTGGAAGGCCACCGCATACCGCATATGCGGTATGCGAATGCATATGCAGATTTTAAAATAAAAATTCACACACACACACACACACATATATATAAATATAAAAAATGTAAAATTTGGTCTCCAAATACATATTAATATGAAGAACAAGATTAACGGTTTGGATCTGTTATTTGGACTTTGAATCCAGTGATTGATAGTCTAATGAAAAATATATATCACGATTGCCAAAGTCCATTGCTATTTTATTTTTAGATCCGGACCGTCCGATTAGAATTAGTGAAAACTTGACCTGAGGTGGAATGTTGACTCTTTTAATATGCGTGTGGATTTTGATCGGACAGTCCGAATCTAAACAGAAATATTATGTTAACTTAATTAGGTAATATGAAATCTGATTGTATTCACCTATCACTCAAAGAAAGCCTATAATCTTTTAGTTGTTATTCACTAACCCTTTTTACGTACCTTTTGTTTTTATTTTCTGCGGAACGCCCAAAATTAGTACATATTTAAAATTAGTGTCACTGACTTAAGCGGGCCCACTGACATAATATTTAATTCAAAACAAAAGTTCCTGTGTTATAAGTTTTTGGGTTCCGCGTATTACGTACACATTATTTTTTGTGTTTATATATATATTAAAATAAGAAATGAAAAGTCGAATTCAAATCATTAATATTAATGTTCTTTTTTACAAAAGATGCAATCATCTAAAATTTTATAATTTCATATTTGTCATGAATCAAATTATTATCATAAAGTGAATTAATCTAGTTAGTAATAATAAATTCATCTTAGGATTGATTTGACCTGCTTGATCAAATATAAGATAGATTAAGATAAAAATGAATTTACAAAGCTTTAGCTTTTATTGTGACACGTTCCTAATGAAAAAGACAACAACAATATTTGAATTTTACATTTAGAGCTTTCTCGGTTGTCACGAGATTTTGCGAGATTGGATTTCACCAGTATATGTATGTATAGGAATACTTTTAAAATGAATGTTTAGTTGTATCGTTCAGAGTAATTTTAAAATTAATGTTTAGTTGTATCGTTCGGAGTAATTGTGAGAAAGATATTCATTAAAAAAATAGTTACTAAGTAAGAAAATTACTTAATGAACAATACTATTAAATTAATAGGAGTGTTTTTAGGTTAATTAGTTGTTAGTTTTAAATTAATAGTAGGAGTGTCTCATCGTCGGAGTATATATAGGGGTGCAAACTGGTTGGATATTACCTGACCGTATCCGATTCCGTATCCGAAAATTTAATACGGATATCCGATATCCGAATATCTGTGCGGATACAGATACGGATATGGTTTTGAATTTTAATTATCCATATCCGAATAATAGATATATATTATATAATTTAATATGTATTTTGAAAAAAAATATGTCATTCACTATTATAAAAAGCAGATATCCGTATCTGTATCCGGTTATTATCCGATCCGTATCCATATCCGTCTAATATCCGATCCGTATCCGTATCCGTATCCGGATCCGGAAAATAAAAACACATACGGATATGGTTTTACCACTATCCGATCCGTATCCGATCCGTTTGCACCCGTAAGTATATATTAGAGGCATCCTTATAATAGTAGAAGTGTTTTGAGGTTAGTTGTTAGTTTTACATAATTTAGAGTATCACTTTACAAAATTCTATATCAAGTTTTACAAACTTCAAAACATAAAATTGCAGTTTTTCGATGCAGAAAATAATTAAAGATAAAATTCATACTTTAATTACTAGTTATGCTGACATTAACATACTTCAAAACAACATTTTACAAAGTTATTTCGTATGGTTTTTAGTCTTCAAAACAATTGAATGTAGCCATGCATTAGCTCTAGATCATAAAAAAAAGAACATTTTGAAATTAATTTACGTGCTTACATACTTCAAAGAAACGCTTTACAGAGTTATAGTTCCCAAACTTTACAAATTTAGAAGTGGTCTTGATTAATTGTTAATTATGAAATTAACACAGCAAAACAATAATAGCAAGAGGATTCTTTTTATTATAATTATTTTTTAGTCAATACAACCCATGTCTCCATTTGAAACAAAATAATAACTATTCCCTAGTACAATTTCCAATTTAGAATAAACAATAGAACAAGTCATTGACAACAGGTTTGGTATAAAATTAAGGAAAGCCCATGTGTCCCACTTGTGCAGGTTTTGGATGTATAGAGTTTGTATATATATATAGGACTTGGCTATGGTGTTATGGGTAGCTAAGAGGCCTCCCGTGTTACGGTTCAATATTTGATTTTTCAAAATCCTAACGGTTGATCCGAACCGTTCATCTTGTTCTCCATATTAATATGTGCCTGGAGACCAAATTTTACATTTTTTGGAAATTTTTTACTATTTTGTTAGATTTATTGAAAATCATTGTTTTTCAGACAAATCTGGACCATAAAAAACAGCGATATTCAATAAATCTAAAAAAAATAGTAAAAAATTTCCAAAAAATGTAAAACTTGGTCTCCAAACACATATTAATATGGAGAACAAGATGAACGGTTTGGATTGACCGTTAGGATTTTGAAAAGTCGAATATTGAGCCGTAGCACCGGAGGCCTCTTAGCTACCCATAGCATATTAGCCAAATCCTATATATATATATATATATATATACACACATATATTTTTCATAATCTCATGTTTGCTAGCACAGGTAGATAACAATTTACATTTCATTATAAATCATTACAATTAGCACATAATTTACAAATTGAATTGTGTATTTACTACAGCAGTATTTCATTTCATGTGTATTCCTTAAATATAAAGTATCTTCTTTTAATATTACAAATATTTTATGTATCAATCTTAAATATAAAGTTCTCATATTTATCCATCTAAGAAGTTCATATACCTAATAATCTTTCATTTACCCGGAACCGAGAGAAAGTCATTATTGATTAAAAAGTGCTTCAAAAATAAAATTGGGTTATGTCAAAAAGTCTTTGTATAAATTTTATCTAATGCTAGATCCAAACCATCCGATCTGCTTCGAGATTGTTGTATACAACTGAAAACTTAATCAAATTAAAAGGTCCTGTTAATCTAAACCGTCCGTACAAGTTTTGTCACCAAACGAACGGTTTAGATCCGGTTCTCAATAACACCTCGCCTAATATATTTTTTTTAACGGAAACAACCCCCCCCCCTGAAAAGATCCATATGCATGAGAACTTTGACCCTCAGCTTGGATCATTAATAGGTAACATGCTCTGTAACACACAGTTGACATGCAATACAAGTTGAGTAAAAGTCATACTTCCAAATTAATTTCAAATCATTTTACTTGTCAGAACCCTATTATTTAAAAAAAAAAAATTGCCAAATTGTGCATTCTTTAAAAAATTTCGCAAAAATATAATAGCATATCTTATTACATATATAGTAAGAGCTGTATTTAATGATTTCATCTATTTAACCATTTACAGCTCTTCACAGCAAAGAGTAAAGAAAGTCATGGAGATCCATTCCATGCTTCCTCTCTTAATTTCAATTATTCTCCTTTGCTACTGCCCTGGTTCACTTGGCACATACACTCCTTTTGTTTACTGCCTTGTAGCGAATGAACCTGACTATACCAGTGGAAGCACTTATGAATCCAATCTGCGACATCTTCTTAAAGGTCTCCCTCTAAACGATTACTTCTACAATGCGACATATGGCAAGGCCCCTGATCAAGTCTACGGCCACACAATGTGCTATGCTGATGTCAGCTCCGAAGCATGCAGCATTTGCCTGTCTGAAGCAGTGGTCGTCGTAACTCATGCGTGCCGCTACAAGAAATTGGGAATTGTTTGGGTTGATGGATGCACTATTCGATATTCGTATGCTCTTTCTAATGCCAGCAACAACAATGTGATGTCACTTTGTGGACCGAAAGTGCCTTCCCGTAAACCGAAGAGATTAGCCGAACCAAAAATATTCAGAGATATTTTTCGGCAACTCACTGATGGTTTAGCCAACAATGCATCTAGATCACCTCTGAGATTGGCAACAGGAAAAGCGAAGTACGCGTTGAGTGCAAATATGTATGTGCTTGTTCAGTGCACGAGGCAACTTCCATCCGATGAATGTCAAATGTGTGTTGGTAATCTGACTAAGTTTGGAGTCGAAACATGTCTAGGTGACACTTCTATTCAAACTGATCTGGTTTTTCAGACAGTGAGTTGCTATGTGAGGTTTGCACTGAAACCTTTCTACGTGATTCCAGAAGCACATCCCCCATGGCCAAACTCCAGTATTTCTCTCTCTCTCTCTCTCTGTTCTCTCTCGCTCACTCTTTCTCTTTGAAATCTTGACAGTAGCTGCCAAGTGGATCTCTCTCTCTCTCCCCTCCCTCGCTCTATTTTGAAAGTCTTGGCAGGGGCTGCCAAGGATTTCTCTCTCTATCTGTCAACATTTTTTGGGGATTTGTATGTTTATTTTGCTCAGTTTTACTGTCATTGTGACCTCTACTAATTTTGAATTTTTTTGTAGGCCAGAGTTCAAGGGAGACAATTTCTACTTGTATATTCCTCATCGTTATCGGTTGCTTGTTGGTTCTAGTGGCAGACATACACCTTTGAAGAATCACCACCTCTTGTATGAGTTTATATTCAAATACACAAATTAATGTTTTTATTTTTCGTACACCAAGATAAAGTTTTGGCAATTTTACTCTTTCTCATTTTTTCCTTTTCCCTCTAGCTTTATGGTACATTTTGTTTGTGGTTAATTTCTCTACGGATCTTCATCCATTTTTACCTCACTCTGTAAAGGCTATAAGATCATTTCAAATTTATAAAATACCTATTTTAACTTTTATTAGAAAAAAAAACAAATATGTAGAATGTTTTAAAAAAATGTCAATCTTCTAATTGGTCGATTTTAGATGACAAATGAGTAATTTCTCTGATTCTAACACTTACACAAGCACATACCTAGATGTTACAGTGTAAGCATGAGAAGTACAAAAATTACCCATTTATCCTCACAAACTGTCTAATTAGATGATTCGCATTTTTCTAAATGATGCTACATATTTTATTTCAATAAAAGGTAAAATGGATATTTTTTTAATTCAAAATGAGTTTTAATAAAAAAGACAATAAAATGAATAAATTTATCATTTTTGAAATTTAGAAGGGCAATTAACTATGATATTACGAACTTTTAAGGGGACATAATTTGAAAATTTTCGAGTATATAGAAAATTCAGAATTTTTATTGTTTTAACCATATTGAAACAGTGATCTTAGAAAATAGATATTTTTCTGAAATTATGCTTGTGTAAGCATCAGAATCACATAAAATACTCATTTGTTCTCAAAAACTGACCAATTAGGATATCGACATTTTTTTTTAAAAATGCTCCATATTTTTTTTAATAAAGGATAAAATGGACATTTTATGAATTTAAAATGAATTTTAATAGAAAAAACAATAAAATGGGTAAAAATTTGTGTGTTTTTGAAATTTAAAAGAATAAATATGATATTATGAACTTTACAGGTGCAAATACATCTAAGTATTTGAGAAGTACACATGAAATTCTTCCTAAGAATTAATAGTCAAATGATGTACAGGAGACTCAAAGACAAACTACATATTGACACACAGTTATGACCACACGAGATCAAAGTTCATAACAGCTTTGTAAAAGGTTTCATAATGACTGTTATGGTTAATCTTGCGATCAACTTCTTATATTTATTTTTTTGTTCCCATCAGATTAATTTGATTTTTCAAACTAAGAATGAATACAAATATTGGCCTCAATATTTCTCATATTTACATTTCATTACAAAGAGACCATTACTTGTTCACCAAGTACAACCATAAATCAATTCAAAAAGATTATTCTGGCAGGACTGGCCCCAACTTTTTTTTCAAAAATCTGGAACTTATATATCAGATTTCTTGGTATTTCAAGTAAAAATATTGTAAATACTCTGAAATTGAGCCCCAAACTTTCTAAAATGTTTTCTATGCATGCCCCCATATACTTTCCAAACATAAGTTTTAGATGATTGACCCCCAAAATTTAAAATTCTGCCCCTGCCGGCTGGTACCAGTGGTACAGGGCAACAGAAGAGTTGCCATTACGTCACAATTATACAAATATTTAATAGAAGTGACACACACTTTGGTTTTCTCCATAATTTGGAGAGAAGAGTATTCCTCTACTGCCACAAACTGAACCCGCTAATGTTCTGTAAACCGGAATCCGAATCGAAAAACTACAAGATATATACTATAAATACAAACTGAACCTGTTGCACAAGATATATACCATTTGTACCAATGTTGAAATGCAACAATTTCCCTGGGACCATATTCCAAATATCTGAAACCCCAACCCGCGATTTTCCAACATTTTTCTACAACTCTTAGAGCTGATGCAACCTTATCGATTTGCGACAAGAATCCAATATAACGAGAACAATAGACGAGAAAGAAGTAAGAAAACATTACCTATAATAAAAGAATCGACTTGGGTAAATCACAATGGGACAAACTGCACTTACAACCTTTCAGCCTTCACAGAGGCATTTTCTCAAACACCTTCTATGCACTGTAGTCTTTTATTTCCCAATTGTAGGTTTTTTCTTCGAGCCATCCCCCTTTGGAAATACAGAAATAATAATTAGTGAAACAATAAACTCTTCACAATGCTTAACGCCCATTTGTTCTCTCTTTCTTACCTTATCATGTTTCCATGCTTCTTTTGGGGTCAGGGCATCCTAACTTGATATCCAGGCTTGTTTTGAGGCTACTAAAAATTTCCTCCATTTTGCATTCAGAGTGTAAGAATTTCCTTCTTTCTACATATATCTTTAACAAAATTCACCTGACAAACTAATAGGAATCCCAGTAATAAACCTCTTGAAACCGTGAACCTGGAACAATAACAGTACCTGGCAGGTACAGTAATTTATGCCTTTTAGGCCGTGTCTTAACTGCATCCGAAACCTGTCTCGACTTTCACCAAAAATCCCTCAGGCTCTGGGTCAAAGTATAAGAAAGAAGTAGGAAAAATTACCAGCAATAAAAGAAACGAGTTGGACTAATCACAAAAGGACGAACTGTGCTTACAATCTTTCATACTTCACAGTGACATTTTCTCAAACACCTTCTATGCATTGTAGCCTTTTATTTCCCGATTCACTTCATAGCTTTTTCTTTGAGCCACCCCCCTTCGAAAAAATTAGAAATAATAATTAGTGAAATCATTCTACTTTCTTCATTTAACACAATGAGGATTAGGAAACTGTAGCAAAGAGTCATCTATTCCATGATTTATAGTGTAGATTTGTTCCCACTAATTAAAGGGGACTGTACTAAAGAGTAACAGACTGGTCAAGATAACAGTAGTACATAAAATTCCATGGAAATGCTTTTGGGAGATTGTAATTATCTTCATGGAAAGGAAAAACAAATCAAAATGGCATTGCAGCAAAAAGTACTGACAAGATTAAGTTGTGGAATACCTTCTGACAAGGACCATTTTGATTAAGTTGTGAAATACCCTTCTGGTATCTCAAAGTAGCAAAAGGTAATCAAATTACAGTTTACAATTGTCCAGGCTCGGTCAAATTACTATTACTTTCTCATACACATCTTGTTTACATCCACCTTATACTAGTTAACATGTTATTTATCTGTTTAATTAATAAATCAACAGGTATAACCAGAAGACCAAAACTAGTATCAAATTAAAAAAAATTAAAAAAAATTCTGAAATACCGAGCAGAAGAATTATGTAAAACCACAAGACCAAAATAAATCAATAAAAGCTTTAAAATGATGCTTAAAATCTTTAAAGTAGCAAGAAAAAAGAAACTCAACCATAATAACTAATGAGTACATTAATCTACACAACAATTAAGAAAATAATGAATCAAAATAGCACATTATATCTGTTCCTATTAAAATAAGCAAACCAGCTATACCATTCCAAAAGTGTTCTCAATTAATTTCATTTTACTTGCACATTCCACCTATTCTTAACAGCACATCAGGCTCAAGGAAGGACTTTAGAATACTATAGGTCATGACATCAGGCTGATGCCCTTTAGAAATCATGTCATTTAGAATATCCACTGCCTTTTCAATATCACTTTTCTTGCACAGCCCATCAATAAGAGTGTTATCGGTCACGACATCAGGCTCATGCCCTTTAGAAATCATATCATTTAGAATATCCATTGCCTTCTCAATTTCACCTCTTGTACAGCCCATCAATAAGAGTGTTATAGGTCACGACATTAGGCTCATGCCTGTGTTTAGGGTTTAGCATTTAGGGTGAAATTGTACATGACATGATTTCACCTATCTTACACATCTCATCAATAAGGATGATGCTCTTTGGAAATCAGGCTCAAGCCCTTTAGAAATCATATACTGTACAAAATCCATTGCCTTCTCAATTTCACCTCTCTTGCACAGCCAATCAAAAAGAATGTTATAGGTCACAGCATCAGGATCATGCCCTTTGGAAATCATGTCATCTACAAAATCCATTGCATTCTCAATTTCACCTCTCTTGCACAGCCCATCAATAAGAGTGTTATAGGTCACGACATCAGGATGATGCCCTTTAGAAATCATGTCATCTACAAAATCCATTGCCTTCTCAATTTCACCTTTTTTACCCAAGCCATCAATAAGAGTATTGTAGGTTATGACATTAGGCTGATGCCCTTTAGTAATCATATCACGTAATATATCCAGCGCTTTCTCAATTTCACCTTTTTTACAAAACCCATCAATAAGAGTGCTGTAGGTCACCACATTAGGACGACAGCCTTTAGAAATCATATCATGTAGGAAATCCATCGCCTTCTCAATTTGACCTTTTTTACACAACCCATCAATAAGAGTGCTGTAGGTCACCACATTAGGACGACGCCCTTTAGAAATCATATCGCGTAGGAAATCTATCGCCTTCTCAATTTCACCTTTTTTACACAACCCATTAATAAGAGTGCTGTAGGTCACCACATTAGGACGACACCCTTTAGAAATCATATCATGTAGGAAATCCATCGCCTTCTCAAGTTCACCTTTTCTACACAACCCATCAATAAGAGTACTGTAGGTCACAACACTAGGAGCACACCCTTTAGAAATCATCTCACCTAAAAAATCTATCGCCTTCTCAATTTTACCTTTTTTACACAGCACATTAATAAAAGTGTTATAGGTCACCACATCAGGACGAATCCCTTCAGAAATCATCTCTCGTAGGAAATCCGTTGCCTTCTCAAAATCACCTTTTTTGCACAACAAATCTATAAGAGTGTTGTAGGTCACCGCGTTAGGAGCACAATCTTTAGAAATCATATACTGTAGAAAATCCACTGCCTTCTCAATCTCACCTTTCTTGCACATCCCATTGATAACAATCGAGTAGGTCACAACATTGGGTCGGCATCCAAGCTTCGGCATTTTGTCGAGCACCACAATTACAGCCTCACCTATCCTATTCATGCGACAGAGGGCTTTAAGTATTGGAAAAAAGATATAAACATTAGTTTTGTAACCCTCTTTGAGCAACCGTCCGAGAAGACCAAACATTAGGCTGACCCGATTCGTTTGCGCACAACATTCCATCATGATCCGATAGGTGTAATTATTAGGATAGATTCCTTCATCTTGGGTTAAGAGGGTGAAGAAGGAAAAAACAAGGTTGATTAAAGTTTTGCTGCGAACCAAGGCGGCAAACAACTTATTGAATTCACGGATATCAGCTCGACTATTCAATAGCCGATTGAACTGGCGATGAGCACCTTTGGCAGTAGTGACATCCACCTTCTGTTGCTTCCCTTTCTTACTTTTCCCCACCTTCCGCTTCTTCTCTTTCCTTTGCTGCTGAGGTGGCGTCTCAATCTTTCCAAAAAGATAGTCAAAATTGATGTTAATGGGGGAATTAGTAGTAGCAGGTGGTGGTTTTGGTTTGTTGGTTATTATGTGGCATTCAGAATTGGATTGGGGGAACGCATAGCAGAAAAGGAAGAGGCCTCGATGAGAAGCAAATTTGAGTGAGGATTGGGATTTGGAGGCCGATGGTGAAAGCGAACAGGAGGGGGGAAATGATAAGGCACACACCATTTGATTCTTATTTATTCTTGTGTGGTTCGGTTCTAGTATTTTTTTTTCAAAAATCTATCTAACAAGGTTGAGCTTCACTTCCAAATAACAAATTGTGCTTCTATTTTTTTACTAATACTGCATTAAAAGAAAATAGCATATAATTAATTGACATATGGCAAGCAATAATGCAATTCGGTTATCAAAATTGTCCGGCCTTAATTACAATATACTGAAGGAATATGAATTTAACAAGCAATTAGAAGGAGCAGCTTTCTATAGCTGTTCACACAACAGCGTACCAAATTGAATTAACCACATACAAGTAAAGGTACTGTTAAGCTCAATTTGACATAGTTGTGCTCGATTTTACAGATTTACTCTGATTGAAACCCTCATTTCCATCTCCCACAAATTTCGAATTTTTTTAAAAGAAAAACACAAATTTCCTGAAAAAATGCAAAATTGCTAAATCGGAGAGGGAGAGGGAGAGGGAGAGGGAGAGGGAGAGGGAGGAAGGGGGGCGCATACCAAAAATGGAGAAAAGGAGGGAATGTAGGTGCTCGGTGCTGAAGGAACACTGAAAGTTGAGGAGAGGATGCGATTTAGATTGGGAAGATAGATTCTCTGCTCTGAGCCTCTGAGTGGTAAAAGGCTACTGCGGCGATTCTGAGCTAGGGGTGTAAACCGTAAACGGATCGGATACGATCATAGTGGCTAAACCATATCCGTAACTGTTTTTATTTTTTAGACAGATGCGATCACACGAATATGGATTGGATATTAACTGAATAATACATATATTTGTTTTATATAATAGCAAATAACATAATTTTTTTTAATAATATATAGTTATCATTTAAATAAAAATAAATAAAATTTTGTATTAAGTTTGAAACTAAAAATTACTAAAACAAATTATACGCACAATCTGAGCAATGTTTTGTATCAAATAAATTGATGCGCAAATTACTATAAATTATATGAACAATCTAATTAACGTTTTACACTACAAATTATACGCACAAAATATCATAACAAAACTACAAAAAAAATAAAAAATTTGATGCGCAAGTCCAGCTAGCGTATGCAATTGGTTCCATGTGCGGTTCCAACTAGTGTGGTTGGTCATTCTAAATTTTGAAGTTTAAGGTGGTAACTAACTAATTTTGATATTTTGTGGTAACTAAATTAATTTTGGCAACTTGTTTCATAATAAAATTGGGTTTGTTTAGGTTAAGTAAAGATTTGTGAAGGAAATGTTGCCATCTAGCATGAACAGGCAGTCAAGGTAGAAGCACTACAACAAAGTGGACACTTTTTGTAAGGAAAAAAGTGTATTTATGACAGTTGTCCATCGCAAAAGTACTATCACAAAAAAAAAGCTAAACAATAAGGATAGTCCGTCGCAAAAAGTGTCTCATTCTTGTAGTGAAAAAAGAAACTTGTTAACGTCTATTTGTTTACACCAAAAATGTTGTGCTTAATTGGTGATTAAGTGTGAACAAAATGTTTGATTATTTGGTCTTATTAAAAATTGATCCCAAATAAATCAAAAGGAATTTATCAACTTTTAATTAAGGAATGAAATCCGCTGATATTATCTTCTTGTGAACAACAACTTTGCTATTTCTGCTTTTCCAAATCCAACCGTTTAATTTTTTTGGGAATGAATTTCAAAGCAACTTTTTCTCAAAACTTTTATGTGCACGCATCTCGAAACAATTTAATGACTAGTTTTTAAAAAACAAGAATAACATAGAACACTATTCATGTACGAGAACAACAAACAGATTTTGATCCTTAAATTGATCCTTAATCATGTTCATGTACGGTCTACCACTACTTCCGTTTAGGGTTTACTTGCTTGAACAATTTAGTTATTTCAGAATCACTAGGTGTTTTTCAGAAAATTATTGAAGCACTAAATTACAACATTTTTGCTCCATTTGGTTATTAGGTCAAGCAAAAAATAAGTGTATAAATTACAGCTGGAGAAGACAGGTTCTTAGTATTAAATAGTAAATGGAGCAATTTACGTCGAAATTTTTATTAATATTAAAAAATAATAATTAATTTACATTTGTAAATTAAAAGACAAAATTTCGAAAAGTAATCAAACTGTGAATTAAAATTGTCACTTTGAATTTACTTTCTGCAATTTTAATTTACGATTTTAGAAATGAGAAACGCAAATTTTATTTCTGATCTTGAGACCGGAAATAAAATTTGCAGTTTTGGTCTACAATAGTAATTTTTTTTTTTGCGGTTTCCACTTTGATACAGGAAGTAGCGGGAAGCTTGGCCGATTGTTTGTTGAGTTGAGATCCAGTGAAGTAACCCAACTTTTGAATTTTGGATTGAGATCGTTCGATTCAAATCCATGATAATCTATTCCAAGTGAAGCACACACATTCCAAGTAACAATTCGAATTCCAAAATGATCTCGAGCAACGACTTTGAATTGAACGATCCTGATCCAAAACTCAAAAGTTAGGTTATTTTAGGGGATCCGAATCCCAGTAGTTATAGGTAGACAATTAAATTGAGGAATGAAATCCACTGTTATTCTCTTTCCATGAACAACAATCTTGCTATCCCTGTTTTTCTGAATCCAACCGTTCAATTTTTTTGAGAACGAATCTCAAAGCAACTTTTTCTCAAAACTTTTCTATACACATATCTCGAAACAATTCAATAATTAAATTTAAAAAAGCAAAAATAACAGAAAATACTGTTTATGCATGAGAACAACAAACAGATTTTGATCCTTAAATTGATGGGTTACCTTGTGTTGAATCTAATCATGTTCATGTACGGTCTACCGTTACTCACGTCTCAAGCCAGGTGCATCCATTTTGGATCCAATGAAAATATAATATGCCTCACCCTCACGTGAAATCAGAATGTTCTTTTTATTATTTCTGAGATTCATTCACTAAACCAGTCATATTTTGTTGCCACACAGTCATGAATATTACTGATGCATGTACCAAACACTCTTTTCAGCGTTAATATGTAACTGTCACCACACCGTGTCAACACCTTCACAAACAAATTTGTCACCATGCGTGTGTCAACATGCCATCTGTTGACAGTTGATGTGACGGATGTTTAGGTTAATAGAATATTCTAAAAAGTATTAAAAAGAGTTAGAGTCCACATATCTCTACTCTCTTTTTTAACTTCATCGTACTTTTATTTTTAAAATATAATTTAAATTGTAAATGTCGAAGTAAAACCGTTAAATATGATCTATGTTAATTTTTTTATGTACTTAAAAAAATTTATTACATTTTGATTTTGTTTATATGTGAATCAATAAATTAGAAAACCAACGTCTAGAAATTATTCACATTAATGTATTTTTACAAACTTTTGATGACAACAAACACAAAGTTGAAATAACATAATTTTTTATATATGCATAGATAAGATGATGTATATCATATTCAACAGTTTTATTTTGACTTTTAAATTCTAAATTTTCAATTAATAAAGTTTATAAGAAATAGAGGCATGGTGAAGGTACAATAAATGAAGACATTTGAACCCTCCTCTATTAAAAGAGAAGGGTACGCTCGCTATTATCTACTTATAAAATTAATATACAAAAAAAAAAATTCTATCAATTTCATTTTTACTAGAGATTATTTATATATGTTCGAACTACATTTCAAGTTTATATATAGATTATTAACGCATGAGTATAAATGATTCACTTCTTGCCATTTTATTTGCTATACGGTCAAGCGGTCAAGAAATGATAAAAATTGAATATATAAAACAACTTCTAAATTAAGGTATAAAAAATTTCTTTTTTTGACCGCTTGACCGTGTAGCAAATAAACTCGAAACTTTTAAAATTTTATATGTACATGCATCACTCATGAAGTACAAGAATTTTAACGGTTTGGATTTGACGTTTGAAGTCAATCCGACATGCTTTTGGAGTTGTGCTCACCAAACCCTCTTGATGAGCACATCACACCCTATCTTTACTCTTGTATATATATACAAGTGTGACACGACCAGTACTGAAAATTAATTTCTTAGCATCCTACAAAAATATAATGTCCTGCTTGTTATTTCTTTTTAAGCATTGATTTTTTGGATGGGTTACTTGGGGGTAATTTTACTGTGTTTTTTTATGTTATTTCTTTTCTACTGTAATATATGCTTCCTATTTTCTGGTTGTTGTAGTGTGTAGACAATTTTAATTAATGAAATTCACCTATGGGTTTTTACTACAAAACAAAACAAAACGAAAAAAAAGAAAGGATAAGAGAATGCTAATTATTCTCCAGCAGCGACTCTGTGCTAGGTGTACTGGATGCTTCTCCAGAGAAGCAAAAATTGGGACAGCAACAGGATCTAGAAGGAAGTGAAATAATTTGGAATTGAGGGCTGTGATTTTCTTCTAGTGGGTCCCACTAGAAGAAAAGTTAAAAGATAAATAAATTGAAAAAGAGATTTTCTTGGAAACATTGATAACAAAATATTTGTAATAAAAAGAATGTAACAACTAACAAAGTATAGTAAGCATAAGAATTCAAATTCAAATGATGTACCAGAGAATCATAGACTAACTAAATATTGACACATTGTTATGACCACACGAGATCAAAGTTTAGACAACTTTGGAAAAGGTTCCAAAATCACTGTTACAACTATCTTGTGATGAAGTCCTTGTTCCATGTTTTTGTGTCATAATTCAACTACTTAAATTTAATTTTTGAATAAATACAAAGCTTGACCTCAATATTTCTCAGATTTACATTTCATTACAAAGTACAAAAAGTGTTGCAAACATACAGCCATCAAGAGAAGTGACTTACTGATCACTAAATTGCCAGCCATAAATCAATTCCAAAAGCTTATTCTGGCAAATACAAACCAATCGAACACTACGGTATCCTAAACAAAAAAACTATCCTAAGATGCCAGAAAAAGGAAGGAATAAAATTAGCATGAACAAAAATAAAACAGCCCATGTGTCCCATTGGAAATATAATATAATGATCGGATCACCGAATGGGGTGGTATTGTGCCGATACACGCTTTGGTGGAAGTTTTCTGAGAATGAAAAGCACAAGTGCCATTGGTACCACTTCAGTAAACTGTAGTAAAAGAAAAAAGGAAGAGAAAATATTAGAATACCTGGTTTAGAAACATGTTTCGTTTTAACTTTTAGATGAAAAATATGGAATTGGAACATACCATATAGTAGAAGAGGTCAAGAATGGGGTGATCCAGAACCTCCAAAGTTAAATCTGGATCAAATGCAGAAAATAACCTCTGCACAAAAAAATGAATTGATTAAAATTAAGATAAAAGAATTTCCTAATCTATGTTTTTTTTTTTTACTGAATTGGGGTAAATTGACCCCCCCCCCCACCCAAACACACACACACACCAAAAAGAAAAAAATATTTTTCCATGCTTGACACCCCATATACCTCCCGAGCAGAAGTCAGAAGTTTTATGTGATTGACCCCAAAATTATTTATTATAATTAAAAGTGAAAAAAATAAACTTACCATAATGCATCTAACCGAGAAGCAAGTAAAGCATATCCCGGTTACCCATCCAACCTGAATCCAATTAAAAGACAGTGCATAGCTTATTATTTGATTCAATTTTCATGTAAGCTTATTTTGGTTAAATAATTTATTAAATGATGTAAAAAAATGTGAACCAACCTCATGAAGTTTCTTGCGACGGCCTTTTGATTCAATTGGGAACCGTTTAAGCAAATTGAACAACCTATCACAAAAAAAATTCATGTGTCATGAAACTTCACAAATATTTTCTGAGATACAAAGAAAAAATAATATTAAAAACTCATATTACCTTCCTCCATAGAAGACAAAGCCAAGAACAGCCAATAAAGAAACCACTGCACGATAAAAGCCATTAAGATCAGAGGAATATAATTGGCAAAATACTTCTTTAGTTGCATAAAAACATATAAGCTAGTGTGAGGCTATAGTACTATGCATAGCGTGTATTGATCTGTACTATGGATCAATATCTCCCTTTTCAAGGTCCAAATCATTTTACATTCTTTTTTTTAATTCTATTGCTATTTTTTTAGATAGGCAGAAAATCACTTGATCTAAAGATTCTAGACCATTCAAAAGTAGTGCTTTTCTACCTCTATAAAAAAATAGTAAAAAATTTAGTCTCCAAGTATAATTTCATATGGTAATCATGTTGAACGGTTCAGATTGACTGTTTGGACTTTGCTATTTGAATTATGTAAATATTTCCATTGTTAGAAAACTATAAATGTATTGTAAATCTCTTTCCAACTACAGAAGTAGTTGAGATATAAATTATAACAACAACAACCAAGCCTTTAGTCCCAAACTATGGATATACAATTGTGCCTTATAGAATACCAAATATGTGATATACAAAATTACCTGCAATGAAGATTTTCCCAACAAGCTCAATTATATAACTGTCATCTATCCAGAGGTACATCCAAATACCAACCTGAATAAAATACAAATACCATCTGAACCTTAAAAAAACAATAATAAACAGCCAATCAGTAAAGTTAAATAGAAGAAAACAAACCTGAATAGCATATATGACAGCATTGACAGATAGATATGCTGTCCTTAGCTTGTCAGTGTGAACACTAGCCAACTGCTAAGAAACAAATCCATAATTAGTTATTTCTCAGTACATAAATCCAAGTAATTTCTCAATAACAAAAGGTTAGTTGAGACTTACTGCATTAGCCTGATAATAAATCTCAGCCCAGAATAGAACAAGGAGTGTATATGTTGAGAAAAACAGGAGCCCCGGAAGGTCTAGAAGGATTAAAGTGAACACCTGGTACAACAATATATAGATTAGTATTTCACATAAACTTATCAACTATGGAGGAGAGACAGAGAGATGCTTACCTTTGTCTTGAAAGAAAACACTTCAGCATGAAATCCAAATATGATGGCACGGACTACAACAAAAATTTCCATAGCAAAACTAGTATTCATTAGTGAAGCTTCTAGAATATTCCATACAGGTCTATGAAGCTATGCATGTATCTGAAACATTTCTGATTTAATTTACTCAACTGACACAACATAGACTGTATTCTCTATTTGTAAAATCACATTTTATTGGTTGCTGTTGAAATTATGTTCAAGGTTCTAGATAGACAATTGAGAAATATTCAGAAATCAAAATAAAACTGGAAACTATTTGCAAACCATAAATGTTTAGACATGATCTCCGCATTAATTTTATAATAAAACTCAAAACTTCAAAATGAAATATAAAGTAGGAACTTAGAAGTTTTTTTTTTTTTTTTTTTTTACCGGCATTTACAATAAAGTTCATGAGATGAAACACTTTCTGTGTAGTCCAACCAAATTCTGGCACTCTCCTTTGAATTCTGATCAATTGAATCTGCACATCAAATAGCCAAAGTACCTTCAGTTATAAGCCAAATTCCAATTTGCAAAATAGACCCAACATATTTCACATTTGCAAATATCACCCATAAGAAAAAAAAGGTTAAATAACAAAGAAAATAACCATTTTAGAAATCAACAGCTATATAATAAATATTTCCAAAAAAATAGGTTGTTAACAGAATCAATTCAAAAAGTGCTAATTCTACATATCAAAAGATATGAGGTGTATTTGCAAAAGCCCACACCTCCACTAAGGTACCTCACACGCAATTGCTCTAGTTGTAATTTTTAAACCCTAAGTTTCCACACAATAAATTGCGAACAAATTAGTAATTCTAGCTTTCACAATACAAAATTAATGAACTGGTAAACTGTACTGGAAGGCTGACAAGTGAAATATCCAAATCTCAGGGACTAAAATGTGAGAAGGAAAGAAAATTGAGGGTTGGATCCAACAAACCAAAGCTATGGCAGAGACGAGAGCATAGGAGGCAGAGAGCAAATAGAAGACTGTGTCCTGCCACTGCGGCGACTCGTTTATCTCTTTCCACCAATCAGAAATCGCCTCACCAAAGACCACACTAGCTCGCCGCGTCAGAACCAATACCTCCGCTGAGCTTCCCTCGTCCATCGCTGATTCAATACCACCTCCTCTCTGTCCCTCTTTCTCTCTTTCTCTCCTCTCTCCACAAGGAGAGTTCACAGCTGAGAAAAAATGGAAAAGGAAAGAAAGAAAAAAGAAATTTGCGATTTGGGAGCAGACTGTTCTAGAGAAGAATCTGATGCGTAAATCCGGACCACAAGTTTTACTCACTGATTTGTGGGACCGGGGTGGGACCCAAAGGAAAGAGGCCAACGTATCTCATCCTGATTTGACCTTGTATTCCGGATTCCAATTCTCTGCATTAACACAGAATTTTAATGTAGCATCTGGACCGTTCAATCTTGATGATATTGGACGGTTCGAATTCATTCTTTGTTAACTCAAAATCAGAGTTAATGCAGAGGATACTAATTTATGGTCTCGTTTCAAACTAGAAAAACCTTCTAAAAATAAATGGGTAAAGATTTTAACAGAGTAGTTTTGGCTTTGTACAGTGCACATACTATAGAATCAAAACAGCATTCCATAAGCTCTTTGCGCTGCATGAAGACGAAGCTACTCTGTTAAAATCATTAACCAAATAATTGAAAACAGTTTAAGGTGCCGACTTCAGACGTCATTATTTTGTAAACGATAAACGCATTGAATTCTTACACCGAATAGCGGGCCCCACGAGCGGAGGTTCACTTTAGTGATTTATTGGGTGTCATTCGGGTTTCGGATGTATCATCAGTTAATCAGTGAACCGAATCGAACAGTAAAAGGCCCATATTGTATCATGGAATGTAAAGTTTGACCGGCCTGATCCGACCCAACAAGCAACGGATCAGACCAAGTCTTGTACCAATTTCCTTAAAAATAAAGTACACATAAAAGTTATGATAAATTGAGACATCTAAAATTTGTTATATTGAAACCCAGAGACGCTCAACTTAGGGAGAAACGGTATGGATAATATTCGATCTGTATTTGATTCGTGTTCGAAAAATTAGATGTGGATATTTGAATATCCGTGTGAATATAAATACTGATATAGTTTTACATTTCAATTATCTATATTCAAATAATAGATATATGTATTATATATTTTAATATATATTAGAAATAAAGTATGATATTCACTACTATAATTCAGTATATATTATGAACTTCAGTAATAATATATGATCTGATCCGTATTAGCATACATATATGTCTGATATATAATCTGTATTAGTATCCGAAAAATAAAAATAAAAATACAGATATGATTTTACCACTATTCGCTCCATAAAAAGTCTCTGTTGCACGAGAGGGATGCCTTCCTTCTCCTCAACACGCTCCTTGATGCGGTCGATGGTGTCAGTGGGCTCAATGTCGATCTCAATCTCTTTGCCAGTTAGGGTTTTGACCTTGATCATGGTACCACCCCTGAGACGGAGCACCAGGTGCAGTGTCGACTCCTTTTGGATGTTGTAATCGGCCAAGGTGCGCCCATCCTCCAGCTGCTTACCAGCAAATATCAGCCTCTGCTGATCAGGCAGGATTCCCTCCTTATCCTGAATCTTGGCCTTAACATTGTCGATGGTGTCGCTGCTCGTCTTCCTAGTTAGGGTTTTCACGAAAATCTGCATCTTCTCCTCTCTTCTCTTTCGCTTCTCTGCCTTTCTCGCGCGAATTAAGAGAGAAAGTGAAGATGCCTTCTTGTTTCTTTTCTCTCTTTTTTTATTCGTACTATTCGCTCCATATATCCACTCATTTTTCACCCCTAGCTCAACCTAGTGAAGCCATTTTTTTTACCTTGCTGAAAGAAATTATCTCAATGTTTTTCAAGTCTTATGATTGACATTCTTTATCTTCACTTTTAAAGTTTCAACAATCTATTCGAACTGCTCAACATGATATTTCAAAAATTATTTACTCTCTTTTTAGATAGATAAAAAAATTATTGTTTTTGGATGGTTGAATAATAATAATTTTGTACCTATCAAAAAGAAATATAGTAAATAATTTATATATATATATATATATATATATATATGAGGAGGGATCGGATTACACCACTATTTTGGTGACATGGTGTGACAATGTCCATTTTTAAAATTTCAAAATCCAAATAGTCGATCCAAACCGTTCAATATGATGAATATATTAAGAGTAACTTGGAAATCAAATTTTACATTTTTCTGAATTTTTTTACTATTTATTAACTATTTAACAAAATCGCTATATTCAGACCGTTGAATTTTTGAACCCCTCTAAATAAACCAAAAAAAAATTCAGAAAAATGTAAAATTTGATCTGTAAGCACATTTTAACATATCCATCAAGTTGAACGTGTTGCACTTAGGGGCACCTCTAATTGCTCAAAAACTGAAATTAAATTGCAATTGAAAGTAAATAGATGAGTTTAGAGAAATTTGACACGCGGGATGTTAACGGAGTTCGGCAAAACAAAGGCCTACGTCTCCGGGGCGTCGCAACCTCTTTCTAGGTGCGCCTTTCTATTACCCAATATGAAAGGATTACAATTGTGAACCGTGAGCCCTTACAAAATGGGAAGTCACGACCAACGAGAGATGAGTGCCGGCGAGCCCTTACAACCAAGGGAAGTCACACGAGCAACTCGAGGTTTGAGCCGGCAAGCCCTTACAAACAAGGGAAGTCACACAAGCTACTCAAGAACAAGAGAAACACTCAATAGATCACTCTAACCTAATCTAGATCAAGATTAGTGAAGTAGGTTTGAGGTTGCTTGAGGGATTTTGAAGTTTTAAGCTCTCACAACAATGGAGTAGGCTAAGCTCTCAGAAAATCGCTTTTGAAATGATTAGGGTCGGCTGAGATAGATCTAAAAGTGATCCCTTCAGTCTATTTATAGTGGCAGCTCAAAAATGAGCTGTTTGACATAAAACGTTACCAACGTTTTATTAAACGTTACAACGTTTTATTCAAATGCGATTTTAGGGTTTTAAATCTCTGACAGCTTAGTAAAACGTTACCAACGTTTTATAAAACGTCACAACGTTTTAACCTATAAAAACTTGATCAAAATAGAAGTTATTTGAAGTTTAAATCTCCTTGAAACGTTATAACGATTTATAAACGTTACAACGATTTATAAGCGTTGCAACGTTGTATAAACGTTATAACGTTTATAAAACGTTACAACGTTTGTATAACGTTATAACGCTGTAAAAATGTTTCTCTTTTGATCAGTTTATTGTTTCAGATCAATGTAAAACGTTACAACGTTTTGAAAACGTTCACAACGCTTTATCCCATTTTAATCAACCTCTCACATACTTTACCAAGTTTCTGATTTTACAATTTATATTCTTGATAAAGGTCTTCGTGATTTCTTCAGTCCAAGCATGTTATACTGCAGTTCTTATTCTTCTTGGACCTACATAATCTCAAAATAGAAGAAATCGTAAAATTCAATAATTATATGTTTTTGCAAATTAGTCAAATAGACGTAAAAGATTATTGTACGAACAACAATCTCCCCCTTTTGACGATTTGCAAAAACATACAATATGAGTAAGTGCATAAATCGAAAATTTTCTAAAATTGGTTAATCCAATTTTAATTTTGCATGTCAAGTCATTTGTACCAATTTCTCCCCCTTTTGGAAATCGACGAAAGAGTGAAAAATTAGCACTAATTTAAAGTGCTCCCCCTCAAATTATGCACTCCCCCTCAATTTAGCAATATAATAACGATAACTTACAAACAAAAATAAGATTGAGGATTGTATCCAACATGCAAGATAATTCAATTTCAATTCATCACATGAAATTATGCATATTAAAATGCATAAACCATGCAAATAACACATTTCAATTCATTCAATCCAAGCAATTCAATACAACTTGTCAAGGCTCCAAGATATCCAATTAGACATATTCAAACAATTTTGTAATTTTGCAATATAGCCCCTAACAAGTTATCAAGACATACACCACATTTAAAACATCTCCATCTCATACATATCCATACCAAATTCCAAATAACACAATTCAAGCAATTCATGCAATTTAACTAAATTAAACTAGTTCAAAACAATACTATACCAATTAAACGATTTCCGTTACTCAACCAAATTAAACCAATTCAACAATTTAAATTAAACATGCAACAAACAATTCATGCAATCAACAAACAATTAAATTAGCAAGTTTTTAATTGTTTTTGAAATTGTGCGGTCTACTCGTCATTCATGGGGTCGTTTGGTGCGTCGGCCACTTCTTCTTGACCTTCAATTGGGATGTCCTCTTCTTCATCATCCAGGTCTTCTTCCTCAACCAGATTCTCACGTGCTCGTGCCGGGCTTCCCGAGGGACCATATTGCTTGATAAAGCGATTCGAGAGACTGGATTGTGCTTCATCAAGCACATTGAGAGCTCGAGCATGTGCTCGCAGTTGTTTCCTTATCTTCATTTGCCCCCTTTCCAGATTGTTGAACCTCGTTAGCGTTGCTTGATGATTTTGTTGAATCGCAAGACTTTGAGCATGCATTTGTTGGCATAACCACAACATTTGTGCTTCTTGGCCTTGTGGAGGAACAAACTCACCCGCTTGTGGCATGTATTGTGGTTGAGGTTGAGCCGGTGCCACTTCTTCTTCCGGATCCCAATATTGATTGGGTAGGGCTTCCGGATGGTTTATCCATTGGTTGATGGCTCTTGCATCGGGTTCATAGCGCCTCAGACCCGAGGGTGAATGACCATAAATCCACCCGATTTTGGTTAGGTGATCAACCAAATTGGTCGGGAAGGAGACCTCTGCTTCTTCAGGTATTTGAATACCATTAAGGCGAATGATTTTGTGAATGAGATGGGCATAGGGCAGAGAGTGGACCGTGGTTGAAAATGCACCACTTATGTGACGAAGAAAGATGTAGGGTATGTTGATCGTCTTTCCATCCAATAGAATAAGGTGACGAAGAAAGTACATGGGTCCCCACTCAAGATTGGTTTTGATTGTGACTTTGGGCATGAGAATGTTGTTGATGAAGAGAAAGAGTAGCCGATGTAGGGATGGAAGGTGAGAAACATAGATTTTTGCTCCTGCTATGTTGTTCCGGTCAAACCATTTCTTATACTCACTTGAAGTACTATCGGCATAAAGAGGCCAACTCCTCAAGGGATAAGTTTCCTCCCCGTCATTTTCAACCCCAAGCCATTGAGCCACATTACCCAGAGAAAGTGCAATATCTTGCCCGCCAACCCAAGAAGTGATAATGAAGGGTTCATCTTGTACTTTGATGTTTGCATAGAATGTGCGGGTTAGAAGATGGGTGAATGGTTCATTACAAGTCACAATTGGTTCCCAACCCCAATGATTCACATAGTCAATTATCTTGTCATCTTCGAGTTGGGAGAAGGTAACCGTTGATTTGTCAAACCGATAGCATTCGGTTATTTTCCTATTCATGAAAGAACCCACATAGTTCTCATAGGCAACAATATCCCGGAATAGGTATCTATTTGACCGGTGAATGGTCCAGTTCGGTTCTAGGTTCCCCCCACTGTTATGGCCACCCTCCGAGTCCACACGTCTTTTCTTACCCTTAGCCACCGCATCTTTCTTTGGAGCCATTAGATTAGGTTTAGAGAAAAAGTTTACCGATTGAGAAGTGAAGCACTAAACCGAGAAGAGGAGAACCCTAGAAGTGCAGTGGTGAAGCCGGATCGTCAATCCAACGGTCGAATCGCCGGATTTGCGTCTAGGGTTTAGGCTAGGGTTTTGGAGAGAGAGAGATAGAGAGAGAGAGAAGAGATTTGGAGAAGAGAATAGAGTAGAGAGAAGAGAGGAGAAGAGAAATCAAGAAGAATTTCTTGATTTGGTGGAGTAAGGTTACTAGAATGGGTAGAGAGAGAGAGAGAGAGAGAAAGAGGCGGAATAGAGGAAGAAGAAGAAGAAATGAAGAAGGTAAGAGGAAGGGACGGGTGTAGAGTTAATATAATGCCTTTTCGCTATAAAGCGTTACCAACGATTTATAAACGTTACCAACGTTTGTTAATAATACATGGTTTTTACTTAAAACGTTATGACGTTTTTGTAACGTTTTCCCAACGTTTTAATTCTCCTTTCGGACTTTTGAAATCTCACAAAGCGTTACCAACGTTTGGAAAGCGTTACAACGTTTTCACAGGTAATTTTTGCAGTTTTGGTCCCTTGTCAGGTAACCGTTGTAACGTTTTAAAAACGTTACCAACGTTTTGTATGAAACTTTTACAATGTTAGTCCCTTGTCAGAAAAACGTTGCAACGTTTATAGAAACGTCGTGACGTTTCTAAAACGTTGAAACGTTTTTTAAACGTTTGTGTAACGTTTTGGTGCACCTTTCGGACTTTTGAAGTTTCATAAATCGTTACCAACGTTTTCAATGAAACTTTTACAATGTTAGCCCCTTGTCAAATAAACGTTGCAACGTTTCCAAATCGTTACAACGTTTATGGAGTATAATTTATCTCAAAATTTTGGCTAAGTATTGGATGCAAAACGTTACAACGATTTCAAATCGTTACATAACGTTTTTATTGTTCTTTCGGACTTTTGGAGATTCACAAAGCGTTACCAACGTTTTCAAAAACGTTATAACGTTTTGTTCCTGCAGGACAGTCTTTAAATGAACTATTTTGATTGCAATTAATTATATTGAAATAAGTTATGAATATGTCTATTCTCTAAGTTCAAGCATGCCTAATTTACATCGTAATTCATTGTGTTGTTGAGTATTTGGGGGTTTTGTGAATATATGGCAATTTGTTCTTTGGTGTTGATATGTATGAGTTCAATTTCACTTTTTTTTCTATATGATCCCTAATAAAATGATGCCTTATCTCTATGTGCTTGGTTCTAGAATGAAGCACCGGATTTTTGGATATCATTATGGCACTAGTATTGTCCTACATAATTGGTATGTTGCGGAAGCGAATTTCATAATCATTCAGAGTTTGGATAATCCATAAAATTTGTGTACAACAACTATCAATGATCAAAGTATTCATTACAAGATTTAATCAAACACTCCTAACTTGTTTAATCTCCCCCTTTGTTTTTAGCAATTTGAATAAATTAGGGGAGATTTTGTATGAATTTAAACTAGTTTAGCTTTAGGAATCCAAACAACATTTGGGTTGTTGTCTCCATTCCTAAACCTACACTCTAAGGAGGTATGACCAATTTTGCAACAATAATTACAAAATGTAATTGATGGCTTTTGAGCAATAGAACCTTGTTTGAAAGTGGCATGGTATTTTGTTTTCACTTCATGAATTTTGTTCTTTGGATTAACAAATGACATATTTGTAACTCTAGATGTGACACTTTTGGTGTTGTTAGACTCAATTCTATTGTGATGTTGGGGAACATCTTTTGTTAAACCATTTCTTTGAGTTTGATTTTGTAAAACATTTTTATTTTTGAGTTCATAAAACCATCCATCCGGTCCTTTGAAATAAGTTTTGTTTGACCATTTTGGATTAAATGTGTTCCTATCACTATTTTGAAAATTTTTGTTCTTATAATTTTTATGATTATACTTATATCTAAATGCATGATTTTGTTTAGCATTTGAGGTTTGAGAGGTATTCCCTTTGTTTGACTCCTTTTGTAAGGAATTATTACCCTTTTTGGTAAAAAATTGATAAGTGGAATACTTATCACAATTAAACTTAAGTTTACAATTTTTGGAGTTTGAAGTTTGTATATGTTCCCCTTTTCCTTTTGGGCCTTGTATGTGGTTAGATTCGAATGAGGATTGACCCTTCTCGAATCCAAGACCAATTTTATCCATTTTGCGATAAGATTGTCCATTTATCAAACTATCCACATAATAAGGATCTAGACTAGTGACATTTGAAAATTCACTAGGAGACCTTAATGCCCTATTTTCGATCTCTAAGGTTTGAACTTTAACCTTTAATATGCCTATTTCACCTATGTGCGATGCTTTTAATTTTTTATTTTCAAGTTCTAACATATCATTTTTAGCAATTAATTTTTGGATAATACCTTCCTTTTCAACCAAGGTTCTATTTGAATCATCAATGAGAGATCGCAACCTAGATTCATTAGCATCGTGCATTAGGGTTTTATTTGTGAAAGTGCTTGCATCATTGGTTTCTAACCGATTGGTACACAAGTCATGGTTGGTCTCATTTGTAAGTATACAATTTTCAATATCAATTTCTCCACTATATTCTTCACCACCTTCATTTACAAATTCTTGTTCGGTCTCATAACCATCAAGACTAAGAGTTGAATGTACCTCATTTGCGAAGCTAATTGAGGCTTCAATTTCATCACCTTCCTTATTGATGTTTCTTGATTTGACAAGGTCTTTAAGGAATTCAATGGTGGTCTCATCGGTGATATTTTTGCTTGCAATAATCGAGTCGACATCAATTGCCGAGAGACCTTCATCTACACTTGCCATCAATGCAAGGTTTGTCTCTTGTTCATTTTCCGACTCCGTGTCGGATTGCTCCACCTCGCTCTCATTCGAGAATAAAGCTTGCAAGGCTTTAGCCTTTTTCTTGGCCTTGTACCCGTCCAATTTGAAGCAAGTTTGAGTGGTGTGCCCTTTTCTATGACATGCGAAGCACATCACTCTTTTGTTCTTCTCTTCTCGTTCCTTGTTGTAATTTCTTTCGAGATCTAGCATGTCTTGAAACATTTTGGATAGGAGAAGGGTGTTTTTGGAGGTTTCATGATCAATTTTATTTATAAATTGATCATTTGAGAGACAAGTGTTTGATGAGCTAGAAGGTTTTCGGTTTTGAGCCGGAAAGGCCATGGTTTTGAATTTTGAACTTTGCTTTGGGTTTCCGGATTGCCGAAGTTTCTCTTCGAAGCTTCGTAAGTGTGCATAGAGATCATCCGGTGTGAGTGAGTCATGTGTGCCTTGGATTGCTTCTAGCGCACTCACCAAGCCGGACCATTTGTCTCTCATGAGCATAATCCTCAATAGCTTCCCTACAATTTTATTGTTAGAAAGCGGTTCTCCCAATTCGGTAAATTCATTTTGGATATGCATAAGTCTATTATACATATCCTCAATGCTTTCGCCATCTTCAACCTTAAAGGTTTCAAATTTGGCTTCTAAACCGGTTAATTTGGTTCGTTTAATTTGGGTATTTCCCTCATACCGATTTACAAGGGCATCCCACATTTCTTTTGCGGTTGAAGAGCTACCAAGGATCAAGGCAACCGATTCACTAACCAAGTTAATTATGACATTAATTGCAAGATCATTGTCTTTCTTGGTTTGTTTGGATTCGGGAGTCTCGATTTTAATGTCGGTGGTAGTGGTAGTGAATATTGGTGTATACCCCTTGTTAACCACATCCCATAACTCAAGAATGTTTAGATAATTGATCATGGTTTTCTTCCAATGCATAAAATTTTTGGTCGAATTGCCAAAAATTAGGGGTTCCTTCACGGGTCTATAGGGTGCCATTTTGACAAGTTGATCTAACTCTAATTAAGTGTGTCTTAATTCGAGTAACTTGCTCTGATACCACTTTGTTGCACTTAGGGGCACCTCTAATTGCTCAAAAACTGAAATTAAATTGCAATTGAAAGTAAATAGATGAGTTTAGAGAAATTTGACACGCGGGATGTTAACGGAGTTCGGCAAAACAAAGGCCTACGTCTCCGGGGCGTCGCAACCTCTTTCTAGGTGCGCCTTTCTATTACCCAATATGAAAGGATTACAATTGTGAACCGTGAGCCCTTACAAAATGGGAAGTCACGACCAACGAGAGATGAGTGCCGGCGAGCCCTTACAACCAAGGGAAGTCACACGAGCAACTCGAGGTTTGAGCCGGCAAGCCCTTACAAACAAGGGAAGTCACACAAGCTACTCAAGAACAAGAGAAACACTCAATAGATCACTCTAACCTAATCTAGATCAAGATTAGTGAAGTAGGTTTGAGGTTGCTTGAGGGATTTTGAAGTTTTAAGCTCTCACAACAATGGAGTAGGCTAAGCTCTCAGAAAATCGCTTTTGAAATGATTAGGGTCGGCTGAGATAGATCTAAAAGTGATCCCTTCAGTCTATTTATAGTGGCAGCTCAAAAATGAGCTGTTTGACATAAAACGTTACCAACGTTTTATTAAACGTTACCAACGTTTTATTAAACGTTACCAACGTTTTATTAAACGTTACAACGTTTTATTCAAATGCGATTTTAGGGTTTTAAATCTCTGACAGCTTAGTAAAACGTTACCAACGTTTTATAAAACGTCACAACGTTTTAACCTATAAAAACTTGATCAAAATAGAAGTTATTTGAAGTTTAAATCTCCTTGAAACGTTATAACGATTTATAAACGTTACAACGATTTATAAGCGTTGCAACGTTGTATAAACGTTATAACGTTTATAAAACGTTACAACGTTTGTATAACGTTATAACGCTGTAAAAATGTTTCTCTTTTGATCAGTTTATTGTTTCAGATCAATGTAAAACGTTACAACGTTTTGAAAACGTTCACAACGCTTTATCCCATTTTAATCAACCTCTCACATACTTTACCAAGTTTCTGATTTTACAATTTATATTCTTGATAAAGGTCTTCGTGATTTCTTCAGTCCAAGCATGTTATACTGCAGTTCTTATTCTTCTTGGACCTACATAATCTCAAAATAGAAGAAATCGTAAAATTCAATAATTATATGTTTTTGCAAATTAGTCAAATAGACGTAAAAGATTATTGTACGAACAACAGAACGGTTTGGATCGACTGTTTGGACTTTGAAAATGGACGGTGTCATTCCATGTCACCAAAAAATGGTGTCATTTGATCCCTCCTCTATATATATATAGGGTCTGTCTAAATTACTGCTTGCAGCATTTCAGTAGAGGTGTTGTTGGGGCTATATTTAGCTGTGTGATGTTCAAATGACAAATCTAACAAATCTAAACCGTTAGATGTTTAATCTATATTATAATCTACTTGGAGACCAAAATTTATATTTTTTTGAAATTTTTTTTACTATATATTAAGCTGGTTTGATACCTAGAGTATCAGATCTAAATTGGTCCCATGATTGTGACTTGAGTGCTCAATATTTGCTCCTTGGAAAGCAAAACTTGTTTGGATTGAGAAAAGGGAGCAGTCCCGTGTCCTTCGCCCGACCCATGTAAATATATCTAGTTACATACCAAGTGCATTCATGAGGGCGTGGTTTAGACCCGTTACAACAGATCCGAATCTGTTGTTATTCAAATGCGATAACATGAATTTATTATTTCAAATTCAACAGTTAGATTTTTCTCATGTGTGAAATTCAACGGTTAGATTTGGAATAACAGGTTGCTGTTATTAATTTCTATCACAATTAGCAAAGATAAAAGTGTTTTTATCGATAATATCTTTGCGATACTTTTTTTTTTTTAAAGCTCGTAGGTGATTGCACTTATTCAATGATTTACAAGGTAACTATTACGTAGGTTTCTTTTGTTTAAATTTAAAAAAAAATATAAAATTTTTTTATACATTAAGCTACTTGTAAAATTATCTAATTTGTTATATCTTGAAATAACAGATTTGTGAGGTCAGAAAATGCGAATTGGTCTATTCGTGCCCAACAAGTAGGGCCTTCCAATTTTCTTCTTTGAGAATGTAGACACAACAGTATTTTTTTCAAGCTACATGTCTGGCAGACTATATATGCCACATCACATCTTTCCTTGAGGACAAAATGTCTTCTTCTTTCCAAAATCAATGCTGCCCAGAGGAATGAACAGCTAAAAGGCACTGAATCAAACCGACTAAGACAGTCACCACTTAAAGAGGAGGAAGAGGGCACTGATTCAAATAGGACCGGGACAATCACCACTCAACTGAGAAGGTACTGAATCAAACTGAATCAGGAGTTGAATCAACCAGATCAGAACAACCACCACTCAAAAAGGAGGTAGAGAAAGAGAAAGAAGAAGAAGAAGAATAAAAAGACTCACCATTCAACACAAAACTGACATGTACGAAATAAGTACTTATTCGGAAATAGCACAAGGTCCAGTATTATTTGTTCTTCGATTCGTGCAGATGAGTTTGAGATAGTTGTTTGCTAAACCCGTTAGGGGTTGAACCCGTTTTGCCCGGTCCATACCCGTTACCCGTGGTATCCGTACCCGCTGCCTGGGTATAAACGGGTAGACGGGTAGACGGGTACAGGTAATAAACGGACTGGACAACATAATTTTGAAAAAAACCCGTTGTACCCGTACCCGTCTACCCGCCAACCCGTACCCGCCTACCCGTACCCGTCTACCCGTACCCGTACCTGACCCGTTACAAAATTTGAATTTCAAAATTTTTTTGGCGGCACCCCTATAGAATTCAGATCCAGTGCAGTACCTGACTGAGTAGAATGAGATCTGAGTCATCAATTTTAATTTGGCATGAATCTCAAAACGGACCCCTATATCTAAACTCCATCCGGGATATGTCCTTTAACTTGGCACGAATCTCAAAGCATAAAAATCAGAAAAAAATATAAAAGAAAAAAAAAAACCCGCCCGTACCCGGAAAACCCGTACCCGTCAACCCGCAACGGGTACGGGTAATAAACGGGTAGGGTAGTGGTTTTGGGAAAACTACCCGTCTACCCGTTGCGGGTTGTACCCGTACCCGTCCTACCCGTTTACCCGCCCTACCCGTTACCCCTAACGGGTTACCCGGAACGGGTCACGGGTAACCTGTTAGCAAACCACTAGTTTGAGATATCTCAGAGTAGGGGTGCAAACGGATTGGATACGAATCAAATAGTGATAAAATTATATTCGTATCTATTTTTATTTTTCAAATACAAATACAGATCAGATATTATATGAATACATATATGATATTAATTAGGTGAATATGAATATTCTTTTTCTTATATTAACAAATAATATAATTTTTTTCATAATAGATATTAAACTATATAATGAAATCTGCTATGGTGCTATGCGTAGCATAGAGGCCCTTTGTGCAACAACTCAATATTTGACTTTTCAAAATCCTAACGGTCGATTTGAACCGTTGATCTTGTTCTCCATATTAATATGTGTTTAGAGACCAAATTTTACAGTTTTTGGAATTTTTTTACTATTGTTTTAGATTTATTGAAAATCGGTTTTTTTATGGTCCAGATTTGCTGAAAACAACGATTTTCAATAAATCTAAAAAAATAGTAAAAAAATTTCAAAAAATGTAAAATTTGGTCTCTGACCGTTAAAATTTTGAAAAGTTAAATATTGAGCCGTTGTTTTTAGAAAAGTTAAATATAGCATGCCAGCATATACCTTATAATATATATATATATATATATTTAGGCTGGGGTGCTATGGATAGCATAGTGGCCTCTATGCTACGGCTCAATATTCGAGTTTTCAAAATCCAAACGGTCGATCCGAACCGTTCATCTTATTCTCCATATTAATATCTACTTGGAGACCAAATTTTACATTTTTCTGAATTTTTTTACTATTTATTAACTATTTTACAAAATTGTTGATCCAACGGTGACTACACAAAACAGTAAAACCGTTGGATTAGCGATTTTCAAAGTGGCTTAATAAATAGTAAAAAAATTCAGAAAATTATAAAATTTGGTCTCCAAGCAGATATTAATATGGAGAATAAGATGAACGGTTCGGATCGACCGTTTGGATTTCGAAAACTCGAATATTGAGCCGTAGCATAGAGGCCACTATGCTATCCATAGCACCCCAGCCTAACTCATATATATATATATATATATAGAGGTAGGCTAATATACAATCGATTGTTCCTAGCCTCCCGTACAACCTAGTCGTTTTTCGATTTTTAAAGTCCAAATAATCGATCCAAACCGTTAGATGTGATCTCCATATTAAAATGTGCTAGGAGACCAAATTTTATATTTTTTGGAATTTTTTTACTATTTATTAAGCCACTTTGAAAATCTCTGATCCAACGGTAGCTTCTGATTTTATTGTTTGGTTAAGTTATCATTTTTTGGTGACATCGGATGACACCGTTCATTTTCAAAGTCCAAACAGTCGATCCAAACCGTTCAACTTGATGGATATGTTAAAATGTACTTGCAGATCAAATTTTACATTTTTATGAATTTTTTTGGGTTTATTTAGAGGGGTTCAAAAATTCAACGGTCTGAATATAGCGATTTTGTTAAATACTTAATAAATAGTAAAAAAATTCAGAAAAATGTAAAATTTGATTTCCAAGTTACTCTTAATATATTCATCATATTGAACGATTTGGATCGACTATTTGAATTTTGAAATTTCGAAAATGGACATTGTCACACAATGTCACAAAAAAAGTGGTGTAATCCGATCCCTCCTCTATATATATAATTAAAATTTAAAATTAGATCGTATTCTCACATATATTCATATATTATATATCGACATATATTTCGGATAATATCCAATCCTTTTCCCCCCCTTATCTCTGAGAGGATGCGAATTATGCATTGCCCGCCCACACCGTCTTTACGCTTTTATTTATTTCTCTACTCTTTTGTCTTTTTCCGTTGCAAAGTAAACCGCCATTCCATTAAGCAGGTTGAATGGCCACGATCAAGATTAAGTGCCCACGTGGCCACATTAGATGGTCAGGTGGCCATCCCATGAAATGTGGGGCCCCTACCTTTACTTCTCTCCGTTCCATCCGCTGAAAAACGGCCGAACACGCAACACCATAAGGAATGATGCGTCTCCCCCATGTCCAAGTTTCAGAATACTCAGTGGACATTTCGGATGTTTTCTGTTTGATACTGCGCACGCTGTTTTTAGGATTATCACGTGGATTGTCCTTACGTGGCGAATCTGTTGCCACGTTAGCGTTTACCACTTTACCTAAGTATTCAATTTTTACAGAAATGGCCTTGCAGTATTGCTCCAATTTTCAACAATTTACTATATTATTTTAGATACAATTTGATGGTTTGTTAATAATGATTTTATACTTATTTAAAAAATAGCAGTAAAATATTTTAAATAAGAGTAGTGTTAAAATGTCAAAAATTTTATTAATAACCTATAAAATAAATAAATAAATTGAAAAAACATTTTTTTATTAATAACCTATAAAATTTTCATTTTGTACCTCACTAAAAATATAGTGAAAACATTTTTTTTCCTTTTCTTATTAATTGGAAAAAAGAAAAACTAAGCTCATTATAATTTGTCATTGCCCAAAAAATGCAATTATCTCAAACACAGAATTTTTTATTTTTAGAAATGTATTTAACATTTTGTAAAGAATCAAAAAGATGAATTTTTTTTTTTGCAATGTCAATAAGAGACCATAATTTAATTTGATTCCTTTAGTCATTTTCTAGGAAATCAAAGTAATTATTGATTAAGTTTTTTAGAGCGTTTGTGTTGATATCATAATTTTTTATGGCTAAGGATTGAAATACGTATAAATACTCTCAAGAAACCAAATTAATAAATCAATTTCTTCTAATACATTAAAAAAAATATCTTTCCCTTTCTAACAAAATATATTTATTTGTAAAAGAGTGAGTCTATGGTACTATGCATATCACGTGTTGTTACAGTGCTACGGCTCTATATTTGAGTTTTTAAATCCTAACGGTCGATCCGATCCGTTCATCTTGTTCTCCATATTAATATGTATTTGAAGACCAAATTTTATATTTTTTGAATTTTTTTTACAATTTTTTAGATATTTAGAAAATCACTTGATCTGAAAATTCTGGACCATCCAAAAACAGTGATTTTCAATAAATCTAAAAAAATAGTAAAATAATTTCAAAAAATGTAAAATTTGATCTCCAAACACATTAATATGATCGAATCGACTGTTAAGATTTGAAAACTCGAATATAGACTCACTCTTTGTAAAAATAAAAATTCTGCCTCAAACATGTACGCGTGGCGATAGAGTAATTATAACAACTTCGGAGGCTTATAACAATTAGTTGGTCTCTATATAACGACCCCAACGTGGATAGTACTTTCCATTTATAGTTCATAACAGACCATTTCACATATATAGATATATTCTATACAAATCAAGAGAAGATAAAGAAAAGAAAGGAAAAGCCCAAAAAGTAAGAAAAAGAAAGATGAACATGAAGAGTAGGAAGAGATGGAGATTATTTTTTTTTCCTTTTTTTTTTTTGATGAAAAGAGATGGAGATTCAGTCATTCAGAAGGCATATGTACATAAATATGCCTCACCATATAACTAAGCTATATATACACATACATATATACATACATACATATGCATATACACATTAGACATATACACCTATATAGAGATATATGTAGCTACTAAGCTACCTATTTGAAAGTAATATGTATATATATATATATACGTATACATGCGTATGTATGTACATGAGCTAGCTAGCTAGCTCGATCGGGTGTTTTGGTTGATATATGCATGGTTTTCGGTGAAGGATGATATATACGCACACAGTTTGAAGGGCACAGTTGATGACGCGCACAGTATCGAGGCACAGTAATCGATGTTTTTTTCTTTTTTATTTTTCTTTTATTTTTTTTGCTTTGAAGAAATACTCTATATATGATGTCTTAGTATTAAAAGAGTAGGATTTAATAAAATAGTTTTATGTTTCTGTTCTCCTTGTTTTAGTATATTATTTGCTTGTATCGTACTTGTTTAAAGTGCGCTAATCCTGACTCTGGTGGTTTGGTACCGGGTGATGACAGGTACCAGTTTAAGGTTGAACAAGGTATATGTATTGCATTGCATTGTATGTTTTGCAATTACTTTCTAATTTGTCTCTGATTATAATTAATAGCTAATATATGAACCGGGCCCAAAAGCCAATAAATTAGATTAAGCAGTGATTAAATACAAATGAAAATAGAGGGTTTTTACTTCATTAATTAATAATTTTTAAATTTAAGGTAAATTTTACGGAACTTCTTTAATATATATTCGAGAAAAATTCAGATCGAATAGTCCGAATCCGAACTTAAAATTTGAGTTACCTTAAGAATCCAAATTCAATCAATCAATCAACCTTCACTCAAAATGTTGGGGCCGCACTGTGTAGATGAAAAAAAGATGCGCATTACGACTTACTACATTATTGAGAAAAACTATATTTCAAAAAAAGTATACACAAATGCCAGCTTAAAACGGGATTAAAAATTACATAATAAATTTTGGACATGCTAATAAATGTTTGTTCAATTTATATGTTTATTTTTGTTTGTTTACGTTGTATTATTGTTGGTCTCTTGAAATTTGATGAAGAAAGCACCTGAGATAATTAATTCCTTGGAAACTAAAAAGAGGGCTTATAGTTTTCATGAAATAAAATTCACAATAAAGATGTACATTTCAAATCATGAATTTTGATGAAAAGAACAAGTAAAATTTAACAGGAAACTCAATGAACAAGATTAAAAGAGGATGGAGATATTACGGGGTTCACAAAATGGGAGATGCGAGTAATAGCTGGTCATACGGTTTCTAGTTTTCAGTAGGCAAAACCGCAAAAGAGACGAAGTAGAGCTGTAGCCTGTAGAGGGAGCTCTCTAACAATACAACCTGACAATGGACCCCACTATTAGTGAAAGAAATAAACGAGGACGGGTTTGCGCTAATACAAAAAGAAAAAAAGTTAGTTTGGACTTGGTCTTGAAGAACTGAACCAGTAAGGCCCACCTCCAAATGTCACAGTTCACATACTCCAAGTCCATTTAGACTACTAATCCATTGTTACATTTCTTATTTAATTTGACTTACGAAACCCCACCTCTCTGCTTCTCTATGCCAGTGGGGAATAATATCCTCTGCGGAGTCGTTCCTGTAGAGTTGTTCTGTGCGAAGTTTTTAATCTGATTCGTTCGTTTCGAATTGAATGGAACATATTATATTTTGCCTGAATTTGAAATTTTTTTTTTCAAAATTTTCAGAGCTTTTAATCTAATCTATTCGATATGAAACAAATAAATCAAATTAAAAACTTCACACGCAATGACTCAGCAGAGAATACTATTCCTGCCAATGGGTCCCATTTCTTTATTTCTCTGAACCGTAGGCCCCAATTCGTCAGCCTATTACTCTTCAGTCTTCACAGTTGCTACTACTTGCTAAGCTCCATTTCTTCAAATCTGTTCCTCGATTTCTCCGTTCTTCCTGCACTCAGCACAGAATCGCCTCAGGAGAATAATTAGGAATTAGGATTCTCTTCGTTCTCCGTTCTTCTTACTCTGGTTTGAATCTCTTTTTTATTTTATTGAAGATATTTACAAAACAAGGCCGAATGGTGGGACAAGTTGCTCGGCCCAATTGTAATTTTCTCGGCCCAGAAGAAAGACAGCCCATAATGCTAAATTTACTTTCATCCACTTGCAATCTACAAACATCTCCCCATCTGGATAAGCATCTCTATTCCTCCTCCGTTCCCCGTTCTTCTTATTCTGGTTTGGAGCCTCTTTTCTCTTTTCCTTTTGTTTTTTTCTTAATTGTTCAGTTTTAGTTCAATTTGGATGCTTTAGACTTTAGATATACCACATTATGTTGCCAAAGAATTGATATAATGCTCACTTATTCTACATTAATCTTATGGTACATATAATTGGTGGTGGCTGTGTATAAAGCTGCTCCTAATTCTCTTACTTATCTGTGGTTAAATTCATATTCCTACATAATTGCATTATTGCTTGCCATATGTCAATTAATTAAATGCTATTTTCTTTTAATGCAGTATTAGTAAAAAATAGAAGCACAATTTGTTATTTGGAAGTGAAGCTCAACCTTGTTAGATAGAATTTTTGAAAGAGGCTAAAGGAAGAAATGGTGTGTGCCTTATCACTTGCCCCCTCCTCTTTGCTTTCACCGCCCACATCCAAATCCCAATCCTCCAAATTTTCTTCTCATCGAGGTCTCTTCCTTGTATGCTGTGTGTTCCCCCAATTTAAATCTCGACCCCACAAAAAAATTGATAAACCAAATTTACCACCTACTACTACTTATCCCCCAATTAATATCAATTTGGACGATCTTTTTGTAAAGATTGAGACGCCACCTCAGCAACAAAGGAAGGAGAAGAAGCGGAAGGCGGGGAAAAAGCAGAAGGGGAAGCAACAGAAGGAGGATGTCATTACTACCAAAGGTGCGCGTCGCAAGTTTGATCGGCTGTTGGATCCTCTAGCTGACATCCGTGAATTCAATAATTTCTTTTCCGCCTTAGTTCGCACCAAAACTTTAATCAACCTTGTATTTTCCTTCTTCACCCGCTTAACCCAAGTTGAAAGAAGCTATCCTGATGAGTATACCTATAAGATCTTGATGGAATGTTGTGTGAAAACAAATCGGGTCAGCCTAATGTTTAGTTTTCTGGGACGGTTTCTCAAAGAGGGTCGCAGCACTAATGCTCATATCTTTTGTCCAATACTGAAAGGTCTCTGTGACGACAGTAGGGTTGGTGAGGCTGTGATTGTGGTGCTCGACAAAATGCTGAAGTTTGGATGCCGGCCTAGTGTTGTGAACTACTCCATTGTTATCAATGGGATGTGCAAGAAAGGTGAAATTGAGAAGGCAATGGATTTTCTACTGTATATGATTTCTAAAGGATGTGTACCAAATGTTGTGATCTACAGTACTCTTATAGATGGGTTGTACAAAAAAGGTGAATTTGAGAAGGCAATGGATTTACTACGCCATATGGTTTCTAAAGGGTGTCGTCCTAATGTGGTGACCTACAACATTCTTATTGAAGGGTTGTGTAAAAGAGGTGAAATTGAGAAGGCGGTGGATATTTTACATGAAATGATTACTAAAGGGCATCAGCCTAATGTCATAACCTACAATACTCTTATTAACGGTTTGGGTAAAAGAGGTGAAATTGAAAAGGCAATGGATATTTTACGCAATATGATTACTAAAGGGTATCAACCTAATGTCATAACCTACAGCACTCTTATGGATGGTTTATGTTAAAAAGGTGAAATTGAGAAGGCAATGGATATTCTAGATGACATGATTTTTAAAGGCCTTAAGCCTGATGCCACAACCTATAATACTCTTATTGATGGGCTATGCAAGAGAGGTGAAATTGAGAAGGCAATGGATTTTGTACATGGCATGATTTCTAAAGGGGTTGAGCTTAATGTCGTCAACTATAGCTCTCTTATTGATGGGATGTGCAAGAACGGTGAAAATGACAAGGCATTTGAATTTGTAAATAACATGATTTCTAAAGGGCATAAACCTGATGTTGTGACCTACTCCATTTTTATTAATGGGTTATGCAAGCAATGTGAAATCGAGAAGGCCATGGATATTTTACATGATATGAATTCTAAAGGGATTCGTCCTGATGTTGTCACCTATAATTCTCTTATTGATGGGATGTGCAAGAATGGTGAAATTGATAAGGCATTTGATTTTCTAAACAGCATGATTTCTGAAGGGCATGAGCCTGATGTTGTCACCTATAACTCTCTTATTGATGGGATGTGCAAGAAAGGTGAAATTGAGAAGGCAATGGATTTTGTACATGGCATGATTTCTAAAGGGGTTGAGCTTGATGTGGTCAGCTATAGCTCTCTTATTGATGGGATGTGCAAGAATGGTGAAATTGATAAGGCATTTGATTTTCTAAACATCATGATTTCTCAAGGGCAGGAGCCTGATGTTGTGACCTACACCATTTTTATTGATGGGCTGTGCAAGAACGGTGAAATTGATTTGGCTCTGGATTATTTAAGTGACATGATTTCTAAAGGGTGTGCTCCTAATGTGGTGACCTATAACACTCTTATAATTGGGTTGTGTAAAAAAGGTCAAATGGAGAAGGCAATAAGATTTGTAGATGACATGATTTCTAAAGGGCTTGAGCCAGATGAAAATACGTATAGGATTCTAAAGGCCTTCTTTGAGCCAGGTGTTCTCTTAAGAATAAGTGGTCTGTGCAAGAAATGGGAAATTAATTGAGACTGCTTGTGAACTGGTATTGTAATGGAACTTCCTCGTGGTGGCTAGTTTGCTTGTTTGATAGGAACATATATGGTGTGCTATTTTCTTAATTGTTGTGTAGAGTAATGTACTCAGTTGTTATGTTTGAGTTTAATTTTTCTTGGTATTTATTGATCTATTTTGGTCTATTTTGGTGTGCTATTTTCTGCTTTTATTGATCTATTTTGGTCTTATGGTTTTATATAATTCTTCTGCCCAGTTTTTCAGATTATTTTTTTTCCAAAACTTAGCATGCGAAAAAAGATGGAACTATATGTCTACTTTAGCTCAATGTTGAAATGCAAATATGTATAAACAAATTTATTTAAAGTAAAACTAATTGATGTTGTCCTTGGGAGTGCAGGGAGCAGTCAAATAAATTGTGTTTCTTTGTAATGTCAGAACTGCATCCAGGTCCTCGTCAGAAGATGTTTCCACTTTCCAGTCACAACTTAACCTTGTCATCACTTTATGCTCTTTCTCCCTCTCTGCTGCAAAACCATTTTGATTTATTTAATTATTTCTCCTTTTCATGAAGATAATTTCAACTATAATCATGTAATAAATGACCCTTTGTTTCAATTCTCTAATTCTTGTTGTGTCAGTAGTTGTTTGTAATATTAATTAATTAGTTGTAATTTAGTTTTTAGGTTGATTATCCCTTGAATTCAGCCTTTTTCAAAACAGAACAATGTTAGATTAGTTGGATCAATCGATTTTATACAAATAATTGGGGATTGCCTTCTTTTATTACTAGATCTGAGCTGGAGGTAACTGACAGGTATATTCTTGTATTTAAAACAGATATCAAGTCAAGAGACCCTAAGAAGCGAATGAACAAATGGGTGTTAAGCATTGTGAAGATTTTTTGTTTTTATAGTTAATAGACCAATTTCACTAATTGTTTCACTAATTGTTTCACTAATTATCATTTCTATTTTTTCTGAATGGGAATGGCTCCAAGAAAAAACCAAGTAAATTGGGAAATAAAAGGCTACAATGCATGGAAGGTGTTTGAGAAAATGTCTTTGTGAAGGCTGAAAGATTGTTAACACAGTTCATCCCATTGTGATTAACCCAAGTCACTTCTTTTACTGCAGGTAATGTTTTTTTTACTTCTTTCTTGTATTTTTTTCTCCAACACACTGTTAAATCCCCCTCCTTCCCCTTCTTTTAGAAAAAAAAAAAATAGAGATAACTGGATCTGATACTTGTTACATTGCAGTTCATACTATTATTATCTTGTTGTATTCTTAATTTTGAGTTGAAATAGATTATCTGTGGTTTTGTTGCATTTTAACACAAATCATAAATGCATCTTGTTTGGGAATAAGTCTGAATTGCCTGCCTTGTTTCTGGCATGCACATCATTTGCGGAGATGTTGCTGTCTATACAAATATATCTATGATTTGAGGGATGTCAGCATTCCAACTGTATCATAGAAAAGTTTAGAGATGAATCGGAAAATAAAAGGCTACAATGCATATAAGGTGTTTGAGAAAATGTCTCTGGGAAGGCTGAAAGGTTGTAAGTGCAGTTCGTCCCATTGTACTTCACCCAAAGACACACTGATGGGTTGGGTCATATTGGGCTCTGGTTGTAAATCGTTGAGGTTGCATCAGCTCTTAGAGTTGCAGGAAAATTGTGGGAAAATTGCTGGTTGGAGTTTCAGATCTTTGGAATATGATCCAGGAAACCTTTTGCGGTTCAACATTAAGTGGTACATATGGTATATATCATGTCTAACAGGTTCACAGAACTTTAGCGGGTGAGTTTGGTCAGTGTTGGTGATGTGCATACCTTAACCAAAACACCAGGCAGTTTGAAAGTTTTAACATTTGAAAGACACTCAGTCCAACTCAGGTGAGTATCCCCTGTGGTATCATAACTCCCTACCAAGCTAAAATTATTTTGGTACCTACTTGAATGGAAACCATTTCGTGTCAGATTAAAACGGATGATTCAAATCTTATTGTACATGCATGGTAACTCTGAGCACACACTCAAGTCTACACTGAATAGCAAAGTTTGGACACTTGTCTGAATTAGTTGCGATATTTCGAATGATGGCTCCTAAGGAATTGCAAATATACTTTTGAGATTTCAGAACTGACACCTGGTCCTTGTCAGAAGGTATTTCCAGTCACAACTTAATTCTGTACTAATGTTTCCTTGTAAGCGAACAATGTTAGATTAATTGGATCTATTGCTTTTATCCTAATAACTGGGGATTGCTTTCTTTTATCCTAATTCTTCTGGTCAATAGAACAATTTTACTAATTGTTTCAGTAATTATTATCTCTAGTTTTTCGGAAGGGGGTGGCTCAAAGAAAAAGCCAAGAGGTGAATGGGAAATAAAAGGCTACAATGCATACAGGATGTTTGAGAAAATGTCTCTGTGAAGGCTGAAAGATTGTTAGCACAGTTCATCCCATTGTGATTAGCCCAAGTCACTTATTTTATTGCGGGTAACTTTTTCTTACTTATTTCTTGCATCTTTTTCAGAGTTTAGCTTCACAAATCATCACTGTTCTGAGTTTCTTCTTTGCACATGAACCTATTGAATAGCCTGCCTTGTTTCTGGCATGTGTTTCAGATGTCATTTCCCATGGACATTAATTCTGACAATGCAGGAGTCATTTTGTAGAGCATGTCATCTTTACTAAGGGCAAACCTGTCATTTGAGAATAATTATTTATCAAATTCTGCAAACCAATACCTGATGCTTCTGGGCATCATTTCAAATGTTACAGGTCTATGGCCATCCTGAACTTCCATCAATACAAATCTGATATTTTCATGCCAACAATAAGAAAAAACAAAGAAAGGAAACTTCTTAAGGTCTTGTTGATAATTTTAAATATATCGAGTACTTGATGAGTTGATGTATCAACTGAAATTCACTCGGGAAGGTGACTGGGACACTGAACTTAGAAAGACGTGGCACAGAGCCTGTCAGGTCTGCTACCAGTTAAGAGTGATAAGTTACTTCTGATTTGACCAAAGAATTGCATGTTTTGGCAGTAGAGAGGTTGGAGAAGCTGGTTGGTGGGCCTGCTAATGTGTTTATGCATGAGATTGAGTTGTATGGGACTATGTGTTGGGACAAGTATCCTCTCCATTACTGTAAAAAGATTCCCTTCACTTTACGGTTTGAGATTAACTACCAGCTGTTTTGGGTTTTGGGCTAGCACAGGGGGCAGTATTATTGGGCTTTGACATTCGTGCCAAGTTAAAAAGAACGGTCCAGATCCAGTAATCTAAAAGATTTCCTATTCCGGTACCGGGGAGGATTTGAATTCGGCATAAGCTTGAAGAGATCTGTAATTGTTTATAGAGCTGGCTTGAAAATCAAATAAACACTAACTGATATGAGGATTTAGACTACATATCAACATCAGCGAAATATATTCATTGTAATTATATTTATTGTTGCAAACATGTACACTAATGTTGTAATTAAGTTCTTACAAGGTAGACCCTTTATATGACAAAATCACATGATATAAATTACAAGGTATGCCAACATTACATAGTCCAGCTGGTATGACATTGATGTCATATGACATAAACTTCAAAAATTATTGGATAGATTTCAAACAATAAATTCAAACCGTTATTCAAACCCGATTGAATATACGAGTGATGCATTTACATACCAATTATATTTTTGAGTTATTTTAGTATCAAATCAAGCGTTGAAAAATGAATGCATTAAAATTAACTTAAAAATCTCACATTTGACTGTTTGACTTGGTACTAAATAAACTCAAAAAATTATAAATTTTGCATGTAAATGCACAAAAATAAAGCATATTGATTTGAATGGTTTTTTCGTTTGAAGTCGATTCAATAGGTTTTAGAGTTAGTATTATATTATATAGGTTGAAATGACACTAATGTCATACTATAGCTGGACTCAACATTACATATATTCGACCAAATGAAATATGAATTATCTGCTCTAATACAACCATAAAAGGTAAATAAAATGAGCATAACATTGTTATTGCATGGGTGATGTCATTGCCAACAAATTGTATAATCCAAATAAAAAAATATCAACAAGTTACTGAGATTTATAAATCTCACAAGAATCCGGCTATGCTACTTATATAAACATATTATGACATATGATTATAAGTCATATATTCATTTTTAAAGTACAAACAATAAATTTAAACCGTTCAAACCGATATCTTTCTTGAGATCCTCGTTGATATATAAATTTTCTAAAATTTAAAATTTATTTAGTATGAAGTCAATTGGTACAAAAATGATAGTTTTTGTACACATCTTGATGCATTATTTTCTAAAAATCTTCATTTTAAAAGTGTCTAAAAAAATAATAATTTTTTTCAAAAAATGTACAGTTTGGCCTTTGAGCACTTTTAAGATAATTTTGAATAATTTGAATTGACAATTTAAACTTTGAATACGGACATATAACTTATAGCATTTGTCCTGATATGTTTATACAACTAGCGGCCAGACTCTTAACAATATTTTGTATGAAGTAATATTTATCAGTATATCACACATGCTCACGAGTATCTGACCCAAAAAATAAACAAGCTAAAAAATAGTCTCTAATTCTAGCATCATTCATGGATAAACTTTTCACCACCAATATTATAAGGATGATTAAATTTAGAAAACAAATAGAGAAGTGAGATTAAATTTACAACATCTTAAATAAACTATCAAGTATTATCTGGCCTCTCTGCAATTAGCTTGGTTTCTTGTCGGCTTATAAAGGAAAATTATAGAGAATATCAAAGCAAAATTGATTCAAATATAGAATATATAATCTAAACTTGTAGTGAATATATAATCAACAAGGAGATAATTATAGACCATCTTCAAAATTTCTTGTATTCTTCATCTTCTCCAATCAATAACAATAATTCTTGGTAGCTCCATTTTTTCCATCCTTGAAAAGGGAGAGATTAAGCAGTACCAGAAGAATTCCTTTTTACAAAAATTCTACTTGCATTCACTCCATTCTATATATCCATCCATGTCACTCTCCATTCTAGAAACCATAGGTTGTGTAAGTCGAATGAAAAAGATGACAAGAATGCATATGTTCAGCAATGCGGGATATTCTTTAGATAAGAATATCAACAAAGGTAAATTCCTCGAATCAACAATTTTTGATGTTGGTGGGCATGATTGGATATTTGGATTACCCTGTACTCCTCAAATGGTTTCAATGAGGCAAAAGATCGATGATGACATATCAATATTTCTTCACCTCAAAAGAAAATCAGAATTAATTTGTAAGGGCACAAGTTAGTTTTACTATCTAGACCAAAATATATGTCCTTTACCCTTATTAAGAAAATCAACAAGAATTGCATGTTTCAACTGATAGGAATCGTGCCTATCATTTATTTGCTAAAAGAATAGTTTTGGAGTCAAATATCAAGGATGATTGTTTTGCAATTAAAAGTGTCTTTACTGTTTTTATCCTTAGTGTGTTTAAAACTTTTCCAGTGGCTGCACAAATTGTTGTTCCTGCTAGTAACATCCAACAACAATTTGGCCATCTTCTGGAGAATGGAATTGGAGCGGATGTTACGTTCGAAGTGGATGGCGAATCCTTTAGTGCTCACAAGTGCATTCTCGCTGCAAGATCTCCAGTATTTTTAGCACAATTTTTCGGTCCGATGAAGGCAAATTCAGATACCATAATTAAAATTGAAGAAATGGAAGCTCCAGTGTTCAAAGCTATGCTTAATTTTATATATAGTGATTCTATTCCTGGATTTGAAGAGAGGAAAGAGAGTGATGAGAAGCAGGACAGTAAATTAATGGCTCAACATCTGTTGATTGCTGCTGATAGATACGGTTTGGAGAGATTAAAGATAATATGCGAGAAGAGGTTGTGCAGTAGTATTGACATGTGCAATGTGGTCACCTTGTTGTGTCTAGCTGAGAGGCACAACTGTAAGGATCTGAAAGCAATATGCTTCAAATTTTTAGGCTACCGTGGAATTCAGCAAGGGGTAGCAACTGAAATTTCTAAGTTGATGTCGGGCATTAATTTGAAGAAACCTTCAGTGCAACGACAATATGGTTTCCTCCATTAAGTTTTGCTGTTCTTTCCTTTATCCTTTTAATTTAGATTTGCTTGCAATTTGCAATCATCTCAAAGCAACATGCTTCAAATTTATAGTATCTTCTGAGAGTATAGGAGAGTTGTAGCAAAAAGAATGATCCAATAATTTTGAAAGAAATACTCGAATTTGAGGTTAAAACTAGGAAGTGATAGTTACCTAGTTACCTTTGCAGTTTTTTTCTTAATTTATTTTTTTGTTGAATGTAACTGAATTCTGAATATATAGTTCGACGATTTAGTATTTATCAAAGAAATGGAACTTTTTTTGCACGACTTGTTTTTATTATAATCGATAACATCTAACATCAGATTGTTTTGATTATACTACGTTTTTTATTATTACAGGTGGCTTGGTCATGTTATGTGGATTGTACATTATCCATTTGCATGTCTGAAATTAGAATAAAAAAAGTGAACCATCAAAATTGAATAGGAGTAGTTTATATTCATTAATAACAATATTTGATAATTTTTTAACAAAAGTTTTAATTCTGGCCTTTAGAAGATTTTAAGGCGCACATTTGTCCAAGTTGAGATAGTAAAATGAAGATCACAATAATATAACACTACCTTGTGCACAAAACAGTCTTGAATCTGATCTTAGAGGATAATTTGTGGTTTTGAAAAAAAAGTGCAAATTATAAATAGTTGTCTAAAGATTTAACAGAAAGCATTGATTAAACTTTTAAATATACTATCAATTAGAGGTGAGTAAATTGCTCATAACTCGTGACTCTCTCATGTCTCCCTCATTAAAAACTCATTAACAACTCGTTCATAACTCGCTCATTAAGAATTTGCCACATCCAATCCCAAATAAATCAATAAACTAAATTTCTGCCTCATTAAATCCGTGTATCATATGCCAAATTCAGTAGACCAAACCAAATCAGCAAAACCTAAAGCGCTCAATCTTACCAAAACCCTTAACCTAAATCAGCAAAACCTGAAGCGCTCATGCTATTACAGGGTTTTATTGTAAAAAAAAGGTTAAATGAAATATGATAATTTATTAAATTCTGTAACTAGTGACTTGCTCATAATTATCAACTCGCTTAAACTCGCTCATTTACTTAATGAGCCGAGCGTGAGCATACCCTAACTCACTCATGCTCACTTATTAATCACCTCTACTATCAATTGAAGCCTCTTGGCCTCCACAGAAGAGCTTGATCTTCGCTTTTTCCTTGGCCAATACAAAATCAGCCTAAGCACGTTGTTTGCTAATTAAGTTCAGCATACTCCATGGCCATCTTTTATATCCTTTAGCTGTTATCTGACCTACCCTTGCCATTTTTTTAGTGCTTCTCAATTTAATTCACATTAAAAGAATAAAACAAAAGAAAATTACACTCTCAACATATAGTAGCTAAAACTTACAGCCACAATCAAACACTTCTAGGTCTAGATTATGGTCTTTACTGGTTTTACCTTTTCCTTATTATTCTTCTTTAGGCGGGGGGAACATAACTACAAGCCCTATGTTTATATAAGTACATCCAAACCGCAATCAAATTATACTAATAAACATCATGAGTGCTCAATAAAATTGCCGCAACATTGTTAATTTGGTGATATAGGTAGGTATGTATGTTAAGACTTTTTCAATTCAGAAAAATACCAACTTGACATTGACTTGGACACGTGCAATTTAGAAAATTGTATTTCTGGCTTTACCCTATATAGCACACTCCTCTAATAGCTAATCCTCAAATAGTTTTTCCTTTAGTAACTATATTTCTGTCACAAATTATTTACTACTCTATAATTTATCCTTAATTACCAATTGACAAAACAAAAACCCTCTTAGCAAAAGCAAAAACATATCTCGCTCTCAGCCCTTTCTCTTCCACCTAAAGGTGCCATAGAATCATGGAGGAGGATGAGGCAATTGAAATGGAAAGGAACTGGACTGACCTTCCACCGGAACTTTTCCTTCTCATCTTGAAAAAGCTCCCTGACATGTGCGATTTTGTCCGATCTCGAGCTGTTTGTAAGCCTTGGCGTTTCTGTTCCTCCTCCTCCGACCTGCCTCTACAATTGCCTTGCGTCATCAGTTTCAATAAGTGGCCCAATGTGGAGTTGTACTCCATTGCTTTCAACAAAGTATACAACATCCATTGTCGATCCTCCTCTAGCAAGAGACTCTTTGGAGTTGCTGGTGGTTGCTTGCTCACTGAAGGAAGAAAGGAGTTGCTTTTTTTTTTAATCCCCTTAACAATAGTGAGGTTCCTCTCCCAGTTGTACATGGTTGTGATCCATCGCTGTTTCCACCGTTTCCATACAATATTTCTCTTGATCTAGTAATATGTGTTTTCGAATTGATAATTACTATATGCTTGTCTCCAATTGTGAAATATCAATTGGCTGTGTAAACCCGGAGATGATAGGTGGGATATCATAGGACTAGGACATGAGTCTCAATACCGCTGTTATTATTTGAAGGGTTTGCTTTTCAGGGTTGAATCTGGAACTTGGGTGACAAAAATTGTGTATATTAGTAGCCACAAAGAGCTCTATGTCATATCACCACCCAAATATGAAAAATTCTCAAGGTCATCCGTTGCAGCTTATTTTGACCTTATCGAGTCAGGTGGAGATCGATTTTGAGTGCTTGTTATACAAGATACTATCGTAGGACGGAATATAAATTTTATATTCACCGTCTCGAATTTGGTAGTGGAAAAGGGAATCCTTGTTGGGTCAAACTTAGCAGCATTGGAGACCAAATATTGTTCTTTGATTTTCCTTGTGCTATTGGTCGTGCTTTTTGTCTCAGAGCAAGTGACTTTGATGGGTTCAAAGGGAACTGCATCTACTTCATAGATAATTCATTGGTATCTCCTCCAGGTCCAGTTCGTGTCATCACTATGTATGACATAGAGAATGGTGAAACAATATTTATTGATACGCCTTTTGATCAGAAAAGCCACAATATCACATGGTTTATTCCTACTTTTAAACCATATCTGACATCAATGCTCTAAGATTTAAGTGAAAAGGAAACTTGGTTCAGTTGGCCGTTTCTTCTCACATTATTTCCCCCTTTTTTTTTTTCATTCTTAGAGTCTCATCGTGTTTTCCTAGTGTTTGATTATATAGATATAATCTGAGTGTGTTTGTATCAGTCCTCTTATTCAGAACTCAAGGATAGCTTCATATAAGGCAATGATGTGTCAAGAATGATATTTTATGGATGTTAAATTATTATTTAATTTACTACGCTTTTGACTAGTTTCTGTTGGAACTTGCAGCTGTTTGTGTCAAACTTCATGGATAAGTGATTTTACACAAGTAATGCTTGTTGCTTTTATGTCACAATTTGATCCGTCATTGTGACTTTTTGATCACTTGCAATGTTGGAAAGTGGATGATGGAATTTTGATATTCTGTATACAAAATTTTAGAGGCCTCATATTTATTGAAGTCCGTTCTGTTATTGGATTGGCATGCATGCATGTGCAGTAATACTAACCGTCCGAGTCAATTCCCCTGTAAAACTTTTTGGAAAACATGAGATATGTGATTAAAGTTGCCATAAAAAAGTAAATTTAAATTCATCCTTATAAACAAACCGAAAAATTGGAAGGGAAAATATGTCTTGATTAGTAAATTGAAATATGTGTATCAGCAAACAATATGTGTAATGAGCTTTTTTTAAGAAATAATTTTATGAAATTTAATCTGAAACTAAATCCCTATGAATATAACTGTAATTTCAAAACACATGAAGGTTGGAATTTGCTATCTTTAAATCAAGATACTTTTTTTTCTTGGGGGAATTTCATGTATACCCCTCAAAAACCTCGAAATTACATATTTCCCCTTCGAAAATTCATAATATCATAATATTATAAATTTTCGAAGGGTAAATACATAATTTTGAGGTTTTCAAGGGGTATACATGAAATATCTCTTTTTTTCTAATAAGAATTAAAAAAAAAGTTTCTAAGGGATGGAGTTTGAAAATGTGGACAATTTTAAAGAGTGACCGATTGCTATCAGTTACAAATACAAATATTTTTTGTTGTATCAACTTATTCAATCCTTTATCATGATTGTATAATCTTGTTTTGGACCCTCCAATCTGTTATTGTCGGTTCAAGTGAGTCTCTCAATAATTTTTTTTTTTTGGTCAATCAACTTCATAAAATATCTTTATTGTTTTAATTCTATTAGATCCTTCCTTCACTCAAAGGTTATATGATGTTTCTCTTTGTTTCTTATTTAATTTATAATAACAATGAGGTTTTTGTTTTGGTTATTAGGATTGTATTGTAGCACTAATGAAATATATTCAGGCCTATTTTTTTGCTTCTCAAATACAAATCCAAGCTTCCAATCTGAGTTAGCCAATTTTTACTGAGTTGTCCGAATCCGATTCCACCGAAAACTTGTTAATTCCTATTCGTATTATGAGATTTATAACCATGCATTATTAGTACTTCAACAATTGAACTAAAAATATATACTCCTTACCCAAATCATCTATCTTCCCAGTAAGATAGAGGTCGTTTACACATACATTTTTGTCCAAACATGTGGTATATGGCCTCTATACTGGACCTTTAGAGAGCTTTAGGACAGCTATCAAATATTGCATATCCTTCTCATGCACTTTGCCATCTAATTGAAAAGAGAAATGAAGATAGTAGCATTCTTCGGCTCAACAACATTTAAAGTGAATGGTACCAAGTTGGTAGCTTAAATTAGGACCGACATGTTTACATATTACTTACCTACATGTGTGCATACAATTCCATCCCATTTTTTAAAATCTAAAAGAGGCAAGCAGTATATCATTATTGGATATACTATTGCATTGAACAACAACAAAAAATCAACCAGAGAAATGGAATGTGTTAGAACTAAAATAAAATTGCACTATAACATCCAATTCTATGGTCCACAGTAGCACGAGCTCATGCAGCAATGTTCATAGCACTCTTTTCTTCTTAATCTTTCCAAAAGAGTTTCCTTCCTTCTCGCCATAATTTTTACCACTTCCAATTACAACTTAGAACCCTAACTAAAAGCCCCGCCGCCGCTCCCTCCCCTGGCAGACAAATTTTTCTTCATCTAAAAGTATTTCATGATTCTTAAAAAGTTTTGGTTGATTTAGGTGATTAGAGGCAGATTACTCTCCTATCTTGCGGTATCTTCCAAATTTCGAGCATAAAATAATTACTGTGGTGAGTCATAATCTTACATGATCTCCTATTTTAATAATTGTTTAAAGGTTTACAATTGACTTGGGGTATGGTAGTATTTTGGGCTCAATTGTAGTAACAATTTTGCCTAAATCATCTCCTTCTCAATTAAAAATTCGACGGTATCATCGCGGGTACTTCTGCCGGTAATACCGATATGCTCGGAAATAACAATTTTCTATCAGTGTATCATCGTGAATAGTCACTTTACCCTCACCAACAGTGGCCTATTTTTGTAGTCTGTTATTTGTTAGAGAGGTGTATATTCTTGCACAAGCCAAAATATTCCAAGGCTCTCCAATGGCATGATACATGGTGGCCCCCTCAACTATTTATAGTAGTAAAATTTGACTTAATTTTTTCCTAATAATCAAATTTTATTATGTTAAGTGTGAATCTAAGAAATTTCATATCAAATTTTACTCGGTATATTTTATTATGACCCAAGAAGTTTGAAAATGTAACCTTGCCAACCGAATTATTTATCATTATATGAATGAATAGAGTAGTAACCTAAGCAATTAATTATCATCATATATAGATAATTAAATTCAGACATAGACCCTTCATCAATTGTCAAATATTTATAAATAATGTCCACATGAATTATCTGACATATCAATCTCAGTATAGATACAACACAACTATGATAAATTTAACTTTAGTAAAAAAAAAAAAAAAAAAATACCAGGAGTACATTTGTCGCTCTACCTTCCCCTTGTTGTTGGCCGATGGGTCTTGGGTAAATATTCCTAGGAATGTCCATATCCAAATTCATAACTCCATTGATGGTACTTAAAATCATGTACATTCATATATTTTAAAACAGAAGTGCACGCTGAGTTGTCTGAAGATGACGAAAACCAAGAGACATGGTAGGAGAAAGAAAGTTGCCACTGACAGATTAAGCACTTTGCTAGATGATGTTCTAATGCACGTGCTCTCATTCCTTGGTACCAAAGAGGCGGTACAAACTTCTGTTTTGGCCAGAAGATGGAAAAACAATTGGACATCAGTGCCTGTCCTAAATTTCAATCTTAACGATTTCTTGACAGATAGTAGTGACCTAGACGATGATGAAAAACGGGAAGAATGCGAGGATAAGCTTGAGAATTTTGTGTATAAGGTGTTGGAAAATAGAGGGCCTTCATACTTAGATAAGTTTCAATATCATTCATGTATTGGTGTAAACAATTCTACAACTTCTGTGGAGTGGCTCGACCAGGTAGCACTTCTAATGCCTCGGGTCATCAGTGTCTTCATTGAAAGAGGGAATGGGTTACACATACCAGATTTAGTTTTCTCTTGTGCAAGCCTACAAGAACTTGAGATACTTCTCAACACCAGTGGTCTGAGAACTATCATGAGACCAAAATCGATAAACCTACCTTCTTTGAAAGTTCTGAAACTGCAAGATGTATATCTTGAAGATGATTTTGGAAAAAAGCTTTTCTTGGGCTGCCCTTCCCTTGAAAGCCTGTATCTAGGTACTTCTGATTTGGTTTTTTCTGATATTTCCTCCAAGGTGTTAAAAACCTTAGCTTTGGAGGAGTGTTGTCAATTCTACCATATGAAAATTTGTTGCCCTTCCCTTATTTCTTTGAACATTGAATGTTGTTATCAAACGGGAGGCATTTTGCTAAAGAGTACAGCTTCCCTAGAAAATGCAAACATCTCACTAGAAAGTGATGATGACGGTGATGTTGATGATCTGAACATTCTTGAAGGTCTGTCAAATGTTTCCACTCTGAAGTTGGATTTGCGAAGTGATGAGCTTAAGGTACACTGTCTTCTCTGTTTAAAAAAGCACAACTTCATATTTTCTCATATGCCCACTTACACTTGGGAACCAAAGCAATGTTCCAAATACAGTGCTTCTAAATCAGGTGTATGCATAAATCAAACAAAGTTTGATAATTGTAGAATACCTTTTGTCAAAGTTGTTTTGTTGCATATAATATTTAATTTGTACATGTAGAACCTAGTTGCTTTAATACTAGGATTACCGGCTATTCTAGAAAACAACAAAAAGATATAAAATTAATTACTGGAACAACCTTGCATCGTTTGTGGCTGTACCAGATCTTGCACACTGTTGAACAAAATAAATTTATGAACTACGGAAATAGTTGGTGGTATAAATAAATAGGATTGGGTTTTGATTGAAAATTTTAGGAGGCTATTTCTGTTGTGAAATTAACATTTGTTTTGTAATGTGAAGGAAGAATTGATGAAGTATATTCCCTACTCCAAAATTTTTAACAACTTGAAGACTATGGAATTAGGAAGATTGAATTTGAAAGACAGTAATTTAGTTGCTTTCTTCCTGCGGTGTTCTCCTCATTTACAGATGCTCACTTTGAACCTAGCTGAAGTACTCTCTCTCTCTCTATCGCTCTTTCTAATCAATAATATGTTAAAGAATTATACTGTGTTATTGTCCTCCATTTAATAAAGTTAAATAAATCTATGTAGGGAGGTTTGTACTAATAAGTATACAATTTTCTGCTTTATCTGTGTTTGTGTAAATATGAGGACAAAATCAATGCTGCTTTGCCCTAATAATTATTTTTCTACCATTAGAAAAAGATAATACCAGCTTGAACTTATTGGAAAGATTTATATTAGAGGTTCTATAAGGACGGGTAAGGTTCGGTTACTACTATTTCTTTTTGAATTTATTTAAAACAAAGTGCTTCAAATATTCATTCATATACTTTTTTATTTTTGAACTTGGTTGGGTATAGTAACTATACCCAAATTAATTGGATCCGGATCGGGACCGCATCTGAACTGGGTAATCGGGTAAAATAGCAACTCTAATTTTGGACTAAACTTTTTATCCTAAGACATTTATGAGAATATTATGCTTACACTAATATAAATGGCACCTTTTTAACATGAAAGCCATCAGAAGGTGATCAAGATGAGCCAAGCAGGACGGAATCTGGAGAAGTTTTCCAGCGGGAGTACCTTGAGACTGTCAAAATTATAAAAAGGAATGACGATGAGATTATAAAATGGAAAAATCAAGATATTTTGCTTATTCAGGTGATCAAGTATTTGCGTGCCCATATCAAGAAAATTGGAAAGATTATAACTACCTAAGTGTTTTATGTTGTCTTTAGTTATTTTGGATGTCCTGCGAGCTGTATGGCAACCTCTCTATTTTTTGTCTTTCTTTTTTTAATTGCATGTCATATATTGTCCTTGAATTTATGATCCAAATTGTAATATAATTTATACTGTTGTAGAACTTTGTGACCTTAGGTGATTTGGATGATTTAGGAATGAGCTTAAACTTTAGAGCTATGATCCAGAAATTGTTTTATTATGAAACCAATTCTCTAGAAATAAATTTGTAATTGCCGGTATATTGTGAAATGTTTTCCCTTAATTACTGTGGTAAGAGTCGTATCACATTTTGACTAATTAATTATGCTGGAAATGCTGCTACTAAATCTTAAATCTGAATATATGATTGATAAAGGCTACTAGACAATTGACAAAGTACAGTTGTGTAAAACAGCAAAAAAAGCACAAAACAGCCTCACACTCCCAAGAAATATCCTTACCTTATAATAAAATTTAATTGTGGGAGTACGTAACTTGTATATGGTGAACAATTATACAAAATACCCAGAACCAGCCTTTGATTCAGATTGGGTACCTATGGAAGATCGCTCGTTCAAAACCTAGAGTATTCCATGTGAATATAAATAGTTCCTTAGTTTGACCTCAAAAATATGATTCAGTTATATATAATTCAGTTGCAATATTTATTAATGAGGATATCAAAGAATGAAAGTACTTACTTTTTATATTGAATGCATTTTCATGCCGAGATCATTAATAAATTTTGTTCTACAAAATGATGTTAGATGTGACCGGAATATACTCCTTGGGATCTATATATTCTTATTTTCTAATTAATATACGAATCATCTCTCTATTTCTCTCGTCTTCTCTCACGTGCTTGATCGTACCTACACAAAAGAATGTAGAATGAATAAAAAAAGATGCATCAATCTTTTAGTATATATATTTATTTACAGTTTATTAATTCAAATATATTCTTGTACATTTGAAAGTTTTATTTATAGACGGTGAAATCAGAATGTTTGAGTTCACTCAACGTTTTTTGTTCCCAAAACACATCCAAAAGAAATTGTCCCAATGAGGAATGTGATACGGTTACATGATTGAAATAATAAAATAATTTTTGTATGAGCCCGATTTAACAACTTCATGAGTTTCAAGTTGCTTTGAATGGTTGAGTAGTTGGTTGGTTGATCTATATTATGCACTTCTTGACAATTATATATTTCTAGATGAAACGGTCAGGTATTAGCAGCTAACTAATGGAGATTGCTCAGGCTAACTAATGGAGATTGCTCAATTTACTGCAAAAGATTATATTATAAGAAAAATAAAAAAGTAGCATTTATTTTAAGCTACAGGGGAAAGCCAATGTATACAATACAATCAACAATGAAAAAGTAAATATAATACTGGTACCCATTGGGTGTATCCATTTGGTGAATCAAATCGATATAAATATATAATCATCCAATCAAGGGCATGTAACATCTTCTGGTCAGCTTCTTGGTGCGGTTCAAAGTCTTTCAAATTAACATGCACATATACAACGTCAGGAACGGGGACCTCTCCAGCTAGAGGATCATATATTGAGTCTGAATCTGAGTCGTCTGTTGCCAATCCACAGTGGAACCAACTCCAAAGGTTCCTAAGCTGGAGTTTCAAAAGGGGCAATAGAACTCAGTTTTGCAATAGAACTCACAGGCACAGTTTCAAAAGGGCACTGATCAGTTTTGCAAAGCCAAAATGAAGGCCTTTTTGGTTGAAACAGCACGCAAATGATCTTCTTTACTGGTATATACATTATAGATTCCCAACGAACTTAGTTTTTTAAATTGTTTGTGTAAATTAAGTAGACACTATATATTAAGGAGGTGTGGACCCGGCATTGTTTAATTAATTTGTTAAAAGTGACAATTTCTTCTTTTGCATTATAGATTTCCGAGGAGAAATTGTATTTTTCTATCTTGTGCATTTAATATTACAAAAAGTTATTATTTATAATTACAAGGCTCAAATATAGCGGTTTGTACTATTTCCTACTTTTGATAATGACGGTACATGTCACCGGTTTATTTCCTTCTATATTTGTTATTATACTTATACTCTTGATTTAAATCGAGAACCTTGGATCAATGATGATCAATCTCTGATATCAATCTTAAACACTCCCCCCTCAAGCTATTGGAGAAAACCAATGTAAACAATACGGTCAACATTGTAAACTTCAAATGTAGTATCATTCAATATAAAAAACTCAAATATGTGTTACCTAATCTAAATATTATAACTTCCAAGAATGTTGAACACTACATACATATACATTGACAGATATGTAAGAATATATATGTTGTGTCATTGTGAAAAAGATAGACTAGAATGACATGTAATATGTAGGTGAATGTTGATATCACGACAGATGATCAAACTTTGAGAACTCGCTCACTATAGAACACTGTGCAATCGTTAGCTATGTCATTTCAACACACTGCTTGTAACTGTTAACTGTATCCACTGATATCTGGAAGAATTAAACAGAATACAAGAGCAGTATATATACAATTTTGAGATTTCTCTGTACTCTTATACTATATATTAATAAAATGTATTTGTTCCTATTAAGGGATATATATCTTCTTTCAATGATTAGGCCTAATTTATTTCTTCTCTTATTTGGACTTGTTAGGCCAACTCTAAGCTAATCGTTAATTATCTTATGTGTTCTCCAAGTCAGCATATTCCTTTTGCAAATTAATTGAACATACTTTTTAGTAATAGAAAGGATAATTCTCCCCTTAATCATAATGATGATCAGCCAGTTAAACTCAGTTATAATACTTATTAGTGAGGATATGAATTATCAAAGTGCGTAATTTTTATACTCAATTGTATTTTCATATACATATATCATTAAAAAATTGTTCTGCAAAGTCTTCAAAGAGAATGTCATGACTAGAATATAATTTCTATAATGTCATGACTATAATTTCTTCAAAAATTGATTTTGTGGAGTAACTTAATAATGTTTAGAAAGCATCTTTTATATATATGTATATATATGGTAACTACAGTTTATTACTTCAAATTCCTTTTTATCAATACCAATTTGAAAACTTAATTCAAAGACAGCAACTTCTTAGCTCTTAATTATTTTGGATGGAGAGTTCACTAAACATTTTTTTTACACAGCACAAATTAGTGTTCTTCCAAAATAATAAGCAATTAATGTAATTTGGCACACGATTGAAATATTAAAATAACTTTTGTATGATACCAATTAAATAATATGATGCGTATCAAGTGGCTTAGGGGATTTGAGTGGCTGGTTCATCTATTTGGTATTTTTCTTGAATTATAAATATATTTTTAAAACAAGCGGTCATTGTATTTACATCTAACTACTCAAAAAGATACTCAACCTACTTTAAATGAATATTCTTTAGGGAAAAAAATTAGCAATTATATTATGATATTGGAGAAAACCAATATTTTCAATACCATAAACTAAGAAAAAGCCTAATACAGAACAATTCACTGTAACAAACTGAAAAATGTATTAAATAAAATAAGTATATATTATCTGGTTAGAGAATGTCGAACACCAAATACAAAGTAATATGACACCTACATTACAGTACATGTTTTATTGTTTTTGAAATGAACTGCTGAATTGTGAGGTTACCAGATTGATGTCATCATGGCCATGATTAGATTTGCAAACATTGATCAGATTTCTGGGTGCGGGTCCAATGACCTCAATAATAAGTTGTTTACTGAATTTATTAAGGATTTGCTTGTAGCTGCTGATCGCTATGTTCTAGAGAAACTGATGAAAATCTATAATGCGATATTATGCAATAATTAATTTTTCTGTCATGACGGTTTTAACCATTCTACTTTTAACCGACCGACACAATTTCTACTTGATTTATAGAGATGTATCCTCTTTTTGCTTCCAAGAATAGAAACTTCATGTTATCTGATGTTTAACGAATGTTATTGATGTGATTGTATGAGTGTTGTGGAACAATGGATGACATTTGTGCAGTTTGTAAACTCATTCACAAAAGGAAAAGAAGATCTGTTTTTCATAGTTGTTACTGCCATGTGCTAGCCTCATTTAGTTGCTTCACAAAAGGAAAAAAAAGATCCATGTTACATTTGCTCAGTTTGTAGCCTCATTCACGAAAGGAAAAACACTACAAAAAGATCCATTTGAAAGACAGTAATTTAGTTGCTTTCTTCCTGTGGTGTTCTCCTCATTTACAGATGCTCACTTTGAACCTAGCTGAAGCACTCTCTCTATCGCTCTTTCTAATCAATAATATGTTAAAGAATTATACTGTGTTATTGTCCTCCATTTAATAAAGTCAAATAAATCTAAGTAGGGAGGTTTGTATTAATTAATAAGTAAACAATTTTCTTCTTTATCTGAGTTTGTGTTAATATGAGGGAAAATTCAATGCTGCTTTGCCCCAATAATTATTTTTCTACCATCAGAGAAAGATAATACCAGGTTGAACTAATTGCCAAGATTTATACTAGAGGTGCTATAAGGACGGGTAAGGTTCGGTTACTACTATTTATTTTTCACTTACCTCTAATCTGTACCTTTTCTACTGAATTTTTTTAATATATATGGATAAATAAAAGAATAACAAAATTAGTTGAAAGCTCTAAATTTTGCCAGCTGTGCAAGATTTCCATTTTTTCCCTTGACAATTGGATTGGATGTTTCTTTTGTATATATATCTAACAACTATTTATTAGATGGGTACAAAATTCAATGGTTTAAATTTGACTAGTTCTTGTAAAATACTTAATAAATAATAAAAAAAATTAAAAAAATGTAAAATTTGATCTGGAAGCACATTTTTTGTGGAGATCATGTTGAACGGTTTGGATCGATGATTTGGACTTTAAAAATATAGAAAATGATTGTGATAACTTTGTGGTAACTCCAAATTGTGGTAATCAGATCCCTCCCCTCTCTCTCTATCTATATATATATATATATGTATATATTTATTGATCACGGGTCAGTTTAACAATGTTAACTGGCAATTGTTAAACGATAATTGTAATTTTTACATCCGGTAAATAATATTTAATTCATTGATCATACATATCACATACATGATAAATCACATAATAATTCTTGTTATTAATGTATAGGTCCAAAAGTAAATCCTGTAAATTCTAATTCATGTTATGCTCAAAATTTATTTGTGCATACATTAATTAGCACGCGGAAGCAAAGTATGATGTAGGGAACTTGTTAGAGGTAGTCAATATTTTTCACACAAAGGGCTAACTGAGTTTTGTGAGACTTTTAGAAAGTAAGAAAAAATAGTATTGTGAATTTTTGATCATTTTGATCACATGATTGACATACTAACACAATTTTTGTGTGTGATTATATAAATATTATGATGTTTTAGATCCAATGAGGTCACTTAATTTGGGACGTTGCGTTAGGAAATTCATTCATTTTGACTTCTCTAGAAGTACTCTATATATATAAAACTAATGGGATTGATTAATGAAAATATGCAAACTCAACTTACCGAAAAAAATATATTCAATGTTAACAAATACATTTACTAATATTGATTTATTGGAGAAAGCCAACGCATACAATACCTTAGAACACAAAAAAATGGCATGTTACATTTGTTGATGATGATGATTTATCGCAGAAAATTGGTCATCTTGAACGAGTTCAAAACCAAATTAAGAGTGTGTTAAAAAAAACCCAAGTATCATCTATCATTAAAAAAACAACAACAATTATCTTCGGTTTTATGGGCACTAAAGTGTGTTAAAAAAACTCGTAAGTTTTGTTCTATAGGAGTAGAACTAGGGTGTTGTTAAGCTCACTAAAGTGTTTGGTGAGCTTAACTCCAAAACTCATCAAATCGGTTTCAAATGACAAATCCGAACCATGGGAACCCGCCTACCTTACGAGTGATGTGTCTACATGTGAAAATTTTAAACATTTGAATTAATTTAGTATAAAGTCAATCGGTCAAAATTAGAAGGTTAATAAATTAAATTTAGTGCATTCATTTTTTGAACGTATTTTGACTGCTTTACTTTATACTAAATTAATTGGAATGTTTAAAATTTTCACATGTAGATACATCACTCGTAAATTTGTTCAAACTGATGTCATAATTAAATTGAGGTCTATTTTACATTTAATATATTATGCTACGTACTTTCCAGTAAATTACATAATTAAATGGCTATGCAGTGCATGTGTATTAATTCATTATGAAAATGTTCTCATATATAAATCCAAATTTAATTGATTGGCGATGTAAATAGCACAACGATCCACTTTGATATAATAGAACCTAGAAAATCATGATTTTTACCAAGTGGATCATTAATTTGTACTCTCTTCTTCACAAATAAGGCGGATTATATTCATCCGAACTACTAGTCCATAATACCACAGTGGGATGTCCTTAGCTAAAATGTACTTAGATAAACTAGAATATGACAACTTTATTATTCTCATTTTATGTGATTGTTTTAATGTATTACTTGAGAACAATATATTTTATGATATATTAACTTACGTTTTAAATTTTTAGTTATTATTATCTATGTTGGTGGGAATAAAAGATTTAATCAGAATTATGTATGCGCAACATTTTTGACGGAAAAACAATTTGTTGTTATTTCAATAAAGAAAATTAATCTATTATTGTTGTTAATTGTCGCACTTCTACATTATTCCTAGATCACAGCACACATACCGTACCGTACTGTGATGTATCCGATCAAGTTGTGATTTTTTACATCCTTATGTCTTTCTTAATTTTTAAACCTTATTTCATTTAAAGTCGGATGTTGGTACCTAATCCATGCAAAATTAATTCAGTTTGTATGAAATCATCATAACGGTTTTCCTCTATATATTATGATTTGTTGAACAAAGGTGATTTCTAATCACACAGTTGCAATGCTGAGATAAAGTTATTTTATATGAGTCCGATTTCCATATTAAAATAAAACAATATCTAATGAGGCCATTTAAATTGTATGTTTGATACAATACCTTAGTTAGTTCGTTCATCCATTTTTTTCGCACATCCGAAACACTATATATGCATGAACAAATACCATAGTATTGCAGATTAATTTATCCTTATCGATTTGTAACCATATTAATAGAGAAGTTCTCAAATTCATTATGAGATATTGAAGTAAACCAATAACAAAATATATCACGAATATGCCCATAATTGCACTTTCTTCATTAGCCAACGGAGAGTTACAGAATGAAAGAAAGAAGATATGGTCAGCCCAAACGACTCAATCAAAACCAGACCTCTATTATATACTTTCAAGCCTCTGGAGTTAGGTCGTGTATAGGAACAATTCCTACAGGTAATTTATTAAATCATTAAACTTGAAATTGTTTGTTTGAACAAGCTTGCACACTTATTTGTTCACAAATCTTAATCTAAAATATAGTAATTTGAAATATAAGCTTTGTAATTTTAATTTTATGATACAGGAAATATTGTTAAAGGAGGGTCATGTATGGCATTACCAATTTTTTGATAAGCGCCCAGAGTTTGCTCGGGTTAGTTTAAGAACACATCTATTTGTAGTTTCTCATTTCTAGCTATCTTTTTACATTAATTCGAATGATCCTTCACTATTTTCTAAGTTCTTTTTTTTAACAATATAACTTTTCTTTCAGTGGCAAGTGGAAGCTCAAGTCTTTAGGAAAGGACTTTGGGCCAATGCAAATCCACAAAGTCCTTCGGATTATAAGCGAAAGGAGAGATTTAAATGTGAGTTATAACCGATAAATAATTCTGCATACGGCGTGCATTGCTTGTTTGGTGTTTCACTGGACGACATTAAACAATGCTAATCAATAAAGTGATACGTCTCATTTCTTTTTAATATCAAGTATTTTGTATATGTTTAATGTTTCTTATTTTTGGTTATCGACTGGCATGTGACATTTTCATTTTTTTTTTATATTTGTTGGTTATGATCAAGTGACTGATGGTATTATTTTTGGTGTAACATTAATTTATCTTCTGAATAATGTAAATAGTTTTTCTCTACCTTATACCTTTGGTGATTTTAAAATTGTCAGAGTTTCATTAAGAAAAAAAAAAGACAACACATATAGTCGGATAATCATTTGGAGCATCTTTTATATTTCTGGTAAAGCTGGTACTGTTTGAATATAAAACTGTATCATTGCCATCTCATTTTAGACAAAAAATAAAATACTTTTCACAAAAATCGAGTAAAAAAACAGTACAATTGTATTTCTAGTAAAAAAAACTAGTATTATTTTGAAATTAATTGTATTGTTATATCTAAAATATAGTTTTTTAAATCGTGGGTCGGAACTGTCTGAAATTTCAAAATTTGGAATACCTACTATTTTAACTCAACAATTCAGCTACGAAAAATATTTTAAGAGAATTGATGGGGGCAGGGAATAAGCAAACTTAACATTGAGATTAATGGAGTTGTGGTGTTTAATTAAAGGAAACTTGTTTTAAATGTTAATAAATAGATTCAGTATTGTGAAAACAAAATGAGATGGGTGTGTAAGTTTCTCAGGAGCAGGTTAGTGATTTTCTTAATTATTCTATTAATATTATCTTAGCAAATTAAAATATATATATATATATATATATATATATATATAGGTGGGCTACGGTGAGTTGCGAAGTAAAGCAACTATTTTACTTCACGCTCATATTTTGCGATTTCAAAGTTCAAAATATCGATCCGAACCGTTCATCTTGTTCTCCATATTGAAATGTGCTTGGAGACCAAATTTTACATTTTTTGGATTTTTTTTACTATTTATTAAGCAATTTTGAATGCCGCTGATCTGATGGTCCAGAAAATTTTACTGTTTTTTTACTGTTCACAGCAAAACAGCAGTTTTCAAAAATGCTTAATAAATAGTAAACAAATTCCAAAAAATGTAAAATTTGGTCTCCAAGCACATTTCAATATGGATTAAATATCTAACGGTTCGGATCGGTCATTTGGACTTTCAAAATAAAAATACGGCGTGAAGTAGAAACGCGTTTTACTTTGCAACTCACCGTAGCCCACCTCATATATATATATATATATTATTGAGTGATCACACAGCATATATGGGAATACAAAAATAAGAATATTTTTGCAAATTGATTGGAATTGTATGATGAGGTATATAGCCTTAGCCTTGGATTAGTTGTTTCATCTGTTTTTTGTCTTCTTTGAGTACTATATAATGATAAATTTAACTAACGACAACATCCTATAAACAGATATACATATATAGGTAGGAAGTTTGAGAAATAAATTCAATAATTATTTTTAATTGAGCTATTGCTGAAAGCCAACAAAAATAATTTTATAAACAGTTAAGAAAAAAAATATGACTACAGAGTTTATAAAAGAAAATAGTACCCACCTATATATGTTTTCATTTTATGGATATGGAATTTTATAATTCCTATAAGCTATTAGCAAGTCGCATATAACTAATCCTTTTCACTTAGTATGACTACATGATTTCTTATAAGTTTGTGTCGTGAATTGATGACATGCAGAGCTATGGATATATATCACCAAAGTCGACCAATGGTCAGATAGAAAAGGTAAACGAATCTCTCAAGTATTACCCTCTCATTATTGTTCAAATTCATTTTATTTTGAAATAGGTATTAGGTTATGTTTTTTCTCAACGAAAACCAAGTGACGACTCTAGTCCTATGTTGGGATAAACTCAGCAATACTGCACTGCTTTGTGCTAGTATGCAAAAGATTGAAGAGAGAAGAATATTTTTCTGAATAGAAACAACGCTTTATTTCTTTTCTCTCTTACTCAGTTACATAGAGTTCTGCAGTATTTAAAGCAATGCAATGTTTCTAAAATAACTACCCACAACTTCCCTAAATTAAGCACCCACTACACAACAGGCTAAAAATAACTAACCACTATGCCTACTAGTGCTAAAATAACTATGCTTAAAATAACCAATGCCTAAAATAACCAATGCAGTTTTTATGCTGTTAAAAACTGATTTGTACATGCTTTAATCAATTTGAATTAATTTTCAACAGTCCTAAGAACTACCACCTCATTATTTTTCAAATTCAATTTATTTTTACATTAGGTATATGTAATACAATTGTTATTTTAAATTATATTAGGAGAAGGGCAATGAGCATATTTAACCTTTTGATTAAATTAAGGTTCATGTTGTGTTTAATTAGTGGATCTTGATCTTATCCGAGTTTTTTTTTTTAAATAAAAAGTAAAGTAATAAGAATCAAGCTCTAAAATTATATTGGTAAGTGACGCAAAAGATATCAATTTTTATATAAAATTATAATGATATTATTGGATATGGGTAATTGAACTATACTTGTGTTCATCAGACACTTGGCCGGAAGCATCTAATCCGTTTATGCTGTGCAAGATAGAAACCCTTAATTTGGTACTAATTAATTTGAACCTTTCATGGACCATCGATCTGAGGCGATAATGGCCTTAAGCTCACAAACCTATCTCTCCCCAATCCTTTCTTCCTCTATTCTTACCTATGACATCCCCCACATCCATGTGAGTTCATTCCCTATCCTACTATATGTTGGATTTATTGCCAACCTCGTTGGATTTAATACCAACATTGAGCATATATGTAATCTAATTATGCATTGTTTACTGTCATATATGATTATCAATTAAAGTGATCAAATAAGGAAATAGACAATCAATATATTCATTAGGATGTGGTCCACAAATGTGTGGAACAATTTAGGCAAAAATCAAATCATTGATGGACTGATTCTGAAATTTGCAATTAAGGAAATCAAATTTTCAGCTGCTACATGGATTTGGATGCAGTTGCACGTTTTTTGATGCACGTTTTTTAAGTTGGCATGTGACAGAAAATTGGTTTAGGGTTAGGGTTAGGGTTTGGCAATATGCCGACTCTACATCTCTATAAATAGGTTGGTCCCCAAAGCACAAGGATATACGAAAAGTTGCAGAATTTTTGAGCTGTCATCTAGTCAATTCTGTAGTTTTCTCTACTTCTCCTCATTAAAGAATAGAGAGGTGAGATCATTAAGAAATTGTGAACACGATCTCACAAGGGCAGTCTTATAGCTTTGGAAGACTTTATCCTACCACTAAGGAGGCCGCCGATGCTTCAACCTCTATATCGGCACGAAGTTTTTCTTGCCGCTGTCTTACAAGTTCATCAACCGCTTTTGAGAGAAGCTTTGCATAAATACGCTAATGGAGTTAGGTATTGCGTCTGCTCCCTAAAAATTGATGAATTTTGCATGATGGCCATTTTGGCATAAGTAGATCAATAGTGGCATATAGAATTGAATTGTTTATGTGTAAAATAAGGTTACAACAAGTGGTATCAGAGTCACTCCTATGCCAATTTGGATTATTTGTTTAGAATTGATTTAGAGAATAAGGAATTGATTGTTGATTTTTCAATTGCCTTAAATTGCCTCCATGAATGATTGCTATTATGTCCAAAATTGTATACTGCATGTATTTCCTAAATGGCTCTATTCTGTTTTGATTTGGTCATTTGTATTCAAATTTTTCCGAAAATTTAAATATAATTACTATTAATGGTCCAAATATAATTTCTGTTTTGATTTGGCCATTTGTATTTACATTTTCTGAAATTTTCGAAAATTGCTCTCTGTTGTGTGTTGGTCAAGATTTGAGAAATAAAAAAATAAATAAATAAAATTAGAATTAATAGATCAAGGCTACGTTACTATGCCTTGAAATATTACTATGTTTTAATTGGTTGATATCAATTAGTATAAGTCCATATCGCTAGTTTGCAATTATTTTGGTATTCCGTTGCTATTTTTTAGACCACAACAGAGTATGCAATAATTTGATTATAGAATAAAGCCAAATTTTGAAAACTGCAGATTATTGTGAAGCAATTAAATTTTTTCCTTTTGTGTTAGTTTGATTGCACATTTAGATTATATAATTAGGGTATAAATTATTGTTCTTTTAAAAGCAAAGGGATATATAATTTGGATTTGAATTAATTGATTCCTAATAGTATCCAAAGGTACCTCTTTTGATGAAGTTAATTCAAGTGCATTTTATGAAGGAATTTAAGGTGTAATTAATGGATGTAATTATTATCGGCCCAAAGGAAGGTAATGGTTACAAAAATTATTTGTGCAAGTGAGTAATAATAAAGTATAGTGATGATAAAATTTTCTACACATATGTCAACATTGTTGGCCCAAAGGAAGGCATGTTGTTCGATATGTTCTAAGTTATCCGTACTTTATTATTGCGCCAAAGTATCATAAGAAATTGACCCTTTACCCAAAGGTAGCTGCTTAATGGAAACCGATACTTTGGTTTTATGATGATATTAAGACTCATAAAATATTTGGTGATTTATTAAGACAAGTTGCAACACTATGAACGTAACAATGTCAAGGCAAGTTCTGTCTAGGCAAGTTGGAATTCGAAGTGTATCCTTAGGGATCCCTGACTTACCTGGGAACTTACCTGGTTGTGAAATTCGTGTGTATAGTAACAAAAGGGAAAATCATCTCATATATTTTGAGCAAGTTGGGCCTTTATTTGAATGTAATTTATAAATTCATATTTTTTATTCGTGTTGTTCTTTGTGATTTTTTAGTTCGCGATTTTTCAGTTAGCATTGTTAAAGGCCTAAACAACATTTTTATGTTGAATAGAACCAATTTCAAATTTTGACATGAGAACATAGAATAGTTCTCAGTGTCATGGATCTGGACCGTGCATTTAGAGAAACTTGTCCCACTATTACAGATACAAGTACTTTTGATCAAAAGAAGGAAAAGGAAAAGTGAAACAGGTCTAATCGCATGTGTCTTATGATAATGAAGAGGTTCATGAAGAGGCATTAATAAGCTCTCAAGGGGTTACAAATTTTATAGTCATGCAGAACATAATGTATTTGAGATCCGAGTTTTACTCAAAACACCAGTATGGACGAAATTATTATTGAAACTCAAACTCAACAAGATGAAACAACATAAAATAAAAATCCAGAGACGGGTGCAGGCCACTCAAGGTTGCATGAAGTTTTGTAATATGTTGTTGTAGGTCAGATTGTTTCAGACAATGCTGGAAATCCTCAAGAAAATTCAGAAGTGCCAATAAAGAAATATAATCATTCACTGACAATGACATTAGGAAATTACCCCCATTATCTAAAGATGCGAAACTCATTAATAATGAGGAGTAATATAAAACTCATCTTGTCGTCAAAGATTTAAGAGATTTTCTATGTGATTTTATTTATTGAATGCAAGCATTAATCAGCCCAAAGGAAGGTTAATGATTGTTAAAATTATGTGCACATAGAATATAGTGATGATTATTATGTTTACATATAATCAATATTGTCGGCCCAAAGGAAGGCATATTGATTGATATGTTATTTGAATCATCAATACTCTATTTTTTGGAAGTCTATTTAAAGATTATATTGGTATTGGTTATGCATTTTAGTTTGGAGGTTTAGCAGATGGATATTAAGACAATGTTTCTAAATGGTGACATTAATGAAACAATATATATGGTGCAACTAGAAACCTATGTGTCAAGAGACACAAAGTCTGTAGTGTGCAAATTTAAGAAATCCATCTATGAATTAAAGAAAGTGTCTCAATAATGGTATTGTAAAATCATAGTGAGATTATCTCGTTTGGTTTTGAGATAAATTTATTGAATGATTTTGTATACCTTAAGTTTTGTGGGAGTGAGTTTATATTTTTGGTTTTATATGTGGATATCATATTGCTTGCCAATATTGATATAAATATGTTGCAAGAAACTAAGAAAACAGTAAACTAGAAAATAAATCTCAATAGCGAAAGGAGACAAATCTAGTCTCAATAAATTCCCCAATTATTATTCAGTTAATGGAACAATGCTAAAATAAAGGAAATAATATAGAATGGTGAATTGAAAATAGAACATGTAGGAACAGACTCTATGTTAGAATATCCTCTTACTAAGAGATTGACACCGGTTAAGTTTCAAGAGCATGTTGCTCATATGGGTGTAATCTCTATCGAGAATATTCAGTTTTAGTGGGAGTTTGTTATTTGAAATTTAATGTTCTATTTTTCATTGTAATTTTGGATATGTAACTTGTGACATGTAACAAGTGTTACATATATTATGAAGTTTTGACATTCTGTTTCTTGTTTATGTTTGAATATTCAGTTAATTTGTGAAATTCTGTTTCAAGATTTAAGTGGGAGACCAAGTTAGAAATAGGCACGTAAGATCACAATTGCATGTAATTTCTATGCTACACATCCACATCATGATTCATGTCATTCAGCTGTATTAGTGATGTGATTATTGAGGGTTTAGTTGCTCATAAATGCGACGAATGCCACTTTAGTCCTTTGCTGATATAGTTGATGGACCGAATTGGTTTGGAAATATATAAGGAAGGCAGTAAAGAAATGTGCGCACATAAGGAACACAATGCATAATTAAAAAATCATAACATATTGCTCAAGCGGGAGATTGTTGGATTTATTGCCAACCTCGTTGGATTTAATGCCAACCTCGTTGGATTTAATGCCAACATTGAGCATATATGTAATCTAATTATGCATTGTTTACTGTCATATATGATTGTCAATTAAAGTGATCAAATAAGGAAATAGACAATCAATATATTCATTAGGATGTGGTCCACAAATGTGTAGAACAATTTAGGCAAAAATCAAATCATTGATGGACTGATTCTGAAATTTGCAATTAAGGAAATCAAATTTTCAGCTGCTGCACGGATTTGGATGCAGTTGCACATTTTTTGATGCACGTTTTTTAAGTTGGCATGTGGCAGAAAATTGGTTTAGGGTTAGGGTTAGGGTTTGGCAATATGCCGACTCTACATCTCTATAAATAGGTTGGTCCCCAAAGCACAAGGATATACGAAAAGTTACAGAATTTTCTAGCCGTCATCTAGTTAATTCTGTAGCTTTCTCTACTTCTCCCCATTAAAGAATAGAGAAGTGAGATCATTAAGAAATTGTAAACACGATCTCACAAGGGCAGTCTTGTAGCTTTGGAAGACTTTATCCTACCACTAAGGAGGCCGCCGACGCTTCAACCTCTACATCGGCACGAAGTTTTTCTTGCCACTGTCTTACAAGTTCATCAACCACTTTTGAGAGAAGCTTTGCATAAATACGCTAATGGAGTCAAGTATTGCGTCTGCTCCCTAAGAATTGATGAATTTTGCATGATGGCCATTTTGGCATAAGTAGATCAATAGTGGCATATAGAATTGAATTGTTTATGTGTAACAATAAGGTTACAACACTATACCGACTGTCGTAGGCATAAAGTTAAACATCCATACAATCATTAAAAAAAGAATTTTTTTTCTTCGTTTGCAATATGCTGATAAAAATATTTTCGTGGAAATTCTAATAAAACTGAAAAGAACTCATGAAAAAATTACAAAACAATATTTAGAAATTAATGTGAATGGAATCTTTTAATCAAAACTTGAAGACCTATATATATACTATCAAAAATATCATTTAAAATTCAACTTACATATAAATCAAAACATGAATACATTATATTCCAAAAGTGTTTATATGAGATATAAAAAAATATTCATAATTATTTTATATATACATAATAACAAATTGCGAGTTACATTGTGGAGATCAGGGATATTACAGAAAGTTCGTCAAAAAGAGAGTGTCAGAGCAAAAACTGATGGGACCAATGAAATAACGTAGCTTACTTATAAATAGAGGCAGAGGCACACAATGTAAAGAGGGTCAATTGACACTCATTTATTTTCAATTTTTTTATATTAAAAAATTTCAATATAGTTTACCAGAAAATGTGGAACTGTCAAATTGATCTCATTTGCAGCCCAAAAATTTGATACATTTGACCGCCAAAGTCTAAAGATCTGACTCCGTCCCTAGTTATATATATAAATATATTAATTAAAATCAAAACTCATTTGTTAAGTTTTTGTACATTTAACTAACAATAAAATGCTGTAGTTATTGGATCGAAATTACAAACTAGACATATATATGAAATAAGTATTTATCTGATTTCATGGGAACTGGAAAACAAATAATGGATATTCGGTCATTTCAAATTATGTGGGATTCTTTCATTTAGAGAGGTTTCTTTCGCATATTATCAGTGGATTGTATTATTTTTTTATTTTTATCTATCCTTTTAATATTATTTTAAAAATTAACTCTGCTTAGATGAGATCATTAACTCTGTTTTCATTCTAAAATCAAGTTAAATTTGTGTGGGGCCATGCATTTAGATTGTATGAACGTTGGGTGACAGATACTGGTTGGTTCATCAATTTTGCAACTTTCAAACACTATATAAAATTAAGATAAATGGCATAATGAAGAATACATCCATGATCTAGATGAAAGTTTGCTTAAATATTATCAAACTTAATTACAGTGAGTTATTAGAGAAAATCAATAAACTGAATTTCATTAAAGTACCTTCAATATCCAGAAACTTTTAATGTTAGAAAGGCTAAAAAGGTTTTAATGTTAGAAGGTATGCATTTTTACCTCTAACCTAGTACTATATAATATAATATCAAAGATAAAATGAATTTGACTCGAATAAATTTAAATCTTTTTGTGCAAATTGACCCTCGTTAATTACAATTGCTAGCTATATTTACATTTACGATAAAGCTTTATTTAAATATTGACCCCATAGATTAAAATCCTGCCTCCGTGACCAAATGCATACATGTGATTTAAAATTGGGGTTGAGTTGGACCCGACCATGACCCGTATGGTTTATAACCCGATCCATTAATCATATGGCAGTAATGCTATTACGTAACTGTTAAGAGGTATTTTATACATTTTTTTTTTCTTTTGTGCAGATCGCATATATGTTGGTCTCCGTATCAGAATTACTGGTCTCACTGCTCTGCTGATAGCTTCTTTCCTTTTTGAAACTTATCTGACTTGTGTTCTATTTAAATGTTTTATTTTCAACGCTAAAACGTGTAAATAATTTAAAATATTGTTAGCATTTATTCATTTAAAATTTCTAAATATGGTAATTCCCAAAATATAATCCAAAATATAATGTGAAAGTTTATCTAAGATGAAAAAATAGTCAATTTTTCAGTAATTAAATTGAAGGAATGTTTTACTTTAAATTTTTGAAAGCACACTTTTTGACCGCATGATGTTTTAGACTTTTAGGTGCAGATTTTTTCTTTTAAGTATACAATATTTATGCCTTGTAGTATAATATTTATGAATTTTTTTTTCTTTTGAGAAGAAAAATCTATGAGACTTGAACCAGGACCTGTTGATCATGTTATTAATTTCATATGCAAATTTTGTATAATGTTACATAATTAATTAGTATCAAGAGTTTGGAAAAATAGTGAATAAATTTTGGAAGTTGATTCTTTAATGTATTGATTTGTATAAAATGAAAATAAAAAGTGATAATTTTTTATTTTATATAGAGAAAATAATATATATCATATCTAATGGTTTTATTTTGACATATAAATTGTAGAATTTTTCTATTATCAAAAAATAAAAAATGGAGACATGATGGATGTATAAAATTGAAGGTATTTGAATATTCTTTAATAATTAACTCTGAATATATGAGACTATTAATTATGCTGTCATCAGATCACACTTAATGCATACTAAAATCAAGTTAATTTTGTGAGAGGCCACGCATTTAAATTGTATGAACGTTGAGTATCGCATGCATTGTCTTAGTTGGTTCATCTATTTAGTTGTTTCATATATATATAAGATATATACCGTGACATTTAAAAATAATAACATATATATGTGACTTTAATGTATGGTTGAGTTGAAAATATATATAGTTATCAATTTTAAAACAAGCTATTAGAGGAAATCAATAAACCAAACACTTTCTAGACAACTTCAAAGCTATACACTATTGAAATCCAAAGTTTTCTATGATTTTTAAAGTTTTGTATGAAGTTGATGTCAAGATAAATGGCGACAATTACTCAACATATGGATAGTCATAAATAGTTGGATTACTGGTGTGGCTTCTTTGCATGATGCTTGCCTGAAACTTACAAACTCTTTTTAATTTTTGTGTTGAAATAATTATCGTTAATTGAACGAGGTTTCATTCCCCATCTAATAGTGAAACTAATGAGCTTTCTTCTTGAGTGTTGTAGTTGTAGATTTATCAACGATATGAATTTTGCTACACAACTGAAATATTCTGGAAAGAATTGAGGTATCAGAATGTTCATTAGCTTCAACGGTAAAAAGGATATCAAGCAAATAATCTAAGTTGCCATATAGTTAGATCCAATGATCAAGATGGATCCTCCTCCTCCGCCTCCCCTTCCTCCATTTCCTCATCCTCCTCCCCCTCCCCTTCCTTCTCCTCCCCATCTAGAGCCTCCTCCACCTCCACCTCCCAATCCTCCCCCTCCACCTCATCCGCTTCCCCCACCCCCTCTCCAGCCTCCTCCTCACCCTCATCCCTTTCTCCCACCTCCACCTCCCCCACCCCCTCTCTAGCCTCTTCCTTCCCCACCACTCTATAATTCAGTTATATATAATTCAGTTGCAATATTTATTAATGAAGATTTAAAACAATCAAAGTACTTAATTTTAATATTTAATGTATTTCCATGCCAATATAATTAATAATTTTCTTCTACAAAGTCTCCACAAGATGTGACCATAATATTTCTATATATTCCTATTTCCTAATGTAATATACGATCTTCTCTTTACTCTCACGTACTCGTACACAAACGAATGTAGAATGAAAACAAAATCAAAATGCTCTCATTGTCGTAATCTATAATTGATTTTGTTAGAGTCACATAAATGAAGTTTAGAAAACCTCTTTTAATATATATATATTGTATTTACAGTTTATTACTGCAAATAATTTTTCATTGAGGTAAATTTGAAAAATTATTTTATACACGGTGAGGTCAGCGGCGTCTGAGTTTACTCAAAACACTTTTTTTTTACCCTAAACGCATACAAAAGAAACAATCCACATAAGCAATATGATATGGTCACCCGATTGAAATCTTAAACTATTTTTTGTATGAGAACAATTAAATATTATGGTGTATTTCGAATGACTTCGGATGGTTGAGTAGTTAGTTCATTTATTTTGTATTTCTTGGCAAGTATATATAGCTAACTAATGCATATTTATACTCATAAAGTTACGTTAAACAATATATATACTAAGAGAAGAAAAAAATTACCAATATTATACGAAGCTATTGGAGAAAGCCAATGTATACAATACAATCAACTGTGAAAAATCCAATAATAATACTGGTATCCATTCGGTGAATAAAATTGACATATTCCAATGGAACCAACTTCAAAGGTTCCTATGCTGGGGCGTCAAAATCAAAATCTCAATCTTCATGTGGCAAATGGAAATCACAAGCACAGCTTCAATAGGGAACTCATCAGTTTTGCAAAGCCAAAGCTAAGGCCTTTTTGGTTAAAACAACTCATGAACGATCTTGTTTAATTACTGGCACGTACGTACATGATAGAACTCAAGATGCATGCTGGTTTTTTAGATTGTTGGTGTAAATTTGGTAGGCAATATTAAAAACTGATGTGTGGGCCATGCGTTGTGTAACTAGCTAGTTTGTTAAATTAAGTTCTCATTTTCTACTTTTTCACCTTTCCTTGAACATGTTTATAAATCTCATCACTGCTATATGTACAAGCAGAGGAATTGCTTCAATTAATTGGCAGTATATATATGTATGTACAATTAATAAAACCCCAAAAATTAATTAATGTTCTAATTCATTCAACTTTTTTTCAAAATCAACCAAACCTTATCAAATCAATACAAATTAATTACGGCTCAAATAACTCAAATATATGTACAGCTCAAATATATGTTTTTAAATGAGAGTTGGTGTAGTAGAAAAGGGTAGTTTGCTACACTCATGGATCTGAAACTCGGAATCGGAATTGAAATCGGGTTCTTGACCGTGAAATCATAATAGGTTGGATCGGCCGGAATCGGAAGAATCGGATCGGTAACTCGGATTTTTTTGGCTTTAACTTGTTTTGTAGCTAAAGAGTAGAAAAAAAAGTGATAAAAATAATTTGTAAAAAAAAACTATGTTAAGACAAAATATTACACTCAAATAATCTGGATCCACCAATTATATAATATAATACAAACATTACAAATAGAATACACTTTTTATTGCTAGAAACTATGCCAAGCTAGCTAAATCATCTTATCCTCTGTATTAAAATACGAATGAGCATATTGTTGTACATAGTCAAAAAATAAAAACATTAATATAGTGTGGGAATATAAATATTTCAACTTTTTTTTTAATTAGTGTTAAAGTAGAGTCAAACACTGTTCACCCGAGTTTAACTCGGCTGAAAAATCTGTTAACTCGCCTTGACTCAGCTGGAAAATCAGATAACTCGGCCGAGTCAAGCACTGTTTATCCGAATTTTACCGAAAAACTCGTATAGACATGAGACTCGAGTGAAACTCGGATCAGACATAGCCGATTCCGAGTTGACTCAGCTGAGTTGTCTTAGAATCGGTCGATTTGTGGAACCATGGCTACACCTATGTTCCCCACTTCGATTCATGCTAGGTGCAAATAAAAATTGAATTTTGGCCTTTAGTCTAAGTGCAGTGCACGGATATGAGATTTGGCTCTGGTGCATGCGCGACGTACGGATGCGCTAGACGTATCGGGTGCATATCCTGTCCGGACAAAGCCGTATCGGCAACCATATCAGGAATTAAAGATACACCACCTCATTCGATACGCACCGAATCAGGAATTAAAGATACGTCCGAATACGTATACAGGTATTGCACCCATTATGAATTATCCATGCAACATAGTTAAAGATGGATCCAATACCCTTTTCTAGCATGACAAATCCATACAAAATTTGTTTTAAGATCAAATTGTTTGCATGTCAGTTTTCCCATTCATCAGAACTGTTGTACGTAGTGACTACTGGAAAAATGAGTTTGTTCTCTATTAAATATTTTATTTGAAACAAGAGATAGAAACGGAACTCTGTTATAATAGTGGATTGCAAAATTCGGTCCAAACTTTTGGAGCCTATTTTCCAATTGCGGTACAAATAAGTTTTTTTTTTTTTCCTTTCCAATTTCCTTTCGTTTCACATCTTTTGATAATTTTCTGATAATTTTGGATAATGCGCTCTGTAGAAGAAAATTGAAATTACAAAAAAAAAAAAAAAAAATCTGTTCCCTGTATAGCGTTTTAGTTGAAACAAAAATCGCTACAGCCTGTACAAATGGGATTCGTAGGAACATTCTATACGGTTAATAATGCTATATTATATTTTATATAGATTTTTAGAGTTTCGGAAAGAATATTTATTTATGTCGAAATTTTATTTTATTGTAAGGTTTTGTGTAAAAACTATTATGGTCAAATTTAATTTATTAATAAAAAAACTTTTTTCTTTTCGGAGCAAAGTCTGACGGACCAACCTAATTCTAATAACTTGGATAGAAGCTTAAATTTTACATTAGGTATAGGAAAAACCATTATGATTTTCAAATCATGGTTCAGAGTTTTCTGAACTTTCAAATAATGGAATAATTATTTTTTGAAAAATTATTTCAGGAGAATATATAGAAATTGGAGCAGACCATGAACATATACTTAACTGTTTGATTAGTGGTTCTAAATCAGAAAGATGGGCCAGCTTGAGAATATTCCTGCTGGTCCTGTTAGCCTGGTACATTAAACTTTCTCAAATTATTGAGTGGTCACATAAAATTAATGTTAAATGCCAAAAAAAAAAATTTACAAAGTCATTGAAATTGTATGATGAGCATTGGGTTCGTTGTTTCATATGTTTTGGACTTCTCAAATACTATATAATGTTGGCTTTAACATTGTATTGACAGATAATTAATTAGATTATAGTTCTTATTAAAAATATATTTAATAATTTTTGAAACAAATTAATCAAATTAGAAAGAGCTATTGGAGTAAACCAACAAAAATAATATTATAATTAACGGTCATGACCACAATTACGACTAAATAGTTTATGAAAGAAAAGAATACCTACCTAAATATGTGGACTCCTTGTAAGCTGCTGGGAAGCGAATAGTTGACAACAGGCATCATCAGTGAGACCTCTGATTTGGAAATGAAACTTTCATTGGGTTCTTATTAAAATAAGGTTATGAATAGGGGTCTGAGGTTTTGAAAAATGTAAGTTTTTACATTTAGGAAGAGACCGAGTAACCTTGTTGTATCTGCCTAAGGGCATTCAAACAAAAAAAAAAAAAAACTTGTTTGAATAAAGAAAAATTATCTTGTAAATAATGTTGTATCAGAGGTAACAAAATTCATTGTTAAAAGGGTTAGAGTTGGCTTAATAAATTTCTCAAAATAATTCAATCATTTTTAAATAAATTTCTTTTTTTTTTAAACAAGATGCTTTTGTCTAACAGAAGACATATTTTCTAATATTATTTTTGTCATGCGAAATTATCTGATTTGTTGACCTCTGCAAGTATTAGAGAATACATTATTACCAATATGCTATATCTGGAACATGAGAATTATTGGCAGGGTAATTGGCTGTATTGCCAACTCCTTTCAAACACCCAAACAATCTGTCCTCTGTATCTCATCTTAAGAGAGGCAGGGTAATTAAGAGAAGCTATTTCTGATTCTTGTAAAGAAGTATAGTGGATAACACTAACACTTTTATTGTCTTTAATGTTTCTGTATTTTGCTGTTGATTTTGTTATAATTTTTTTCTGTTTTCTTGTACATATTTCGTCCTGATGCTGTTCCACTATGATGGAGTAGTCAATAATTGGAGAGGCATTATCTTGGAGTGATGGCGCATTGCATGTTTCTGCATTAAATGGAGAGGCCTGATCTTGGAGTGAAGGTCCATTTTCACACATTAATCCATGATATTTTGATCTTCTGCAATTACGGCTTTTTTTTTCAATTTGTACCTGAAATTAATATTTAATTTTATCTGTTCTAAATTTCCGAGTATGCTTTTATATATAGACCAAATTTTTTATGTTGGATATTAAGGTGCCAGTTGGATCGGCTGCCACTAAATAGAATGATATATAAAATTTCGGTTAGTATAAATTCCCAAAAGCTGTTCATGGCAAACATAAAAACTCATGACATAATTCCGAAAATCTCAAAAGCGTAACTCGAATAATCTTCAAATTAAGCAGTAATATGTTGGAGAGTAACACAAGGTCAATTATTAAATGAGCTATTAGAAGTTTAGCAAGTTAATAATAACACGAACACTACTAGAACATCACAATTTTTTAATAAGTTGGGTGTTTGGGCAATTAATTAATAATATAATATGGCATATATGAAATACAATTGTGGAGGAAACGCTTGGCTTTCTAATAAGAAATTCGAAATTCTTTTTCTTTTACCTCTAAACAAGTCAAGCAACGATATGGATGCAGTCAAATATATATAGTAGTCCACTAACTAACTAATTTGTATAATCAAGTGTTTAGTTAAAATTGAGGGAATTCAATAATTAATATTAGTCAGTGGGCTCATACTAAAGAAATTAAATTTTGAGATGTATTTTACATGATGTTAATTCATGCAATTTTGACAGTGCATGCAGTGCATTGTAAATGTAATTGAAAAAAATAAAATTGGTTGTTAACATTTGCTTGATTGCTAGGTCATATAACTTCCACCATAATTTTATCTACTTACTCTTAAACCCATTTTGAGGTGTGTGGCATTTGATTGTTTTTGCTGTTGTGACACTCCGCCATTATTTTAGACTAACTTTTCTGAACTTAAAAATAAGTTTATATCTTATAGAAGAGATTCAATAGTACCAATTAACTTAAACTTAGATTTATTCAGTAGATAATTTGAAGTAAATTAATAACCTCAGTAGGAGAAAATTAAATAGAAACGATGTCAATAAAAACCGATAAAAATAAATTGGTACCAATTTTCCAAAGATAAAATTCCCATGAACCAAAAAGCTCAGTTGTTCGGCCAGAAAATCAAATTCCCATAGACCAAAAAACAATAATTTTATTTGACATTCATTTTAACCATGGGCAAAAAACAATAATTTTAATAATTCTCACAATAATTAGTATTAAATTTCCAGAGATTAATCATAATGCTTTTTAATCTATACTACATCACTAACACCTTTTTCCACTTAAATTTATTTACTACTTTATTTATTATTATTAGATGATTTGTATTGTAATGTTCACTCTCATCAATTAAGGCGCAAGTTTGTATTTCGTTAGAGGAGGGTTCAAATGCCTCCATGTTTTTGTGCCACCATCATGCCTCCATCTCTCTCCATCATTTTCAAAGTTCAAACAGTTGATCCGAACTGCTCAACCTAACGTCCATACTAAAATATGTTTGGAGACCAAATTTTATATTTTTAGGAATTTTTTTACTATTTTTTTAGATAGGTACAAAATCAGTAAATCTGAACCATCTAAAAACAGTATTTTTGTACCAATCTAAAAAAATAGTAAAAAAATTCCTAAAATTATAAAATTTGGTCTCCAAACATATTTTAGTATAGAGGTTAGGTTGAGTGGTTTGGATTGACTGTTTGAACTTTGAAAATTATGGAGAGAGATAGAGGCATGATGGAGGCACAAAAACATGGAGGCATTTGAACCCTCCTCATTTCGTTATAGGATCTTCTGTCAGGTTAATCGTGTTATTGTTTATTTTAACATTTTGTTTTTGGAAAATAATATTTATTAATTTCTGTCGAAAATGACGGATTACATGGATAGAATTTTTGAAGCTTAAATTCTATAGTAGGTATATGGCAAACTATTATTATTTTAAATTAGGATTCAGAGTACCCTGAATTTACAAATGTTGGAATAATTATTTTTTGAGTAATTATTTAAAGAGAATAGAAATGCAAGCAGAACGATGAATATTTACTTAACTGTTCGATTAACGGATCTCAATCAGAACAATGAATATTCAAGCTAGGCCCAGAAACCTGGTACATTAAAACATTCTCAAATTATTGAGTAGTCACACAAAATTTATGTTAAATTAATACAAAAATATATATATTGGTAAAGTCATTGAAATTGTATGATGACGAGATAGAGCTTGGTTTAGTTGTTTCATCTCTTTTGGACTTCTCAAATACTATATAATGTTAGCTTTAACATTGTATTGACAGATAATTAATTAGATTAAAGTTATTATGAAAAATATATTTAATAAGTTGTGAAACAAATTAATCAAATTATGAAAGAGACATTGGAGTAAACCAACAAAAATAATACACCAATATCGAATCATTGCCTAAAGACATTGTCAGTGAGACCTCTGATTTAGAAATGGAACCTTTATTGGGTTCTCGTGAAAATAAGGTTCTTTAATTTTCTTTTCATTTATGTTTATAAGAGACTTGTATTAGCTTTTAATTGCCAAGATGAGCCTTGATAGTTATATCTTTTCGGAATTTTGACCGGAGTTTGACCGGAGTTTCAAGATTTCTTTTCTTGCTTTAATTTCTTCATCGGCCTGCTAGCCTTTGGGCTTTCCCTGTCTACATGGCCCTATCGGAGGCTATTGTTTCTATGGAGATTGCTATGCAGCGGGTTCTTGCCGCTGTCAAACTACTCGATACATCCTCTTCTTCTGGGACGGTTTTAGCGCACCCGTCTACCTTGGAAACTCAACCAGCTATTGGAGGACTCTCTCATGCACCAGGTTCTTCACTTGGTGTCTCTGCGACTGGGCCAAGGCCTCTCCAGTTGGGAGGATTTCACGACTGGCGACCATCTCTAGGTCTTTCATCAGGGGTCTCGTCTACGGCCCCTCTTCACATCTCCAGTGCTCAACCTACTTTATTCTCCGGTTCTAGATTAACTGCGCCTCCTCCTTTCAATCTTGTAACAGATTTCCCTCCCCTGCCTACCTCTAACCCGCCACACAAACCTTCACTGCCCCCCTCAATCCCGCCACATAAACCCTCTCTCCCTAACCCGGTCAAGGTGGTCTCTAAACCGATTTCTATTCCTCAGAAACCTCTTCCCACATTACAGCTGCCCCTTTCTTTTCACTCACGAACTATCAAGAAGCTCTCTTCCATTAGGGCTGCTAAGACCTCTCGTGTTATCTACTGTTACAAGTGTGGCGAAAAGGGCCATATAGCCACTTACTGTCGTAGTGCTCTGGTGTGTTTCGCTTGTTGAAAGGTTGGTCATTGCTCGGTTAACTGCAAATCTCCGACCTTCCTCACTATTCCTACCTCCTCTCCAATGGAGTCCTTGAATTCTCGTAACTCTATGAAGTTTTACTCTAACAAAGACACTCGTAACCTTCGGGATACTCTAGCTCGTGGTGTTGTCTTGTTTGATCAACAAAATAGAGGAGCTCAGTTTATCCAGTCTCATCTTAAAGCCAGATTTAACACCATGAAGGACTGGCCTTGGATTCCGCGTAAGCTCGCTCCTCAGTTCTTCTTGGTAGACCCTCCGGATGACTCATGGCGTGATATTGCTATCACCGAAAGGCAAATCTCCCTTGGTGATGTGGTCTTTCCCTTAGAGCCTTACTCATTTGCTCGTTTTTCCAAAGGCTACAAACCTAAAACCTTTTGGGTTAATGTTTTGGGCTTACCACAGGATTTGTGGTGTCCTAGTGAAGTGCACCGTTTAGCTGAAAACATTGGGGGATTTTGTATTTCAACTGATCCACAATCTTTTGATTGCTATGATCTTGAGATACTGCGAATCAAGATCGGGGTTCCTGATAGATCTATAATCCCTTCTTGCCGTCGCTTGCAGTTTACGGATGAAGATAAAACAGTTAGCTATCATGACTGTTATTTCTTTGTAGAAGACGGTACACCCTTTTCTGGTATTTCAACATCGCACTTGCCTTTTACTTCTGTGATACCTCCACCTCGTCTACCTATTCTGCAATCTGAGTTGTTACCCCCTCCTCCTGGTCCATTCTCCTCTATTTCCACTAGTAATCGATTCTCAGCCTTTGATGATGCTACAGGGGTTGGGTTACCTGATGATTCTAGTGGTTTCCTCATTCCACCTTTGACCATGACCCATGGGACCCTCAGTCACAGGTTCCACCACCAGAGCCAGCACCTACTCCTTTGGCACAGGTTCCACCTTCAGTGGCAATATCTGCGCCATTAGCACAGGTTCCACCTCCAGTGCCAGTATCTGCGACATTAGCACTGGTTCCACCTCCAGTATCTGTCACTGCGCCTTTAGCACAGGATCCGCTTCCTGTTGTTAATCCACTACCACTAGCACATGATCCACTTCCTGCTGATCATGCACAAGGGCTGGTTTCTGATAAGCCAGTCAAGGGAAGGAGTCGGTCAACTTCATCTGAGATGCGTAATAGTCTGCGTATCAAGCTATTGGAGGCATCCGATAACAAAGGTGATACTGACGCCCCTTCAAAACGTCGTACTGGTTCAGGTACACAAAAATTACTATCTCAGTTCCCTTATGCCCATTTGACTGATGATGAAATTATTGCAATGTATGAAATTGGGGGATTTTGTTTGGGCAATTCTGATGCGGTAAAATTAGAGGTTGTAAAGAAATTTCGCACTATTTCTAAATTGGGTTTGTCTTCTGTCTTAGATGATATATGTGAGAATACAGAGGCTCGACCTCTGTCGAATGCTTCGACTGATATTAGTGCCTTTGTCCTTAAGGCACCAAATATGGGGAAACATAATTCTTTAAATGGTTAATTTCTTAACATGGAATGCAAGAGGTTTGGGAAAGTCTACTAAACGTAGATTACTCACCGATTATATTAAATCTCATTCTATTGCAATTGTCGGTATTTTAGAAACTAAAAAAGAATCTTTTAGTGCTCAAATGCTTACTTCTTTTGGTTCGAATCTTTCTCAATGGATAGAGTTACCCTCTGTTGGACTATCTGGTGGTCTGTTAGTTGGGTTTGATACCTCTCAGTTTGTTATGATCAATAATTGGATAGGAACTTTTACCATTTCTATCCACTTTAAAAATAAAATTGACCACTTTGAATGGATTTATACTTTGGTTTATGGTCCCGTGTTATCTTCTCGACGTTCTTCCTTTTTGTCAGAGTTGGAATTAATATCTAGCTATGGCATTAATGCATGGCTTTTGACTAGTGATTTTAATTTAATTCGTCATAGGGGCGAAAGGATAGGGCCTTCTTTTAATATTTCTTTGAGCAATAGATTTAATGCTTTATTGTCTCGATTGCAATTAATCGAATTACCTTTGGTTGACCGTAAATTTACTTGGGCCCGTTCAGTTTCTTCTCTATCTCGTGCCCTTTTAGATAGGGCATTTTGTTCTACTGATTGGGAGGTTCATTATCCTTCAAATCGTTTGTTCTCTTTACCAAGGTTTATGTCTGATCACAACCCTTTGATATTGCAAACCTGCACTCATGTTTTTAATACAAAAGCTCCTCTTAGATTCGAAAGATCTTGGTTGGCTCAAGAGGGCTTTAAGGAATTGCTAATTTCTTGGTGGCAGTCATGTCAATTAGGTCCTTCATTATGGGTGAACAGAGGCGTAATAAATTACGAATTTTAGCTCGAATTTCTCATTTTGAGGAATTAGATGACTTAGGATCTATTACTTCTGCTGACTTAGAAGAATGGAAAGGTTGCCAAACCTCTCTGCATCAAATTTATCGTGATGAGGAGACTTATTGGCAACAACGTGCTCGACTTAAATGGTTGCTTGAGGGTGACCTAAATACACGGTTTTTTCATGTTACTGCCTCTGAGCCAAAAAAAAAAGGAATTTTATTTTTTCTCTAGAAATTAATGGTCAACTCTGTTTTGACCCTACTCTCTTGCGTGCTCATGTCACTTCTTTCTATAAGAACCTGTTAGGTTCAACAACAGTTAGAGACATTTCACTTAATCCTAATTTGTGGTCTTCTTCAGAGAAGCTCACAGTTTCTCAATGTATTAGTCTTGAGGCCCCATTTACAATAGAAGAAATTAAATTGACCTTATTTACTTGTAATCCTAATAAGTCTCCTGGCCCAGATGGTCTTTCATTTCTCTTTTACCAAAGATTTTGGGATACAGTTCAATATGACTTATTTCATCTATTTCAAGCTTTTTTCTCAAATTCCCTTGATCTTTCTAAGCTGAACCTTGCCTCTATTTGCCTTATCCCCAAAAAGGATGATCCCAAATTAGTGTCTAATTATAGGCCAATTAGCCTTATTAATTGTTGTTTCAAATTGATTACTAAAGTCCTCACTGACAAATTAGGCAGAGTTATGTCATCCCTGATTGATGACTCACAATCAGCTCTTATTAAGGGTCGATTAATTACAGATCATATTGCAACTGCCCATGAGGTTTTACATCACATACACCAAAAGAAGTTAAAACATCTTCTTTTTAAGCTTGATTATGAGAAGGCATTTGATAGGGTTAATTGGGATTTTTTACTTGAAATTCTTAAAGCAAGGGGATTTGGTAATCTTTTTAATACTTGGATAAAATCTATCCTATATAGCGGTCAAACATGTATCAATTTTAATGGTGTTTTGGGACCATATTTTCAATGTAAGCGAGGTTTGAGACAAGGTGATCCCTTGTCTCCATTACTATTTAATTTAGTGGCTGATGTACTTAATAAGTCAATACAACAAATTCAATCTGCTGGATTCATTTCTGGTGTAGGTAATTTCGCATCTGTTGGACCAGTTCTGAATTTGCAATTTGCAGATGATACCCTTTTATTTATCCAAGCTGATCCCAAAATGGTTCTCTCTTAAATTGCATTTAACTGCTTTTGAAAATCTATCGGGTATGAAAATTAACTATGGCAAATCTGAAATGGTACCATTAAATTTATCTGCACATGAAGGGTATCGGTTGGCTCAGCTTTTTGGTTGTAAGGTGACTCATTTACCTATTACCTACCTTGGATTACCTTTACATTATAAAAAACCAAGCCTTTTGGACTGGCAAACAATTATTGATAAAATTGAATCTCGAATTCAAGGTTGGAAAGGTAAACTCCTTTCTTATGGTGGTAGGGTTACCCTTTTGAACTCAGTTTTGTCCGCCATACCAATCTATTGGCTATCTGTGTTTGTTATGCCAGCTAAGATTAGAATGCGAATTGATCAATTACGTCGAAGATTTTTATGGTATGGTGGCAATACTGTAAGGAAGAAATATTGTTTGGTTTCATGGGACACGGTGTGTAAAAGTAAAAGTCAAGGCGGTTTAGGTCTTTTAGATTTAAAGAGACTTAATCAAGCCTTATTGGCCAAGTGGTGGGTTCGATTTCAGGATCCCCATGTCATTGGCAAATGGAAGTCTATTATTCTGGTTAAATATGGTCCTTCTCGATTTTCTTCCACATGTTCTTCCTTTTGGAAGGGTATTCTTAAGGGCTCATATGTTGTCGAGGTTGGCTTCTCTAGGAAATTGGGCAATGGATCAACTATCCATTTTTGGCATGATAGGTGGATTTCTAAACTTACTCTTGCTAGTTTATTTCCTAATTTATTTAATATTTCAGTTGATCCTAATTTGCTTGTTATTGAAGCCTTTTCACAAGGCTCCTTACACCTTTCTTTTACTAGACAGCTCATAGGTGTGTTACTTGCTGATTGGAATACATTATCTTCTTTATTGCATGATTGCAACCCTAATCCTAACTTAGCAAATTCACTGTTATGGAGATGGTCCTCTCAAGGGACATTCACTGTGCATTCCTGTTATCTTTGGCTTGAGTATGGTGGGTTGGTTAATACTGAATTTACAGCTATCTGGTCTTCTAAAATTCCCCTAAAAATTAAGATTTTCCTTTATTTATTAAAACAGAATAGAATTTTAACTAAGGAAAATCTTATCTCAAAAGGATGGAATGGGGATACCTTGTGTGTTTTCTGTGGGGCTTTTGAATCTACTGACCATTTTTTTGTTCATTGCCCTTTCACCATTCAAATTTGGCGATGGATTTCAGCACATAATAACTTTATTTTTAATGGTTCTACAATGGACGATGTTTGGTTTATTAATGCAGTTATCCCTCTCAAGAACAAGCCTTTAGTAGAGCTTGTTAGAAGGGCTGTACTATGGTGTATATGGATTGAGCGAAATAAAATCTGTTTTCAAAATGGTTCTATTTCCATCTTTGCATGTGGTGGGTTCTAAAATTATCTCTTTAGCTACCTTTTGGTGTAAAACATTGTATGATAGTTCTTTATTACTTCTGTCTTTAATTTTGCCATTAAATACTAATGACATTCCCTGTTAGGACATATTCCCATTAGTGGAAGAGGTGGTTTCATTAGAGGAGGTTACCATCGAGGTGGATACCATCGAGATAGATTCGATAGAAGATATAACCCCTATGCTTGGGTCAGAGATCACAATTAGGCGGTTCAGCTAATGCTAGTTGATGGTTGTTTAGCTTGCTTATTATATGTTGGAGTTTTGGTTTTGCATACTTAGTATCTGTTTGGTTTTTTAAGTGTTTGATTTTTGGCTGGTTTGTTATGTGTACCAGTACGTTATGGTTTGGTTCAACTGAGGCTTTGTAGTACTGCCTACAGTTTGTGTCCTGGTTTGTTCTCATTTTGTAACTGTGTTAGTTCCAGTTTTTTGGAACTGGTCACAGTAAGACAATTTGATTTCTAATGAAATTGGTGGAAAAATCAACTTTTTAAAAAAAAAAATGTTTATAAGAGACTTTATTGAGTTATTTGGTATAGAAGTTATTTACTTTGTTAATCCGATTCCATTTTTGTTGTCATGTTAAAACTATTTAGCCGATAAATACTAGAATATCCGAAGTTCCTTTTTGGGTGATACTTTTGTTTGTTTTGCAACATTTGGTAGGCAATAAAGTTGAAATAGTCCTGAATCAGGCAATATATATGATATATCTTTTTCTATTGCATAATTTGTTAGCAGTGTTGTTATAAACTAACTTATTATGGTTCCTTTGTGAATATACACAGGACATTAAAAAGGCAACTAAAAGCTTATTTACAATACATGTTGGCAAAGAGCAGGGATGGGTTTTTTGTTACTGGGATCTAAAAATTTGTTATTTTTTGTTCCCTGTTTATCTTGTTTTATATTATATATAAATTCAGTTATATTAGGTTCCATGCGTTTCTTTTTTTTTATATAAATTTAGTTATATATTATAATAATCAATATATGTGTGTGATTTTACATCAAACTAAGGGACAATATAATTATTTTGATATAGAGCTTTATTATCTAACAAATAATTACTAAATATTTGAATATTAAACAAAATACAGTTTGACCATTATCCACCGGTCCTAACTAGCAAACTGTTAAATCAAAGATTTATATATCCCGTCGATATCTGACATGATTTGATAATATTTGTTAAAAGTTTGGAAACAGGAGGCAAGCGGGAATCAGAGAGAAGATATATCTGTTGAGACTATATATAGAGTAGGTTATTTTTGGGTTAGTTATATTGGTAGAGTGTGATTGATACATGGCCTAGGTTGCTGAATTGGGCTCTATTGAACTATATATTTTTAGTTAATTTTATATATTGTGGTAAAGTCCTTATTATTAAGATAGAAAATTCACTTTTTAGGATGTATGAGAAAAATCACTTTCTGATTTGCACTGAAGTCCATGCTGAATGAAATATTTTAATTGATGAAATACAGAATGCATAATTTTCAAGGATGTATGAGAGAATTGTTGTCAATATGGGTAGTTACTCTTTGAAATATTGTTATTCAGCTATTATTTTGTACTTGTTACCTATAAATAGAATGATCTCTAAAATAAGACTTTCAATTCATAAGCTAATTAGGAATCAATACTCAATGGTAGCATGTTGCAAAAGTAAAAAACCAAAGATGAATTTGAGGTAATTAATTTAGATATTATGAATAAATTCTTACATGCAGATTGGAAAGCCTAATAATTGCCAAAATTTTCATGACTGTGACATTGAACATCTACCTTTTGAAAGTCAATATAAAAAGGCAAGGAAATGGTCAACGTAGCTTCAATCCCCTTTTCTAGCATACTAAAAGTTAAAATGTATTTATCCAAATCGATTCACAGTTTTTGATAATTTTCTATAATAAGCTCAGTAGATGAAAATTAAAATAAAAATATATATGTTCTCTGTAAAGCCTTTTTGTTGAAACAAAAATCGCTACAGCCTGTACAAGTGGAATTCGTAGGAACATTCCATACGGAAAGAATATTTATTTATGTCAAAAATTTATTTTATTGTAGTGTTTTGGGTAAAAAATATCATTGATAAATATAATTTACGATGAAATAAACTATTTATTTTTTTGGAGCGAAGTCTGACCGACCCACCTAATTCTAATAACTTGGATAGAAATGCTGAAGCTTAAATTTTATACTAGGGATTGGAAATACTATTATGATTTTAAAATAAGGGTTCAGAGATCTCTGAATTTGCAAATTTTGGAATAATTATTTGAACAAAATAGAAATGGGAGCAGAGCGATTAGCATACTGAAAGTCTTAACTGTTCAATTCAGTATTTATTTAACGGGTCTCAATCTTACTAGAGTTAATCAGAAAGATGGGCCTCCTAGAGAGAATTTTATCTGGGCCCAGCGGCCTGTTAAATTAAACTTTCTAAAATTATTGAATGGTCACACAAAATTTATGGGACAACAATAAAAAAAAATATATATATATATATATTTGCAAATTCATTGAAATTGTATGATGATGAGAGTCTTGGGTTAGTTGTATCATCTGTTTTGGACTTCTCAAATGCTATATAATGTTAGCTTTAACATTGTATTAATTGGCAGATAATTAATTAGTTTAAAGTTATTATTAAAAATATATGTATTTAGTTGAAAATCAAATTCATCAAATTATGATTGAGTTATTGGAGAAAATCAAAAAGTTAATATTATTGACATCAAGAATATAAAAACGACTATACAGTTTATAAAAATGACAAACACCCACCTAAACATACTTTTTTGACGGCCGATATCTGCATGGAGGCAGGGGCGGAGGGGGAGGAAGACGCTACCGCTTGTGTTGCTGTTGGCACAATCTCCAAATTTATAGAACCGGAGTTGTCAGATGAAGAGCAGGCTAATTCGCCGGAGGAATCGGGTGATCAATCTAATTTTTTTTCAATGTTGTCACCAAGATCAAATGTTTTAATTATACTTATCTTGCGGATGATCCTAAATTCAAATTCGTTATTGTTTTTGTTGTATATAAAACTAAATTTTAGAGTACACTATTTTACCATACTATCTTAAGTACTAAATGTTAATTCCAACAATTCCGTCAATCCTAGCTACATTAAATATGGCTATATTGTATGGGCTGGGGGGGGGGGCAACTGAAGTATTTTAATATGTTTCTCTCAAAATATAGACTCTTTTTCTCTCATATTAAAATATGATTACCAATCCAACACCAACCCTTGAAAAGCCAATGGAAGCTGCACATTATAATCTATTTTATATAAGCTTAGTAGCTATAGTTATGGGCTAATTTAGTGAGTATAAATGCTATTGCAGATGAATCCAAAATTAGTCGGTGCTGGAGATGGCATGATCATTCATGTTGATCATGATGTGTCTGATCCTCGATCACCATATATAGTGTCAAGCGAGATACAGAATATGGTGATTACAAGAATGCAAGCTACGGCTGCTCAGGACTTCGTTAAAGCCGATGCAATTATTAGAGCAGGCTACAGGTAACATTGATTATATCATACTAACAAATATCTTTGAAATTCAAAATTCAACATATTGCACATATATCCTTGAAACGGTGCTTAAAACTTGTTGAACTGCTCTTGCCAGAAGCCAACCTTAAAAAAGAACTCTTGCTTGAATGAAGAAATATTGCCAAATGAGTGTTTTATATATATATATATATAAATATAATAGTTTAGGACCATAGCTTGTTTACTGAACAATACTAATGTCTACACCAAAGCATTTTATATCGGCTTATATTTGAAGTACTGTTATTTTTCGTCTCGTAATTGTAGGATTATAAGGTGCTCATTCAATTAGGTAATTCTCACAAAGGAATACAGAGTCCGTTCAAAGTAAGCATTTTCTATTTTTGTTCGATGCATTAGTTCGAAATGTTGATTAACTGTTGACTTAGTTCAATATTATTAATACACTGGTTAGAATTAAGCTCTTTCAGAAAGCACAACATGTTTGGCAAATAATAAGAAACACAACAGTAACTGAATTTAAAAAATATATAAAAAGTTACTGTCATTTTGTAGGATATTCAGGTTGAGTACATGATGTTGTTAAAGAAATTGTAAGAAACATACTAAAAGAAAATTACTACCAAATTAAACAGAACTAGATTTGAAAGTATGGATAAAATATTATAGTAGTAACAATAATGAAAAAAAACAATAGTACAAATTACTATTATAATTAAACTGTTGATGACAGTTATAATAAATAATAATTAATGTTATCAAATACAATAATGATGATGGTAATAAAAATGCTTAATTTCAAAAAAATAGTAATAGTAATTACAATATTATTATTACCAATTATAATATTGACAATAGCAATGACAACAATTATTATATGTATAATAATAGTAACAATAATAATAATAATAATAATAATAATAATAATGATGATGATGATGATGATAAATAAGTAATAATCATAATCATACTCCAAATTATATATTTATAAGAACAACAACAAAAAATAGTTATTATTATGATAGTAAATAATAATAACAATGAGAAAGACCAGCCTACTGGTTCGGTAATCACCACAAAAAATAACAGTGAGAAAGATAATGAAATAATGTTGATGATCATGCCAACAACAGTAACAATGATGATAATAATGATGATCGTGATGTTTCTGTCCTCCTAATGACACAATTTTTATAGAGCTCGTAACATATATTCTTCAAGTTTTCATGCAAATTATAAGCTTTAGTTGCGAATTTGTATAGGGGCGTTGATGCTCCAGAAATGGGCATGGCCAATGAAGGCGCTGATAGATTTAATCATTGACAAATCTCTAAAATTAATTTTGTATGGCAACGATCCTTAATTATGGCCGTCTTTTAGCGGATGTGTATATCGACAAACTCTTTCTTCAGGTAATTTATTATATTATTTAACTTGAAAGGTAGAATAGATTATTTAGCTTTTCAAGTTTTCAAACTGAAATGTTAAGAATGGTCCCATAGAAAGTATCCCTATTCACTTGAAATGTGAATAAATACCGAATGTTTATTTGAACTAGTTTGCATGTTTAATTGTTCACAAATTTAAATCTAAAATTAGTATTTTGAAAATATAAGTTATGTCATTCTAATTTTATGACACAGGAAATACTATTGAAAGAGGGTCACATCTGGCATTATGAATTGTTTGATAAGCATCCAGAACTTGCTCAGGTATGTTTATGCACACATCTTTCGTTACTTCTCATTTCTATTATTATTTTCTGCATTAGTTTCAACTTTCAATGGATCTTTCAAAACAATTATTTTGTAAGTTTTCTTTGACAATATACTCTTTTCTTTCAGTGGCAAGTGGAGGCTCAAGTATGCAGAAAAGGGCATTGGGCCAAACTCGAGGAGAGAGAAAAAAACAAATGTAGAAATATAAGCTAGCTTTTTTTATAAACGGCGTGCATTTTTTATTTAGCGACATAAAACAATTTTGATTAATAAAGTTCTGTATATTATTTCTTCTTAATCAATTGTATTTTGATGATATAATATAGGTGGTTATGCATTAGGTTTGGATATGCTGATGTATATTATCTCTTCTTATTTCTGCAAGGTTATGAAGTGGCATGTCATCATTTAATCTTCTATTACTTTACTATTTTGCTAATTATTTAGCGACTAATTTTTTATTTCCTGCTCATTTTTTTTCTCTTTTGATTTTCTTTTTTGCATAAAATATTTAGATGGTACTGTTGTATCTCTTGAGTGGAGAACATCCAAAAACAACAGAACATCTGGATTTTTGGAGCTTCTATTAGCTAATTTTTATAATAAAAGGGACAATTATCCAATTTACCAAAAAACAAATCCATAAACCATAATGAATTTATCAGATATTTAAATTTTTTTTTGACAAAGTATACAATTTTTTTGCAGCTAGCCACTTCAATAAAGTTCATAAAACATCTTTTAGTTCTGACATTATAAGTTTTCCAGGAAGTTGGTTATTATCATATGCTACATTTAAAAATTATACATTATTTGAGTGTTGACCATACATTTGAAATTGTATGATGAGGTATCAAAAGCCTTGGGTTAGTTGCTCCATATATTTTGAACTTCTTGAGGAGGAGTATATAATAATTGGCTAAAGTTACTTTATATATATATTTTTAATTAGGTATGACTAGAGTTAAGAAACAAAAATCATCAAATTTTGATGGAACTACTGTACGTAGAAAAGCAACACAACTAGTTTGGTCTCTACCTTTCTATTTTACCAATCCTTATGGATGTCATTCAAATAGAATATAGTCCGTATTCATTTGAAGTTAATTATATATTTCGGTTCAAAATTATCGTGTGATCAAAATGGTCACAATTCAAAATTCTAATTTTTATTAATTTTCTAAAGATATCACAAAATAAACTATGCTAGCCTTTGTGTAAAAAAAACATGGACTAGCTAAATAGTCCTCTTGAATTATATATAAAATTTTCTTTGACCCAGTCATGCAATACAAGCTACTTCATCACCTTCCAGTCCAAAGAACAAAGGCCATATTGATCTGAACCTCCGTTTTAGTCAAAAATCACTTATAGACCAAAAAGCTGATGTCACACAAGTCAACACTGCTAAAAACAGTAATCATATATGGGCGCGGGAAAATTTCAAATAAACAGTGTGTAAAGGGAGGAGACATACACACACGGTCATGTAAAATACAACTGTGTACACAAGGGTCCAACATTGATACAATGTTTCTTGTTAAGAAACCTGTATGGTTGACTTGTGTGACATCAGCTTTGATATAGAAATCGTTTTGTAATAGAAATCGTGTACGATTCATTTCCACCACTGAACAAACCTTTGATATAGCAACTAATTTACTTAAAGGACCAACACTCAACTGCCTTCATTTAAGTCTAACCCCCCTCCCTTGTCTCTTCATATTCTCTTCATTAGGTGCATATACAATATATTTTTTGGCCACTAGCGATGGTAGGTCGAGATTTGCCTCACCTTTATTTCTTCCTCGTGAGCAACTTTGATTTTCTGTCGATGTTTAATACAAACCCAGAACTATGATGAGCAAAATATTGACTACCACCATTAGACAGAGAAGAGGGAAATCAATCATGACTAACAACGTTTTGTATTTTGCATATTTGAGAATATATGTATAAAGCTTATTTTATGTTTTAATAGTCAAAAAACATATGGAGGCTTGCATATTATAAAAACAAAAACAAAAAAAAAGTATGTTCAAATCGTGCATGGATTTTAAAGAATAACTTTGTACAAAGATTCACATAAATGCAGGCAGTGGTGAGCATATTTTGATAAGTCATTTGCTGTTCTACTCTGCTCTGCATAACAAAAGATCATCCATCTCACTCCTAAATCAACATTCGAACTGAGTAAGCAATTTTGGACAAGTCTTTCTCCATCCCTTGAGCTGAAGATTATTCAAAACAATCTTCTATATATACATATATGTAAATTTGATGCGAAATAAAGTGGTCATAATATTTCATATTCATCTTTTTTGTTTATATATCACTTTTTGCTTGGCCCTTTTTCACTAATTGTAGTTAACTAAGTATACATTGCCTGATCCATTTTTTACTTTTGTCAGGTACAAAATTTGAAACCGGGTATAAGAAGATAGGGTTATGAAGACATACTTATTGGAAATTGAATCGTATTGTGGTTTAGTAAATTAAATAGAGGACTTGTACATTTTAATTTCTTTTATTACAGAGAGTACAATATACAAGTACAAAGTTTTGATATATTCTTATTAGCATGCGTGAGCCACCATCTATTTATACTACTAAAATGGATGGAGTGGCGATCAATTCATTTGAACTTGGAGATGACAAATTATAGTTCATTCAAGATTCTAGATAAGAGTTCACTCAAAATTTATTTTTAACACGGATAACAAATTTAGTAATGGTCACACGATTGGAACATTGAAATAATTTTAATATGAGTCCAATTGGATTGCATGATATTGATGTGGCTTTGGTGTTTAGGTAGTTGGTTCATCTATTTTGCACTTCATAAGAATTATATAAATTGAAAACAAGCCGTCACTATTCACTGCATTTGCAGCTAACTAATGGAGATACATACTCAATTTACTATAAAACAATATGCTTTAGGGAAAAAGTTTAGCATTTACATTAAGCTATTGGAGAAAGCCAATGTATACAATATGATCAATTATGAATGTCAGATGGTCAGACTATTACAAACTTGAAAATTCAAAGAAGTGCTACGTAAATTAAATACAACATCATTAAATAATGTTGAACAGTAAGTACATCTACATTAATAATTATATGAGAGTACATGTTGTGTCATTACGGAAATGATAGACTAGAATGACAGCTAGTCTGATTGATGAGTTTGCATGAGTTTTAACTTTGAACTAGGTAGAGTAGAGAATGTGTCCAATCCAATTGAGTGAAGCCGGACAAGAAAACTTCTGCGAATCATTATTTTTGTCTGTTAGTTTCTAAATAAAGAGAATAGTAACCTAACAACAGCCTAGAAATATTTTTAATTTTGTTTGTACTTTCATTATTATGATAATTCATAGATTGTGTTTGTTCCAATGAAGGACATATCAAGGATCAAAATAATTAAGCGAGTAAATGCTATTACAGGTGAATCCAAAATTAATAGGTGATGGAGATGGCATGATCATTCATGTGGATGTGTCCGACCCTTGATCACCATTTATAGTGCCAAGGGAGATACGTAACATGGTAATTGCAATAATGCAAGCTAGAGCTGCTCAGGACTTCTTTAAAGCTGATGCACCACAAGATGCAATTATTAGAGCAGACTATTGGTAACATTGACTACTTCATACTAGAAAATATCTTTGAAATTCAATATTCAACATGTTGTACGTATATCCTTGAAACGGTGCTTAAAACTTTCTAAACTGCTGCTATTTTTCTTTTTGTAATTGTAGGATTATAAGGGGCTCATTCAATGAGGAAATTCTCGCAAAGAAATACAGAGTCCGTTTAAAGTAAGCATTTTCTATTTTTGTTTGATGCTTTAGTTCGAAATGTTGATTAACTGCTGACATAGTTCAATATTATCAATACATTGGTTAGAATTAAGCCCTTTCAGAAAGTACAACCTGTTTGGCAAATAATAAGAAACATAACTATTAGTAAATTTAAAAAATTATAAGAAGTTACTGTCATTTGGTAGGAGATTCAGGTTGACTGCATGATGTTGTTAAAGAAATTGTAAGAAACATACTAAAGAAATTTCAAACAAATTAAACAAAACTAGATTATGAAAGTATAAACAAAATGTTATAGTAACAATAATGAAAAAACAATAGTACAAATTATAATAATTACTATTACAATTAAACTGATGATAGTTATTGTCACACCCCGAGGCCCACGAGGCACGACAGGTGCTCCTGCTGTAGGCATACGGTTGCCCGTATACCTACTAGGCAATTACGATATGATTTAAAATAAAACCCATCAAGAAAACAAACAAATAAATAACATAAACCCAGTGCATAATCACACCCAGTCAGGTCATATCATACAGAAACCGTATCACAACCGGATACGTACCAAAAAGGAATGACATAGAGAGAGTATATATCTATACACAAAAACATAAATACACATCTCTAGTCAAAATACCAGACAGGTCTAGCTGAAGGTAATGACAAGCCCCTGGCCTATCGACCACGTGCCTCTCCTGGATCAGCCGAACCAGCACCTGAAAAATTTACCCAAAAGAGGGGATGAGAAATAAATTCTCAGTGCGATAAATTGCCACAATCGTTCCTGGACTTGCAATCACAGATTATATTCAAAAATAAAACACAAATAAAGCTCATATTAGTTTATAACCATATATAAACAAGAATGCATAAACCCGACATCAATTAGCCAAATGAAATCACAATTCAGGAATTGCCAAACTGAAATTCAAACACACAATATTTGATTTAACTCGAGCTCAAAATATCTGGTAGTAACTACAGATGTTCCACCAAACTGGACCCCATTTCTTTCCCACTCATCTGTAGGGTTACAGACACCTACAGACGGCTGCGCTAAGTACAACCTTTTCTCCTGACTCTCATCTGTAGTTACAGGCTTAACAGTTTAATTAAAAGTCTGGTTCCAATTCATATCCGGAAAATCCATATAAATCCAATTGACCGTCGAAACGCATTACCCCCTGAGTAATACCTCCGATACACAAGTCACCCATAACCAAAATCATAATACAAAGTCACTTACCCCTCGTCCCAACCGGTACTGGGAACTGCCGAGGGCCAGACGTTCTAAAGCTTTAGGACACTGGGCATCAAAGTCCCTGCAGAGACTTTGACAAATCCGATTTCACCCCTTGGGTAACGTCATCACGGTGGATAACAATAATACCATATCCACCAACCAATGGTGATATGAAGCACGGTGACTTTAATTCCAAAATCAGATCATTCAGATCAACACAATTAATAACCATACCAGCATGCAAATCAATCAGATAAAACAATTCAAGTTTCACTTTATTTGGGCAATGCAATGCATATGCAACACAATCCGACAATGCAATTCAATCAATAATCAACATGTCAATCGAAACACAGTTTAATTTCTGAATATAAAATATCAGACAAGTCCAGAAACCCCGCACCTGAGTATGATGATCGCTAATAGATTCTACGTCCCAAACGTCTCGTGAGATTCCGTATCCGATTGCCTTACCACGTCTATTTAAAAGATACGCATAATCGTTATTTAACACTGTATAAATGGTGTATAACTAAGGCTAGTGCGATTACGGTTCGATACTCATTCGATTTGGCTTAACAACACTCAACTTACCACTTTGGGTTACCAGGTTGCGGCCTCTAATGGGTCCTGTTGCGGCCCGCAACCAATACACAGAAAACCCTAATTCCTTTGGTTTCAATTCCGATCAATCGACACTCGATTCCGGTTAATCGGGGTTACGTACTGTATCATATTTCAAGGTATATGGAGCTATACAAGTATTCGACATAATTCATAATTCAAGTTTTAATATCAAAACCCTAATTCCAAATTCAAAGTCCAAAGGGTAGTTTAATCAAATAATACGAATCGAACGGTTTTAACGAATTATAACTCGATCAATCCTAATCAAATTTGAATTTCACAAATAATCATCCCAAATTCCATACCAACCCTTAAATCATGATTCCCAATTTCAAAAGAATATCTATTCAATTCCACCCAATTCAATATACTAATCGAGTTATAATCGTTCGATTCAAGCCCGAATTCGAAATTCAAACGAAAACCACAACAAATCGACTATTAGGGTTTTGCTAATTGAAAAGGAGAAATATACCAATTTGAAGCTTTAGAATCGATCAAGGATCGTCAATTAAGCTCGAATCTCAATTTTCCGACAAGTTCGATCAGTTTCCACGCTCGATTTCTCTCTCTCTCTCTCTTTCCCTTTGGCTCGGCACCCACCTCCACACTCACGGCCAAGAAATAAAAATGAAAGGAAGAAGGAAAGGAAAAGTTCTAGATTGTTTTTTTTTTGGATTTTTGCTAATAAGTCCCTCCACTTTATAATATTACAAAGGATACATGTTTTACCAATTAGACCTCATACTTATTTTTATTATGATCTTTAGTATAATGTAACAGTTATAATAAATAATAACTAATGTTATTAAATACAATAATGATGATGGTAATAAAAATGCTTAATTCAAAAAATAGTAATACTAATTACAATATTATTATTACCAATTATAATATTGACAAAAGCAACAACAACAATTGTTATATGTATAATAATAGTAACCATAATAATACTGATGATGATGATGATGATAAATAAGTAATAATCATAATCATACTCCAAATTATATATTTATGAGAACAACAACAAAAAATAGTTATTATTATGATAGTAAATAATAATAACAATGAGAAAATCCAGCCAAGTTACGGGCTCTGTAATATCACCACAAAAAATAACAGTGAGAAAGGTAATGAAATAATGTCGATGATCATGCCAACAACAGTAACAATAATGATAATAATGATGATCATGATGTTTTTGTGTCCTCTCAATGACACAATTTTTATAGAGTTCATAACATATATTCTTCAAGTTTTCATGCAAATTATAAGCTTAAGTTACGAATTTGAACAGGGGCGTTGATGCTACAGAAATGGGCATGGCCTATGGAGAGGAGGCCGGCCAACAAAGCGCTGATAAATTTTATCGGCGACAAATCTCTAAAATTAGTTGTGTATGGCAACGATCTTTATGGCTGTCTTTTAGCGGATGTGTATATCGACAAACTATCTCTTCAGGTAAATTATTAGATTATTTAACTTAAAAGAAAGAATGTATTGTTTCGCTTTTCGAGTTTTCAAACTGAACTGTTAAGAATGGTCCCCTTGAAAGTATTCTCTATTCACTTGAAGTGTGAATAAATACAGAATGTTTATTCAAACTAGTTTGCATGTTTAATTGTTCACAAATCTAAATCTAAAGTTAGTATTTTGAAAATATAAGTTATGTCAATTTAATTTTATGACACAGGAAATGCTATTGAAAGAGGGTCACGTCTGGCATTATGATTTTTTTCATAAGCATCCTGAACTTGCTCGGGTATGTTTATGAACACATCTTTTGTTATTTCTCAATTCTATTATTATTATTTTTGTATTAGTTTCAATGGATCTTTCAACTTTGACAATATACTCTTTTCGTTCAGTGGCAAGTAGAAACTGAATGGCGAGTCTTGGAGGAAACCATGCAAATCTGGAAGCTAATGAAGGAAAACACTGGTTTTGTATGTAGCCATGTGAGTAGAGATGAAAATGGAAAGGCTGATAAGTTAGCAAAAATGGGTTCAACGAAAGGGATAGCTTGGGACTGTATGCGCTACACATATCCTGTGTTTTTGGGATTTTAGATTTTTATAGGAAGGTTTTTACATCAAATGTAATCTCCTATGAAAGTTGTGATTAATAAAGCTATTGCCTACAGGCACGATTCACGCAAAAAAAAAAAAAAGTTCCAACCTACAGATTCCACAGATACAAACTGCAGCAAAGGACTATGGGCCAGTTCTAACTTTTTTCATAAATGGCGTGCAATTTTTATTTAGCGACATCAAATGATTTTGATTAATAAAGTTTTGTATATTATTTCTTCTTAATAAATTGTATTTTGATGATATAATATAGGTGGTTGTGTATTAGGTTTGGATATATTGATGTATATTATCTCCTCTTATTTCTGCATGGTTATGAAGTGGCATGTGATCATTTAATCTTCTATTACTTTATTATTTTGCTAATTATTTAGCGACTCATTTTTATTACCTGCTCAGTTTTTTTCTCTTTTGATTTTCTCTTTTGCATAAAATATTTAGATGGTACTGTTGTATCTCTTGAGTGGAGAACATCCAAAAACAATAGAACATATGCATTTTGGAGCTTCTATTAATTTGGGTTCTATGTTGGAAACGCAGCGTGTCATAAATTATCTCAACAACAAATTAAAAAGTTGAAGGCCCTGGTCCAAACCGAAATTAGCCTTGACTCGCCTTTAACTAAACCAATTACTTATCAGACAAAGTTATTTCCATGACAGAAAATTAATTAGCCTAAAGGTCTTATGAAAAATATAGGTAATAAAGTGAGAAACAAATTCATCAAATAATGGTTGAGCTATTTCGAGTAAACCAACAAAAATAATATTATAAATGGTTATGAACACAATTACGACTAAATAGTTTATAGAAGGAATAAAATCCTCACCTAAATATGCTATTAATTTATGGAAATCATATACAAAAGCACGAAATCAACAAGACACTTTTGCCTGTCTTGTCCTTAAAATTAGAAGGATGACATGACTGTTTTTTTGTTATATACTTGTTCCTTTGTTATCATTGGTATTTAAATTTTATAATTTTTAAATTATTGCCTATTTCGGTAGTCATGAATGTTTTTGTGAGATGTTTTAAATCAACTTAGTTTTAGAATTTCACAAATAAACACACCCAATAAAATTTACTTTCTATTCAAACTGCCTTTGTTTTGCAAAAACGTTTCTACGGAAATTTTTACTACATAAGCATCATCTGTCAAATATAACTTCACCATGTAACGTTTAATGAGATGTAATGACACGCCTTGAGAATTAATTAGATGTAGGAAACTTCTTTTAATTAAACCAATTACTTACGAAACAAATTACTAACAAATCACTCAATTTGATGAATTTGAATTATTATGCAAAGTCAAAAACCGCAATAAACCATACATATGTGCTACTTCTATCCAAGTTTACATGTATTGTAACAGGCTATTAAATCAATAATCACTATATTAATAAGAGTAATTCATGAAAGTTTTTAATGTACAAATATAACTCTCATTAAGAATTTATCCTGTGGAAATCCCTTCTAACATAATTCTTTAATTAAGCATCAGATAATCGATCGATTAACGGATCTCAATCAGAACGATGGGCCAGCATGAGAATATTCCAGCGGGGCCCAGCAGCATGGTGCGTTAAAACTTTCTCAATATTATTGAGTGGTCACACAAAATTTATACTAAATTAATACAAAAAAATATATATTTTTAAAGTCATTGAAATTGTATGATGACGATAGCCTTGGGTTAGTTATTTCATATGTTTTCTACTTCTAAAATGCTATATAATGTTGGCTTTAACATTTTATTGACAGATAATTCATTAGATTAAAGTTCTTATGAAAAATATATTTAATAAGCTGTGAAACAAATTATTCAAATTATGAAAGAGCTATTAGAGTAAACCAACAAATTATAATAGTAGTATAAACAGTCATGAACACAATTACAACTTAAGAGTGTACAATAATATTGCGGTCAACGAGAAAAAATAGATACCCACCTATTTATTCTGATTACAAGGCATTGTCATTGGGACCTCTGATTCGGAAATGGAACCTTTCTTGGGTTCTCATAACAAATAAGAGAAGAGATTTTTATCCACTGTCTTTTGTCCACCATCCTCATTTTTTTTTCAACACTATCTACTTCGTTCTTAACTAATTTTAATGGACACCAGTCTCGACTTCTAACTAACCACTTACCCTGACTATTTAACCTTCCTTTTGTGTCTCTATTTCATTTTTTGAATCTCCTTTTCAAAACATTTCTTCTCCAATCAATTTGTTTCTTTTCTGAAACGATTTGTTTCTGATATTTCTTTGTCGCTTTACGGAGACAGCAATTTCTGGATCTATAAGTCGTTCGAACTCTGAAATTTCATAATGTCGACGAAACTCTTAACTTCAATCACACAACTATTCCAAATTATCAAACTCAGATTTGGGATAATAAAGTGTACCGAATTCAGATTTGATGGCTCATTACAGATCGGGGCGGAACTTCTGTCTATGCTGTTTTTGCATTACATTATCGCTTCAGAAGGGTATGTTTTCTCCGACATTAATTTCTTTATTTTAATAAACTATTCAGCGGTTCCAACATGAATTTCTTAATTTTAATATAACTATTCGCTTGTTTTCCTCCATGTTTGTGCGCATTAATTTGTAATGTTTAATGAGTGAGTCTATGGTACTATGCATATTACGATTTGTTACCGTGCTACATTTTTATATTTGAGTTTTCAAATCCTAAAGATCGATCCGGACTATTCATCTTGTTCTCCATATTAATATGTGTTTGAAGACCAAATTTTATATTTTTCAAAAATTTTTTACTATCTTTTTAGAATTATTGAAAGTCACTGTTTTTGGATGGTCCAGAATTTTCAGATCAAGTGATTTTCTAAATATCTAAAAAATAGTAAAAAATTTTCAAAAAATGTAAAATTTGGTCTCCAAACACATATTAATATGGAGAACAAGATGAACAGTTCGGATCGACCACTAGAATTTGAAAACTCGAATATAGAGCCGTAGCACGGTAACAACCTGTGATATGCATAGTACCATAGATTCACTCATGTTTAATATAAGATTTTTTTTTTCAGTTTTAATTATTAACTTGTTATACGATAATTCATTTTTTTTTCTTTCAAATCTGCCGCAAGTTCGTTACTGTACTCTGTTTATTCGGTAAGCTATATTGCTATTTTTCACCGCTTCTTGCAAATCCTGATTAGATCTGGTAATACTTTAAGTCTGAGTTGATATGATTTGACAGATTAGTTGTTGATTTCAGTATCTTATTTGAATTTTTATGACTATTTAACCTTCTTTCCATGTCTCTATTTTATTTTTTAAAGAGGAACGGCATCGACAACCGCAACGGCAACAACATGTTTTACGGAGATTCTAGTTGATTTTGATCCAATCTGGTAATACTTTGAGTTTGATCTAATTTGATTTAATATGTCAGCTGTCAATCTAGTCTAATTTTCTAATTTTTGATGGATCGACTGTTCATCTTGTTATTTTACAACATTAACCTTATTGTTTTACAGTATTCATCTTGTAGCTTTACATTATTCATTTTATGGCCATACAATATTTTACAAAATCTATCAAACAGGGAGGTTGAATTCATAATGTCATCTATTTGAATTTTCTGATTTAAGAACTTATAGGATTTAATATTTTGTTTTACAGTATTCGATTTCACTTTTGAAAGAAAAACATGACGAATCATTTATGATCTTCATCATTTGCGATATGGATTGAAGAGCAGTGGCAAACATCATTTGCAATTCGATATTTGTGTCCTAATATTATGTCTATGTTAAACAAATGCTTTTGAACTGTTATTTTTTGTTGAACAATGATGTATTATAGTTTGCAATTGTTATCTTTGTAGTTAACATATGTCAGTTTATAGTATTGAAGTGTTGTAGTTTTTCTTTTTTTCACTTTTAATTTTTTATGTTCTAGATGTTGTATACATTCAATTGGTTTTTCATTTACATCTACTAGTTTTGCAGTATTGGCATTTTGTAGTTTGCACATTTTATTTTTTATAGTTTAAGTTGATAGTTTTATAGTATTAAAATTTTGTATTTTTTACGTATTTTTTTATCATTTTAATCTGTTAGTTTCACATTATTGACATTTTATAGTTTGTACGCTTTGTTTTTATAGTTTAAGTTGACAATTTTATAGTATTGAAATTTTGTATTTTATACATTTTGTTTTATCATTTTCATCTGGTTATTTTACATTATTAAAATTTTATAGTTTTTACATTTTGTTTTAACATTTTAAGTTCATAATTTTACAATATTGAAAATTTATATTTTTTAAATTGTATTTAATTGTTTTCATTTGCTAATTTTACAATTTAGTAAATAGTTTTTACCTTTTATTTTCACTGTTTAAGTTGATAATTTTACAGTATTAAAAATTAATATATTTTAACATTTTATTTTATCGTTTTCATATGTGAATTTTGAATGCCTAGAATTTTATAGTTTGTACTTTTTATTTTTACAGTTGAAGTGGTCCATTTTACAGTATTTATTATTTTGATAATTTATTTGTGTGTTCATTAAATAGAGAAAAAAATTAAAAAAAAATTATTCGAAAATTTTAATTTTGCCTTTTTATCACATTTTTTGTCAAAATAACTACTAATAACTAACACTAATTACTAATAGCTTCCTATAATTGTAATTTTCAAAAGTATAGTTTTAGTATATTTTTTTATGCTATTGTGCAAGTTGCAATCTGTTTCTAACTATCATGGGACCACTTCAAATAGTTGTTGAATGTTTTCTAATTAACTGATAGATTTTATGTGATATATTGTATAATTATACAGTATGTAGAAGTAGTTTTACAGTATTTGCGCCAGCCAATTCTGTGAACAATTAGATGTTTTCTTTACTTTGTTAATCAGATTCTACTTTTTGTTGCCATGCATATTAAAACTATTTAGCCGAGAAATACTGCTAGGATATTCAGTATTTCTTTGTGCGTGAGACTTTTTGTTTGTTTTGGCCACATTTGATTGGCAATATGAGATATCTCTTTCTATTACATAATTTGTTAGCAGTGTTGTTTTAAATTTAACTTTTCATGATTACTTTGTGAATATACACAGGACATTAAAAGAGCAAAAAAATGCTAATTGGCAATACCTCTTGGCAAAGGAGGCAAGGAAGAGGGGATGGGTTTTTTGTTACTGAGATCTAGAAATTTGTTATTTTTAGTACTTTATTTATTTTTTCTTTATATTATATATAAATTCAGTTATATTGGGTTCCACGTGTTTCTTATTTTCCATTTCATTGTTATTAATTATTATATACAAATTCAGGTATATATTATAATAGTCAATATATATGTGTGATATTGTCACATGATTCAAAGCACTGAAATAATTTGCGTATGAGACTAACTGAATAGTATAATGAGTTTCAAGTGCCTTTGGTTCATCTATATTTCGTTTCTACAACTATATTTATCTAAGACAAACGGACAAATATTTGCAACTAAGTAATTAAGATATATACTCAATTTGCTACTAAGAAATATTTTATAAGGAAAAAGTTAGCAATTATTTTAAGATATAAGAGAAAGCCAAATATACAATACAATAAACTATGAAAAAGTCTAATATAATACTATCAACTATTAAAAACTAAAACATGTGTTACGTAATTAAATATAATTTCAATGTAATATAGTAGACGCTAAATACAAGTAATATGACATATAAATAATAATATATGATGTGTCGTTATTAAAATGACAAGCTGGAACAACAAGTGAATATTTCAAAGAGCTGGTAGGAGTCAAGAATAAAAGGCCAAATATACCTTCATCTTAATACTTCGTCTAGTCAAGAATTTTTACTTTCGTTACAACTGTTTATGATATTTTGAACTTATGGCTTCTTTAATATCATTTTAATTAGTTACCATTTTTAATTATTAGTTTATTAAGATAAAATTAGGTTTTTGTGATCTCTAATTATGAAATTTAATTAGTACTTTTATTTTGCTTCGAGTAGAATCTTGATTCATTTAAAATATCAACCTTCTCTACTTGTAGATTATTGTGCAGACTGGGATTTGTTCAGAGTGTTTTATATGGAGATGACCGTGTAGACTGGGATTTATAATAAAAGTTCATAATTTAATAACTTGGAGATGACAAATTAAAGTTCATTCATGAGAATTTAGTAAACGAAATTTTGTGATTTAAATATGGGTGCGAGAAAATTTCAAATAAACTGTGTGCAAGCAAAGGGAGGAGACATACAGACATGTTCATGTAAAATACAACTGTGTACACAAGGGTCCAACAATGGTACAATGTTTCTTGTTAAGAAACCTGTATGGTTGTACTCCTCCACACAAGGATTTTTTCTAAACAAACTGTGCATGATTTTGGTCAGTTTCCAAACACTGTTTTGTAATAGAAGTCGTGTACGATTCATTTCCACCTCTGAACAAACCTTTGATAACAACTAATTTTCTTAAAGAGATCAACACTCAACTGCCTCTTCTCATTTCTTCATTTAAGTCTAACCCCCTCCCTTGTCTCTTCATATTTTCTTCATTAGGTGCATATACAATATCCTTTTTGCCCACTAAAGATAGTAGATCGAGATTTGCCTCACCTTTATTTCTTCCTCGTGTGCAACTTTCATTTTCTGTCAGGTTTAATACAAACCCAGAACTATCATGAGCAAAATATCTACTACCACCATTAGACAGAGAAGAGGGAAATCAATCATGACTAACAAGTTCATTTTGTATTTTGCATATTTGAGAATCTCTATATTTTGTATCTTATATTGTTTCATTAATTATGTTACAAGTAAATCTGTAGTTTTGTACAAATGTTTAATTATGCCTTAAATATGTATCTATAAATTGATTCAAATACGAATAAAGCTTATTTTTATGTTTTAATAGTAAAAAAAAAACATATGGAGGCTTGCATATTATAAAAACAAAAAAAAAAGTATGTACAAATCGTGCACGGTTCTCAATGAATAACTTTGTACAAAGGTTCACATAAACGCAGGCAGTGCTGAGCATATTTTGATAAGTAATTTGCCATTCCAGTCTGCTCTGCATAACAAAAGATCATCCATCTCACTCCAAAATCAACATTCGAAGTGAGTAAGCAATTTTGGACAAGTCTTTCTCCATCCCTTGAGTTGAAGATTATTCAGAGCAATTATCTAAACATATATGTAAATTTGATGCGAAATAAAGTGGTCATAATATTTCATATTCATCTTTTTTTTGTTTATATATCATTTTTTGCTTGGCCCTTGTTCACTAATTGTAATTGACTATTGCACTTCTTGTAGTTAACTAAGTATACATTGCCTGATCCACTTTTTACTTTTGTCAGGTACAAAATTTGAAACCGGGTATAAGAAGATAGGGTTATGAAGACATACTTATTGGAAATTGAATCATATTGTGGTTTAGTAAAATAGAAGACTTATACATTTTAATTTCTTTTATTACAAAGAGTACAATGTACAAGTACAAAGTTTTGATATATTCTTATTAGCATGCATGAGCCACCATCTATTTATACTACTCAAATGGGGGTTTGTAATGGATGGAGTGGCGATCAATTCATTTGAATTTGGAGATGACAAATTAGAGTTCATTCAAGATTCTAGATAGGAGTTCACTCAAAATTTATATTTAACACGGATAACAAATTTAGTCATCTTTCTTGCAATGTGTTATTGTCACACGATTGGAATACTGAAATAATTTTAATATGAGTCCAATTGGATTGCATGATATTGATGTTGCTTTGGTGTTTAGGTAGTTGGTTCATCTATTTTGCACTTCATAAGAATTATATAAATTGAAAACAAGCCGTCACTATTCACTGCATTTGCAGCTAACTAATGGAGATACATACTCAATTTACTATAAAACAATATGCTTTAGGAAAAAAGTTTAGCAATTACATTAAGCTATTGGAGAAAGCCAATGTATACAATATGATGAATTATGAACGCCAGATGGTCAGACTATTACAAACTTGAAAATTCAAAGAAGTGCTACCTAAATTAAATACAATATCGTTAAATAATGTTGAACAGTAGGTACATCTACATTAATAATTTATGAGAGTACATGTTGTATCATTACGGAAATGATAGACTAGAATGATAGCTAGTCTGATTGATTAGTTTGCAGGAGTTTTAACTTTGAACTAGGTAGAGTAGAGAATGTGTCCAATCCAATTGAGTGAAGCCGGACAAGAAAACTTTTGCGAATCATTATCTTTGTTTGTTAGTTTCTAAATAAAGAGAATAGAAACCTAACAACAGCCTAAAAATATTTTTAATTTTGTTTGTACTTTCATTATTATGATAATTATTAGATTGTGTTTGTTCCAATGATGGACATATCAAGGAGCAAAATAATTAAGCGAGTAAATGCTATTGCAGGTGAATCCAAAATTAATCGGTGATGGAGATGGCATGATCATTCATGTGGATGTGTCTGACCCTAGATCACCATTTATAGTGCCAAGGGAGATACATAATATGGTAATTGCAATAATGCAAGCTAGGGCTGCTCGGGACTTCATTAAAGACGATGCAGCACAAGATGCCATTATTAGAGCATACTACAGGTAACATAAATTGACTACTACATACTAGAAAATATCTTTGAAATTCAATATTCAGCATGTTGTACGTATATTCTTGAAACGGTGCTTAAAACTTGCTATACTGCTCTTGCCAGAAGCCAAACTTAAAAAGGACTCTTGCTTGAATGAAGAAATATTGCCAAATGAGTGTTATATACATATATATTTGAAGTCCTGTTATTTTTCGTTTTGTGATTGTAGGATTATGAGGGGCTCATTCAATGAGGAAATTCACGCAAAGGAATACAGAGTCCATTTAAAGTAAGCATTTTCTATTTTTGTTTGATGCGCGCTTTAGTTCGAAATGTTGATTAACTGCTGACTTAGTTCAATATTATCAATACAGTGGTTAGAATTAAGCCCTTTCAGAGAGTACAACATGTTTGGCAAATAATAAGAAACATAACAGTTAGTAAATTTAAAAAATTATAAAAAGTTACTGTCATTTGGTAGGAGATTCAGGTTGAGTGCAGGATGTTGTTAAAGAAATTGTAAGAAACATACTAAAGAAATTTCAACCAAATTAAACAGAACTAGATTATGAAAGCATGGACAAAATGTTATAGTAGTAACAATAATGAAAAAACAGTAGTACAAATTATAATAATTACTATTACAATTAAACTGTGGATGATAGTTATAATAAATAATAATTAATGTTATTAAATACATTAATGATGATGGTCATAAAAATGCTTAATTCTAAAAATAGAAATACTAATTAAATATTATTATTACCAATTATAATATTGACAATAGCAATGACAACAATTGTTATATGTATAATAATAGTAACCATAATAATGATGATGATGATGATAAATAAGTAATAATCATAATCATACTCCATATTATATATTTATGAGAACAACAAAACATAGTTATTATTATGATAGTAAATAATAAATTATTATTATGATAGTAAATAACAATAACAATGAGAAAATCCAGCCAAGCTACGGGCTCTGTAATATCACCACAAAAAATAACAGTGAGAAAGATAATGAAATAATGTTGATGCTCATGCCAACAACAGTAACAATAATGATAATAATAATGATCATGATGTTTTTGTGTCCTCTCAATGACACAATTTTTATAGAGTTCATAACATATATTCTTCAAGTTTTCATGCAAATTATAAGCTTAAGTTACGAATTTGAACAGGGGCGTTGATGCTACAGAAATGGGCATGGCCTATGGAGAGGAGGCCGGCCAGCAAAGCGCTGATAAATTTTATCGGTGACAAATCTCTAAAATTAGTTGTGCATAGCAACGATTCTTATGGCCGTCTTTTAGGGGATGTATATATCGACAAACTCTTTCTTCAGGTAAGTTATTAGATTATTTAACTTAAAAGAAAGAATATATTATTTAGCTTTTCGAGTTTTCAAACTGAACTGTTAAGAATATTGGTCCCCTTAAAAGTATTCTCTATTCACTTGAAATGTGAATAAATACAGAATGTTTATTCGAACTAGTTTGCATGTTTAATTGTTCACAAATCTAAATCTAAAGTTAGTATTTTGAAAATATAAGTTATGTCAATTTAATTTTATGACACAGGAAATACTATTGAAAGAGGGTCACGTCTGGCATTATGAATTTTTTCATAAGCGTCTGGAACTTTCTCGGGTATGTTTATGAACACATCTTTTGTTATTTCTCAATTCTATTATTATTTTTTTGCATTAGTTTCAATGGATCTTTCAACTTTGACATTATACTCTTTTCATTCAGTGGCAAGTGGAGGCTAAAGTATGCAGCAAAGGACTATGGGCCAGTTCTAACTTTTTTATAAATGGCGTGCATTTTTTATTTAGCGACATCAAACGATTTTTATTAATAAAGTTCTGTATATTATTTCTTCTTAATAAATTGTATTTTGATGATATAATATAGGTGGTTGTGTATTAGGTTTGGATATGTTGATGTATATTATCTCCTCTTATTTCTGCATGGTTATGAAGTGGCATGTGATCATTTAATCTTCTATTACTTTATTATTTTGCTAATTATTTAGCGACTCATTTTTATTACCTGCTCAGTTTCTTTCTCTTTTGATTTTCTCTTTTGCATAAAATATTTAGATGGTACTGTTGTATCTCTTGAGTGGAGAACATCCAAAAACAATAGAACATATGCATTTTGGAGCTTCTATTAATTTTGGTTCTATGTTGGAAACGCAGCGTGTCATAAATTATCTCAACAACAAATTAAAAAGTTGAAGGCCCTGGTCCAAACCGAAATTAGCCTTGACACGCCTTGAGAATGACACGCCTTTAATTAAACCAATTACTTACCAAACAAAGTTAAACGTTGAAGTAGATATAGTTATCTTAAAGTTAACATTGTATCCACAGATAATTAATTAGCTTGAAGTTCTTATGAAAAATATAGGTAATAAAGTGAGAAACAAATTCATCAAATTATGATTGAGCTATTGGGGTAAACCAACAAAAATAATATTATAAAATGGTTATGAACACAATTACAACTAAATAGTTTATAAAAGGAAAAAAATCGTCACCTAAATATGCTATTAATTTCTGGAAATCATATACAATAGCACGAAATCAACAAGACACTTTTGACTGTCTTGTCCTTAAAATTAGAAGGATGACATGACTGTTTTTTTTGTTATATAGTTGTTCCTTTGTTATCATTGGTATTTAAATTTTATAATTTTTAAATTATTGCCTATTTCGGTAGTCATGAATGTTTTTGTGAGATGTTTTAAATCAACTTAGTTTTAGAATTTCACAAATAAACACCCAATAAAATTTACTTTCCATTCAAACTGCCTTTGTTTTGCACAAACGTTTCCACGGAAATTTTTACTACATAAGCATCATCTGTCAAATATAACTTCACCAAGTAAAGTTTAATGAGATGTAGTGACACGCCTTGAGAATTAATTAGATGTAGGAAACTTCTTTTAATTAAACCAATTACTTACCAAACAAATTACTAACAAATCACTCAATTTGATGAATTTGAATTATTATGCACAGTCAAAAACCGCAATAAACCATACATATGTGCTACTTCCATCCAAGTTTACATGTATTGTAACAGGCTATTAAATCAATAATCACTATATTAATAAGAGTAATTCATGAAAGTTTTTAATGTACAAATAGAACTCTCATTAAGAATTTATCCTGTGAAAATCCCTTCTGACATAATTCTTTAATTAAGCATCAGATAATCGATCAATTAACGGATCTCAATCAGAACGATGGGCCAGAATGAGAATATTCCAGCGGGGCCCAGCAGCCTGGTATATTAACATTTTCTCAAATTATTGAGTGGTCACACAAAATTTATATTAAATTAATTCAATATATATATATATATATATATTTTTCAAGTCATTGAAATTGTATGATGATGAGAGCTTTGAGTTAGTTATTTCATATGTTTTCTACTTCTAAAATGCTATATAATGTTGGCTTTAACATTGTATTGACAGATAATTAATTAGATTAAAGTTCTTATGAAAAATATATTTAATAAGTTGTGAAACAAATTATTCAAATTATAAAAAAGCTATTGGAGTAAACCAACAAATTAAAATAGTAGTATAAACAGTCATGAACACAATTACGACTAAAGAGTGTAGAACAATATTGTGCTCAATGAGAAAAATTAGATACCCACCTAAATATGTATTCTGATTACCAAAAGGCATTGTCAGTTAGACCTCTGATTTGGAAATGAAACCTTTATTGGTTTCTCATGAAAATAAGGTTCTTTAATTTTCTTTTCATTTATGTTTAGAAGAGACTTCATTGAGTTATTTGATATAAAAATTATTTACTTTGTTAATCCAATTCTATTTTTTGTTGTCATGCATTTAAAAATTATTTAATTTGTTAATCCAATTCTATTTTTTTTGTTAATCCAATATTTCTTTCTGCGTGATACTTTTTGTTTGTTTTGGCCACATTTGGTAGGCCATAAAGTTAAAATAATAGTCCTTAATCAGGCAATATGCTATCTCTTTTTATTACATAATTTGTTAGCAGTTTTGTTATAAATTAACTTTTTATGATTACTTTGTGAATATACACAGGACATTAAAAGGGCAAAAAAAAAGCTAATTGGCAATATATAGCTGTTGGCAAAAGAGGCAAGCCAGAAGGGATGGGTTTTTCGTTACTCCGATCTACAAATTTGTTATTTTTAGTTCTTTATTTATTTTGTTTTATATTATATATAAATTCAGTTATAGGGTTCCACGTGTTTTTTATTTTCTTTTTCATTTTTATTATGTACAAATTTAGTTATATATTATAATAATCAATATATATGGGTGAATTTTCATCAAATTAAGTGACAATATTATTATTTTGATATATAGCTTTGATACCTAACAAATAATTACTAAATATTTTATTTAAAAAAATACGGTTTAACCACTATCCACCAGTTCTAACTAGTAAACTATTAAATCAAAGATTTATCGGGCGATATCTGACCTGATTTGGATAATATTAGTACAAAGTTTTGAAACAGTAGGTTAGCGGGGATCAGAGAGAAGGCGTATTTGTTGAGACTATATGTAGAGTAGGTTATTTTTGGGTTATATTGATAGAGTGTGATATATGGGCTGCTGAATTTTTATAGAGGATGTTGGGGTAAATCGGGCTCTATTGAACTATATATTTTTTAGTTAATTTCAAATATTGTGGTCTTCTAATCGATTATTTTTATAAAATGAAAATTTTTATTTAGATCGTACCTCAAATTACATGGCATTACATTCTTTTCCTCTTCAAAAATAACTGTCCCTAAAATTTAAACATTAAATTATAATTACATTTATATTTATACACTAAAAATATAATTAATCTTGGATGTGTTACACTTGAACATGGAGAATGAAAACAAAAATAAGATGCACACTTTTTTGTAATTTTTAATTAATTTTATGCGGTCAAAATTTACAAAACATCTTTTATTTCTGCCACATATTTGTATTTACAGTTTATTACTTCAAATTAATTTAAAGGTGGTGATATCAGCAGCTTCTTATAGCATTAATTATTTTGGATAGAGAGGCGATGGATTCTATTGTAGACTGAGACTTAATCACATTTTAATTTCCATTAATTGGATATGAGATATTAGAGTTAATTCAAGATTTTATATTAGAGTTCTATCAACATTTTTTTTTTGACACAGAGCACAGTTAAGTAATCTTTCAAAATAAACTATCCAAATAAGCATTGGAATATGGTCACATGATTCAAAGCATTGAAATAATTTTCGTATGAGACTAACTGAATAGTATAATGAATTTCAAGTGCCTTTGGGTCATTTATATTGCATTTCTATAACTATATATACCTAGGACAAATGGTCAAATATTTGCAACTAAGTAATTGAGATATATACTCAATTTACTAAAAAGAAATATTTTAAGATATAAAGAAAGCCAAATGTACAATACAATAAACTATGAAAAAGTCTAATAGAATACTATCAACTATTAAAAACTAAAAAATGTGTTATATAATTAAATATCAACTCAATGTAATATATTAGACACTAAATACAAGTAATATGACATATAAATAATAATATATAATGTGTCGTTATTAAAATGACAAGCTGGAACAACAAGTGAATATTTTGAACAGTTTGTAGGAGTAAAGAATAGAAGGCTAAATATACCTTCAACTTAATACGTTGTCTTAGTCAAGATTTTTTATTTTCGTTACATATGAGAGTTTGAACTTGTGACTTCTTTAATATCATTTTAATAAGTTACCATTTTTAATTATTAGATTTTTAAGATAAAATTAGGTTTTTATGATCTATAATTATGAAATTTAATTAGTACTTTTATTTTCCTTGTAGTAGAATCTAGTTTCATTTAAAATATCAAGCTTCTATACTCGGAGATTATTGTGTAGACTGGGATTTATAATCAAAGTTTATAATCTAAGAACTTGGAGATGACTAATTAAAGTTCATTCATGATTCTAGATAAGAATTCACTCAACATTTATTTTTAACACGGTGAACAATTTAGTCATCTTTCTTGCAATGTGTTATGGTCACACGATTGGAATACATGTGTCCAATTGGATTGCATGATATGTTCCATGTTGCTCTGTGTTTAGGTAGTTTGTTCATCTATTTTGAACTTCTTGAGAATCATATAAATTTAAAACAAGCAGTCACTATTCACTGCATTTGCAGCTAACAAATGGAGATATATATATATACTCAATTTACAATAAAAGAATATGCTTTAAGAAAAAAAAATTAGCAATTATATTAAGCTATTGGAGATAGCCAAAGTATTCAATATTATCGATTATGAATGCCAGATGGTTAGACTATCGAAACTCAAAAATTCAAAAATGTTCTACATAAATTAAAGATAATATCGTTAAAGAATGCCGTACACTACTTACATGTACTTCTATAAATATGTAAGAGTACGTGTTGTGTCGTTACAGAAATAATAAACTAGAATTACAGATAGTCTAATTGATGAGTTTGCAGGTGTTTAGCTTTGACTCGCACCTGATCAAACTGTACTCAGAACTCGCTACACTAGAGAATGCGTCGAATCCAATTGAGTGGAACCGGACTAGAAAACTAAGATAAGTATTTGTCCATTGGTTTCTGCATAGATTGTGTTTTCAACAGAATTACATAATAGCAATAGAGAAATATTATTAATTTTGTTTGTTCCGAAAGAAATTCATAGATTGTGTTTGTTCCAATGTCGGACATATCCAGGAGCCCAATTAATTAAGAAAAATAAAGTATTTCTTCTAGTTTTGAACTTTCATTATCGTGAGAATTAGCTAATTTTAGTATATAGAAATATTTCTAGTATTCTTGCAAACTAATTATATATATTTTATAATAAAAGGGACAATTCTCCAATATACCAAAAAACAAACCCATGAACCATAATGAATTTATCAGACATTTAAATTTTTGTTTGACAAAGTATACAAATTTTTGTGCAGTCACTTAAATAAAGTTCATAAAAGATCTTTTAGTTCTGTCATTATTAATTATATTATGCTACATTTACAAATTATATATTATTTGAGTGGTCATCAACATTTATGGGAAGACAAAAATTAGAATATATTTGCTAAATCATTGAAATTGTATGATGATGTATCAAAAGCCTTGGGTTAGTTGCTCCATATATTTTGGACTTCTTGAGGAGTATATAATGATGATTCATTGTATTGGCAGATAAATAATTGGCTAAAGTTAAGAAGAAAAAGTCATCAAATTTTGATGGAACTACTGGAGAAAAGCAACAAAAATAGTTTAATTTGGATTTTGCCTTTCTATTTTACCAATCCTTATTGATGTCAATCAAATATAATATAGTCCATATTCATTTGAAGTTTAATTATATATTTCGAACCAAAATGATCGTTCGAACCAAAATGATCACAAATTCATAATTTCAATTTTTCTTAATTTTCTAAAAATATCACAAAATAAACTGTGCTAGCCTTTGTGTAATAAAACATGGACTACCTAAATGGTCCTCTCCGATTGTAAATAAATTTTGCTTTGAGCCAGTGATGTAATATAAACTCCGATTGTAAATAAATTTTGCTTTGAGCCAGTGATGCAATATAAACTACTTAATTCATCCCCTCTCAGTCAAAAGAGCAAAGGCCCTGTTGATCTCACCCTCCGTTTCAGTAAAAATCATTTCTAGACCAAAGAGCTGATGTCACGCAAGTTAACACGACTAAAAAACATTAATCATACATAAATGCAAGAAAATTCCAAATAAACAGTGTGTAAAAGGAGGAGATATACACACACGGTCATGTAATTAAAACACAACCGTGTACGCAAGAGTACAATATTGATACATTGTTTCTTATTAAGAAACCGTATATATATGGTGGTGCTCCATACACGGTTCTTTCTAAGAAAATTGTGTATGGTTTTAGTCAGTTTCGAAACACTGTTTCCGTATTAGAAAATTAAAAATAGATACATATATGATTTTATCACTATTCACTCCGTATCCAATTTGTTTTCACCCCTAACATGCATGCATATCATTTACTTCACTCAAATAATTAAAAAATAAAACCATTGTAAACCGCTCTCGCTTTTCAGAATTAATATCCTCCAACTTAACTCAAATTTTGAGTTTAGATCCGGACCATCCAATCTGATTTGGAACAAATATTAAAGTGTTTCCAATTTTCCATGCATTCTATATCTTGAGTTGAATGGTCTGAATTCTGATCTAACTGTCCGAATCTAAATTAAAAAATTTAGTTAATTGAGATGATCGGCACAGCGCTTTTTACAGCCTACTACTCAGAACACAGTTTCACAGATAAAAAAAAGACACAGATAATTAACCAGCTCAGCGGGAATTTGCTGAAAACTAACGAATCGGATCAACTCAGACAGAAAGTTGCTTGAATTGGCCAAGTCAAGCCGATAAAACTGGTTTTTATTTTGTCTGAAAAATTATTTACACATGCAACCCGGATATAAATAAGCCCTGATCCGACCGAGTCCAGGGAATTGTATTTTAATCAGAAATATATCCGCAATGGATACTGTCAGTATATATACCTTCGCAGATGCTACCGTTGCTAATAGAAAAAATAACTTTCTGTCAGTATACTATCGCGGATAATCACTTTTACCCTCGCAGCTGATACTATCTCATTCTTCTATTGTATAGAATTTCTCAAATTCTATAAACAAATGTGTTTAATCAGAAATACTGATATTGACGTTAAAATAATATTTCTTCTGATCTACACATCAAAGGCCCAGCTATACTTTGATAGATTAATTGAGGCCCAACTTTCTTAAATCATAACTTATTTCTTGATGGACTAACTAGTTTTGGATGAGTGGAAAAAAAAAATTATTTATAGTTAATTGGAGAGAACAACATAGACGTTTGTCAATATATTTTTGACCCAAAGGGCTAACAGAGTTAGTCATACTTTCAAAAAAATTACGAAGAAGATAGCGTTGTGAATTTATGATCACACTATTGAAATCCTAACACAATCTTTTGTGTGAAGCCAATTGAATATCATGATGTTTGAATTCCAAAGAAGTCACTTTGGGAACTTACGTTAGTTAATTCATCCATTTTGCACTTCTTTAAAAGTCCTATATATAATACAAATGGCATTGTATGTGCAGATAATAATTGATATATGCATACTCAACTATAATCTAAAAGTATATTCAATGTTGAGAAGTACATTTATCACTATTGAGTTATTGGAGGAAATCAATGAATGCAATACCATTTAGTACGAAAATTTGATATGTAATGTGGCTGTATACTGCTCTATGGATTGCATGTTGGAGTACATGAGCTTTCACAAAATCGTGAGCAGACCTAGCATGCATGATTCCAATCAGTGCATTGGGTATCTCTCTTGGTAGTTGGTAGTGAACATAATGATGGAGGTTTAGACACATCCACATGGATGGTCATGCCATATCCATCACCTATTAACTTTGGATTCACCTGCAAGATCAACATTTACTCAGAAATTAACTCACAACTACATCTACCAAGCTTTGAATGGTTCCAGTTGACAACACTCATATAATATATATTATCATATGCAACTTTCATTTAATATTTATGGGAAAGAATCTATATTAATTTACAAATCAAGAGAAACACAAAAGTCGTACTTGACGCAATTGTAAAAATATAATTAAGTAGTACTTGCGATGTAGTTTGGGAAAATTTATAGCTAGTGTACTCTTAATTTGTACGAATTATTGAGGAATAAACTAATCAGAAGTGCTTAGATGAGTTAGAGATTTATTATTGATGTTGGATGTGGTCATTATGCATGGTCTAGTACGAATTTGTTTTATATATAAAAAATAACGAATTTAGGAATGGAAAAATAGAGGAAATTTGAACATTCCGCAAACACTTTTTTTCCCTCCAAATTATCTCTTCAACTAAATATACAAAACTTAAAATACCAAAAAATAAAAATAAAGCATGTAGAGGACAACATCAAGTTATGCACTGACTAGATATTTAAAGAAAATTAATATTGTTTCGTACCGGTAAGCTATGTATTAGTAATCAGTAGTAGATGTTGAGGTTGAGGTTGAGATAATTGCAAAAATAGTAATTATTTCTTTCTCCCATCTTCTATCCCCTATTCATACCTCATATAACTACTTTCTTATAACAAACTCATTAACTATTAAAGTCAAAAATCTTAGCAAAGGATCTCAACAAAAATCTTAGGGAAATTAATGTTGACAAACATTTATTGACATAATGTGAATTTTGTGATCTCAACAAGGATGCACGAAATAATCTGATCATGAGGTTAAAACTTAAAATATGTATTTTTGGTATGAGAAATTAACAAGTTTGATATGCTCTGTGAGTTTACGTTCAGTTAGTTCACCCATTTTACATTTCTGAACAATATCTTTAGTTGGCTCACCCATTATATATTTCTAAAAACCTATATATAGTACTTGCAAATAATCAATTAGCATATTCTTATTATAAAAATTATTGCATGTTATGCTTGGAATTAAATTTATCAATATTGAGTTATTGGTCGAAATCAATATTGTTTATTTTAAGTGATAGACGCAACAAGTGTCGTTTATTTTATACGAAAACCTTGTTTATCTCCATTTCCATCGGCGCTTGGTTCAAAAGTGTGTAATCCACTGTCCATATTATTCAAAAATATATATATATTTGGAAATCATGTGCTTTTGAGTTATCAACACATAAGATTCGACATCTTTTTAAAAAAAAATTGAGACATGCTCCTAAATACAGTCCTCATTTGGAAATCATGTCCTTTTGAGTTATCAACACAGTTATCGGACAGTTATCGGAGCTTGATTTGTGATATATTGTAAGGTCTAGGTTCTCCTCCACCCTTTTTGTTGAAAAATCTATTTTAGAGTCAGATAAAGGCAATCATGCCCTCGATTAAAACAAAAAGGGCCTCGACCAATTTTTATGCCAAGTGCAAGTACAGATTATATTTTGCTTATAATGTAATTTAGTTAATTTAAGTTAATTTTACTTGTAAACTATTTTGATTCTTTGGAAGACAATTTATAATGGCTCAAGAAAACTTCTTTGAACCACAGAAAACAATTTGGGCTAGAAAAGACTCATCTCCTAATTTCTTTCATTCGGTTTTTTTTCACGTTAGCAAACAATTGGGCCGAATCAACAAAGGATGGCCGTCTCATTATGGCCATCTAAATTGTTTCATTTTTTTATTTTATAACCTGAAAAATATATAAAATATTCTAGGGCAGAGATGTGTTTGTATGATACCTCTCTATCTTTTGCATGAATGTTGCAACACAATGAATTATTGTCTAAAATATTGCATTTCCTTATATTATGTCAAAAATAAAATCTAAACTGAGCACAACGACCTCATACTATTGTTAAGGAGATGGGTAGTTGCTTCTATATAGTTGATGTCAGCACTGGATTTGTCTTGTGTTTTGGTATGGTGTAAGCATGTCCTGCTAGCGGAATTTAATTATTATATATAAATAATCTGGCCCATCAAAAAAAAATATAATGTATGGCTTAACGTATTTTTAAATTTATTCATCGTGGACACTACAAGTGTGCTTCAAACACCTTCAATTGGAGTGTTGTATTAGAATTGTAAATGCCATATTATCTTGCCATCTTGAGACACTACTAGAATGCTCCAAACACTTTCAATTGGAGTATTGTATTATAGTTATAAATAACATATTAATTATCTTGCCATATAGAGACGCTACTAGAGTGCTTCAAACACGATTAATTGGAGTATTGTATTAGGGTTGTAAATGTCATATTATCTTGTCATATAGAGACACTACTAGAGTGCTCCAAACACCTTCAATTGAAGTGTTGTATTAAGGATGTAAATATCTATTATCTTGTCATCTCGAGACACTACAAGAGTGCTCCAAACACCTTCAATTGGTATATTGTATTAGGGTTGTAAATGTTCTATTATCTTGTCATATAGAGACACTAATAGAGTGCTCCAAACACCATCAATTGGAGTGTTATATTAGACTTGTAAATGCTCAATTATCTGTCACGACCCAGCCACCTGGCCGGAGATCGTGACAAGAGAGGCACCGTCGCATCCATCCATTGTTTAGTCAACCTACGTCGCAACAAAAATAATAAACAGAAACAATACGGAGTCAGCTACAAAGCTCAGTAACTGGTTATTTAACGATGCGCTTCTCTATAATTGGCTTAATTAAATAATCATTCAAACAAACTGGATTAATCTATATAAATTCAAATCAAATTAAATCTGTATATTTAACGGGTGATAGCACTTGGATCTGGGTTATCAATAAAACAAGTTATACAGTATTCATATCATTTCCTTTCACATAATCATATCATTTCTCTTCTCAGAACACACGATCATATCATTTCACAAATCAAATTCGAACCACAGACCTGCTATCCTGTTAAAATATGCATCATAATTCAAAACCCAATTAAAAATCCAATTCAACCAGACAAATCGAAAACATAAATTATAAAGAAGACCAGTTACCTAATAGTCATCAATCCAGAATCCAAATTGATCTGCAACAACTATTCAGAATCAACACAACGTAGTCGGAACTCCAATCGGACTTGAAATCAAATATCATCGTATTAATCAAAACTTTTCTTTTATTTTCCCCAAATTTTCTTCATATTTCCCCTTTCTCTCTTTCTTTTTTTTTCTCTCTAATTTTATTTTACTTTTTTTTTAATCCTAATCCGAAAGAAAATAACTCTATGTAAATAGATTTTTAACGGTGAGGAAAAGGGGTAGGGCATATGCATGGGAGACACGTGGAAGAATGCCACGTTGGATAATTTTTTTTTAACTTCAAAAATTTTTATAAAAACCTTCTAATTCTAAAAATTGCAAATAAGTCCATAATAATTTCTAAAATAATATGAAAATTTTCCGGGTGTTACAAATCTTACATTTGATATTAATAATTAATATTGAAATACGAATGCCGAGTGAAAATTTTCAGAAATACGTAACATTTTAAACAAGTATTATTCTCGGAACATATCGATAAGATAATTAATTTATTCTAAAGTAAATTATAATTCGTTGGATCATCTAAAAAAAAAAATATTTAACTACATATAATGATAATCATAAATTTTAAAATATTCAGAAACTCACAAATTTTGAAAATTAAGAATTAATAAATTCTAATAAATTATAAACTAGTTAAAGGAGTTTATACTATAGTTATTAATTTAATTAACGAAGGAATAACTTCTAGAAATATATGTGTATGTGGGCCGATTTATACAAATGTGAGATTTAAGATCTTATTTTCAAAACTGACAGGTGGGACCCGCTCCTTTAACATCCTTATCCGATAATGATATTATAAACATATTTATCTTCACCGCTTATAATACGTTTCTCTTCCATTTCTTACTTTTTACCGCTGACCCCTCTCTCTTTCTTCCTAATGTATTGTATATGATTTATGCATTCATCTCTACTCCTCTCAATTTTGGTTCACATCTCACCTAGAATAGTTTGGGGAATTAAATTCTAGAGCTTGATTGATGAGTTTGTATGCCGAACTTGAACTGAGCAAGAAAGATAGTGATTAGTTGCACCAAGTGAATCCATTGGTATTCAACTTACTATCTTATTTCTTTTAGACCTGATTTAAATATTTGAATAACTAAAGATTACTTCATGGTTTAGAAGCACACATGACTTTCTTTCTTGTGATTTGATACTAGTTTATTAAATTTCTACAAAATTAGGTAACCAAACCTTTTGACCATTAAAATTACAGTTTTGATGTATAGTTTAGATGGCGTTGTTTCATTTATTTTCTTACAGCTCTGGTAAATTAAAAATTAGTAGAAAGCTTAATTGAAATAGTACTCAAATTACTTTGAAGGTGAATACAAGTACAATATGTATTACACTTATATAATTATATAAGAATTACTTTCTTAAAGTATGAAATTCATTCTATGTTCAGTTATGGCTGGATTATTGTAGCTTAACTAAATATTATTTTGAGAGAAGAGTAATGGAACTTTGATTTATATAGTAATTATTACAATATATGCATCTATATGTAAACTTATTATGTTACATATGCATGAATAAGAGGAGTTTCTATTGGATGAAGATTGATGGTGGAGCTTTGGGGTGTAACTTGAGGAGCTTACTATTAAAAATTAGCTTGGGATTAGCTGTAATTTCATGGTGAAAATGATGTAAGGATATATGAGTAATTTCTAGAGGCAAATTAAAAGATTCTATTTCAACAGGTATGATATAAATTGGACTTTAAGTAATTATAAATTGACACCAGGTAATACTAGTTACAGCATAATTATTTATTACTTATTGCATCATAGATATATCTTATATTTACATATAATTCTTGTCTTTTGAAACAGATAGTTCCATTAGAGTGATTCAATTATATGTAGCTTCAGTTATTATCAATGGATAAATAACTTTATATTAAGCATAATTCCCAAATTATCATGTATCCTACCCATTTTCCTCACATGTACTAGACGATATGAGTGCTACTTTCTTGCTTTCATGAAAGCCTGCGATGTTAAGTTTTTAACTCCGATTTCGTAATTTTTTTTATACATAGCTATCAAACTTGGCATATAAATTTAGTAAGTTGTATGACACACTTGCGGAATGGTGAATTTGATTCAAGTCTCATCATGCCCTACATTATCAGGTGCGGGGTTACTAAACTTGTTTGATATTATATTTTTAGAATTAAATTGTTATTCATTTTTCATGTTGAACAATTGATTGTTGCATTATTTGAGATGTGTGAATCATGTGCATAGCCCAATCAAATTATAACTGAATTGTGTGTGATATTATTGACTTATCATTTTGTACGATTACCGTTTGTATGAATCTCCTATTCTGAATTATAATTGAGTCGCCACAAGTTATGTTTATGGAAATGTATTGAGCTCTGCAAAGTCTAGAGTCATGACCAGACTTTGGTTACGGAATCCTTATGCACATATGGTGAACGGCCCTTGCTAATCCCAGTACCGGTTGGGAGAGGGAATCTGATTCTGATTCTGATTCTAATTCTGATTCTAATTCTGATGGTGATTATGGGTGACTATAAAGAGACATCTGATTGATGTCATATCCAGTTTGGGACCAGAATGACAAGTTCGTTTAATGTGTATTACCGATTCTGAGTTTATTGCATACGAAATATTATTTGACAATGAACCAGACTTTAATTAACTGTATAAGCCAAAGCACATCAGATGAGGGTCAGTGGAGGTTACTGAGTACCGGCAGGTGTGGGTTTAGCGTGGCCACCTGCGTGACAAGTTAGTGGATCATCTATTTGTGTTACCAAACCTAATAATCTGAGTTTAAGCCAAATATATCTCTGTTGAGCTTGATTTGAAATTCTATGAGTTGGGATTCAATTGAATATTGTGATTCATATGCATTCATTTAATATATATAAACTGAACTGTTAATATCAAGTTTCAATGATTTAATTCTGAATATGGATTGATTGCAAGTCCAGTGGCTTGATTGTGCAAATTCACACTTGCAATGTTGTATACCTTTTTTATCTCAATTTATGTATTGTGAATACCATTGTCATTAGGCCTCGTTATTTTTCTAGTCCGTTTTAATGTTGGATTGACATGTGAAGCAATACTAATGAGAAATTTGAGTAGAGAAAATATTGCACAACTTAAAAGTTCACGCTTATAAACATTTAATTATATCCTGAACAAATATGTGCTTAATGGTACTATAACAAGTTCATTTAAATTCCCCCTTATAAACAAACTGAAAAAAAAAAACAAATATGTGCTTAATGCTCTTTCACCCTTATAAAAAGTGCATTCAAATTGACGACTCTATGTTTGTCTCTGAGTATGAAAAATCAGTTTGTTAGGTGATGACAGGTGGGACATTGTTGGACATGGATACGAGGATTTTGGTTGATACCGTTGTTAATATTTGAAGGGTTTGTTTTTCAAGGTCGAGGGTCGTACTCGGATTACAAAAGTTAGAGATATTAGTAGCCTTAAAGAGCTCTATGTCATACCACCACTCAAATATGAAAAAAAAATTCAAGCTGTCCTTTTCAGGTCGTTTCCATGTCAAGTATTGTGGAGAGATTTATGTGCGTTTGTTATAATCAATCCTATACATGACGGATTAGAAATTTTTTATTCACCGTCATGAAATTTGCAACGGAAACGGTAATTTTTTTTGGGTCAAGCTTAGCAGCATTGAAGACAGAACATTGTTCTTGGATTTTCCTCTTGCTATTGGTAGTGCTTTCTGTCTCAGAACGAGTAATTTTGACAGGTTCAAAGGGAATAATGAAATAATATTTATCGATACCCCTTTCAATCGGGAACAGCACATTACTTGGTTTGTGCCTTCTATAAACCATATTTGACGTCAATGCATTTAAGATAAATGTAAAGGCTCAAAGATGCTGATACATGGGCCAGAAAGAATCAGAAGCAACTCTCTCTCTCTCTCTCTCTCCCTCTCTCACTACAACTAAAAATCAGAAAAATACTCTGACAAAATCCAAAAATCCATAAATAAAATTTGATCAAGAAAGAAAAACAGACCGTTGGAGATGCTGTACACCACGAGCATTTTGAGAAAGAAAACAGGGAAGCAGAAGGAAGAGGGGAGAGACTCAAAAATTCATATTGGGCCCTTTGAGTGATATGAATTCAATGTACTGCTGCCTGCTGAGTGTTGAACTCAAAATCTCATATTGGGCCGAGAATAATTTCGATTTTGGCCCAAGAGATTAGATGGGCCATGGACAAAGAATAATGGTTTTAATAAAACAAATAAGACAAGGGAAGTAGGAACGGTTGGATGGGTATCCGATAAAATCAAGTTTGATATCGGTTCCGATTTGCATTAATATTTGTGTGTACTTGATCGATACGAATATTAAAGTGGCTTGTGTGAATTTTAATGCAAATTAAACAGTTCTGATTAGATATTGAACCAGTTTTGGTCTGGCATCCATCGGATCGACCCAGGTTCCAAAGATGAGACATGCACAAGGAAGCCAGCTTAGATTTTATTTAAATATGTAATCACCATATCAACCTTGGAGAATCTCACTGTATACTTAACATGAATGGGAATCCTTAATATGCTGTTGTACCATGCATGCATGAACGCATATTATATATATACATAGAGAGAGATGAGCTACGCTACTCCATGAAGTAAAATGCGTTGGTACTTCATGGCACTATGTTTTTATTTTGAAAATTCAAACGACCGATCCGAACGCTCAACATGATTTCCATATTGAAATGTGCTTGGAGACCAAATTTTACATTTTTTGTAAATTTTTTACTATTTATTAAGATGGTTTAAAAATCCCTATTTTTTAATGATGCAGAATTTTAATAAAAACAGTGATTTTCAAACCATCTTAATAAATAGTAAAAAAATTCTAAAAAATATAAAATTTGGTCTCCAGGCACATTTCAATATAGATTAAACATATAATGGTTTGGATCAGCTATTTGGACTTCGAAACTAGAGATATGAGTGCGAATTAAAACAATCCGTTTCATTCGGGAAGTAGCATAGTCTTACTATATATATATATATAATACAGTATCAGCTATTGTTCATTTAGAAATATGTTAATGCTACCCATGCATCCAATTGAAAATCTCCCAATAAGCTTTAGTTACGTTGGGTCTTAAATTAGTCTCTAATATATGATGATTTTTTTATTTTATCAATATTTTTAGAAGAGGGTTCAAATTAACACCTCTATATATTTTTTTTTTCTCCATTATACCTCTATATTTATAACTACAATAACTAAAAATTTTAAATTTAAATGTCACAAAAAAGTTAAATATTATTTATATTGTTTTCATATCCATGCTTAAAAGATCACATCATTTCGAATATATATAATTAGTATCAAGTGCTTGTGAAAATAGGTCAATGTGGATGAATGGTGAACATTGACGTTTCAACATATTGATTCATATAAATTAAAAATTAAAAAATGATAATTTTTTATGTGCATGCGGATTATATCTATCGGTTTTATTTTTACCTATAAAAATTAATAAATTTTATTATTAAAAAAATAAAAAATTAAGATACAATAGAGAAAAAAAATATGGAGACATATGATAGGAGTGAAAACGGATCCGAATAATCCACTCCGAATTCAAATTCAGTTATTTTTTTTAATAGTTTCAGCAGTATCCAAATTCGAATATACATATATTTTACAATCGGAAACCCAAAATTTTAAAAAATACCATTTATTAGAAAACCAAAAAGCTTTGATTTTGGACAATTTTAAATCTACCACAACCGCATCTAAGAGATGCAGCTCCATTGACTGAGGACCACATCTATGGGATGTGGCCCTAGACTGAGGACCGCATCTAGAGGATGATGCCCTCTCTTTTTTTTCAAGCTTTGGAGTTTTAGATTCTCAGATGATACGAATGAAATATTATAAATTAAATTGATTATTTTATTTTATGTTATTATTCATTGAAGATTCTAAAAATTTATTTGCCGATAGCTCTAAATTGAATTTTTATTAGAATGAAGTCCAATTATATATATATTATTTTATTTTATGATTATTTTTCACCGAAGACTCTAAAAGTTTATTCGCCGATATCCCTTTCAACTCATTACTTGTGTTCGGTCTCTTCTCCATTTCAAGCACCATCTCCATTTTGTATCTTTAGATCCTTAATAGAGGCCACATCCGTTTCAACTCACAAAGCTTTTTGGTGACTATCTCCATTTTTTTATCTTGATTCTTTATTTTTATTTATTTTTATCAATTCCCACGTTCAAAGTTCAAACTCTTTTTATTTCTTCTGATTTTTTTTTCTTAATTAGAATATTTATGTTAAGTTCATATGACTCGATTATTCAATAATTATTCGTTTGCATCCATATTCGACTTTGTATTCATAGATTATCCGCTCCGTATCCATATTTGTTTAAAGCGGATTTGATTTTAAATTTTAATATTTGTTTACTATCTGTATCTGTATTTGTATTCAGTCATTTCATTATCCTCCGTTTTCACCCATTGAATCCTCTTTTTTAAGGAGCGTGATAATTGTACACCAAATAAAATCTCCGAGCATGTCCCTGATGTGAATTATGCAATATAAGTAATAAATCCTAAATTGCACTCAATTTGGTTGCAAGTGTACAACCTTATCGAGGAGTACTTAGGGATCGTCTCCACAGGGACAAGTCGGAATTTCAAGTCTAACCTAATCAATTTAATTTAGTAAAAGAAAATAAAAGGAATTTGTTTGTTTTTAGGATGGGTTGGTTGTGATTAAAATGAATTAAACTAAAGTCTTTAAAGCAAAATTAGGTTTTTAACAAGAATGAGAAATTAGGGTTTCTTAGGGTTCCTATCCACTAGTGTTACGACTAATTGGTTTGTTAAATTTGTTCTTTTAATTATGAAGGCACAGTTGGGTGTTGTAGGTACAAAGGGATATCTCTATATTAATACCATCTTTAAATTAGAATAAACGTCACCTCTCGGTACTTGGCTACCCTAATCTAAAGTCATTAAGTTCTTACTGTCCCAATTAATCTAGAAAATTATCTTTCACCTCTCGGTACTTGGCACAATTTATCTAAACAATTGGGTAAAGCCTGTATAAGACAAGCGTCACCTCTCGGTACTTAGCCTATCAAATACCCTATTCCTTATGGTCTGGACCTAATATTCAATTTCTCAATTGTAAATACCAAATCCTAGGGTTTCATGCGATTTCGATTAAGTCCTCACAATCAATTAAAATAAAGAATAGATCATAACAAAGAACAAGAACATATGCAATAAAACCAACTAAATCATAACAAAAGTTTCAAGTACAACCCTAATCAACCCTAGAAAAGCCCTTAGCCAACCATGGCTAAGACACAAATGAAATCAAAAGAATAAAAGAGTTCCAAAGGAAAGAAAGAAAACAATAAAACCGGTTAATCAATGATCTCTTCTCCCTTCTTCTCCCTTCTTGCTATTCCTTGCTTTTCCTTGTTCTAAACCTAGAAAATTCTGCCTAAAAAAACGTCCTCAATCTGTTCTACAGGTCCCTATTTATAGCCCTCTCTAAAACCTAGAAATAACCAACCAAAAATAGCAAATTCGGACTCTGAACCGACCTAATTGCGGGCCGCAATACACTCATTGCGGGCCGCAATGTACTGTAGCAGTTAACAGACTGCGCAGAAAAATTCTGAAGAGGTCCTTGCGGGCCGCAATAAAAGTCCTTGCGGGTCGCAATACATTCCTTTTATATTCTCAGGTTGTAGATCTTCTCGTTAGCTTTCCAAAAAGTGGTCACAAGCCTAAATCGGAGTTACGAGTCAAAAGTTATGGCCGTTTTAAGTTCAGACTCTATTTTTGGCTGACTGCTACAGTGCGTTGCGGGCCGCAGTAACTTTTATTGCGGGCCGCAATAACTGTGCTGTAATGCAGAGGCTCTGACTTGTTTGGTTGCGGGCCGCAATAACTCTATTTCGGGCCGCAATAAATGTTGGCAGAAGCTCATTTCTTCGTGCTAACTCACCCGTTTTGCTTCGTTAAGGTCCAAACACTTGATTACCTGTAAAACAAACATAACTAGGGCAGTAACTTGAACTTTTGGACATTTCTAACCTAATTAAACCTAATTTAAACTAATTCAACCAAAACTTGGCTTAATTTACATACCTAACCCTAGGTTTAAATAGATACAATTTTGGCTTATCAAATTCCCCCAAGCTTGAACATTGCTTGCCCTCAAGCAACATCTAAACTTGGAACTCTAATTTAACCCTATATCAAGTATGTTTTTCAATCGAAAAATTTGTATGATCTTGCCAAAATTTAAAAATCTCAACGTAAATTTTGTACAAATTTAAAGTGCAACCCTTGGCTAATCATGCTTCACCCCACAATTCAATTACTCTAACTTTTATTTCTCTAAAGATTTAGAATTTGTAAACTTCGGATATCTAAATTTGTTACAAAAAATGCATTCTTATTTGCGAAAATTCTTTTAAAAATCCCCCAAGCTTGAATCAAACTTAGGTTAGAAAGTCGCGGACTTCGTGTGTTGATATATGCAAAATTTTATTTTTCTTTTGTTGACACTATAAATCTTTATCCTTAGAACAAAACCGGCTAGTTATAGGTAGCTAATCCATACCCAACCGTTTTAATTCAAAAGTGCATTTGCATGCTCTTGGTTCAACCCTTCCATGACACGAACCTACATGGTTAGTGCAAACCCGGTCACTTTATCGGGCAAACTAGCGGAGCAAAGTGTCTATGACTCATTGCTATAAGTACGTCATGTCGCCGTAACATAAGCAAATGAAGTCTTTCTTTTCTAAAAATTTTCAATTTTACACAATTTTTCAACATTTTTACAAAATATCATGAATACACACATCCTTAGGCATTTAAATCATCCCTATGGATATCCCGATCTTTCTAAATTCGTTTTTCACAAACAATTTGCATTTTCAAAAAAAATAAATTTAAATCCCTAAATTTCCAATTTCTTAAACCTTTATTTCCACAAAGTTTTTCACCAAACTATGTGGTTATTTCAAATTATTCCAAGGGTATTACTAAAAACTCGTTAAAATTTCAAGGGTTTTATTTTTACCAATTTTTGACACACAAAAAAAAAAAAAAATTAAACATGATTTTATACTTTATGCATTTTCAAACAATTAAGTCCAATTATGCAAGACTCTATTTTTCATAACCTCGTAAAACATCTTGACAAATTTGCAATTTCAAGCATTTAAGTTTAAAATTTAAAATCACAAATCCTATTCATGGTCAAGTAAAAATCAAGGTTATAAATCCTAAAAATTTTGAAAAAAACTGAAAAAAAATAAAAAATAAACATGCAATGCAAAGATACAATTTCTTCTCATACCCCCAACCTTAAATTAAGCATTGTCCCCAATGCTTTTAATCTAAAACAAAAAAGTAAATAGAAAGAAATATGAAAGATTAAGTTGTGTGAAGAACCGTCATAGAGGCGGAGAGATGGCGGTTCGAGTAGAGGGAAGGAACGAGAAGGACTTGGGTTGCCTCCCAAGAAGCGCTTGGTTTTAGGTCGGGGCTTGACCTTCTTCTTCTTTCTCCTTTTCTTGTAATTTCTTATCAAATTAATGTATTTTTTCTTCGAGTACCAAGATGGGTTCATCTTGTTGGATTCTCGTGCCTTGTCGGTTTTCTCATTCTTAAGCCTACCAGGAAAAGATGCAAATTTGTGAGGAGGAATGTAGAGAGGTACCTGTGCACTTACATTTGGCGGCTCATCTTGAGATGGTTTTGCTTGCTTGGCAGGGTCGCTTGGTACAATTGGTGTAGCTTCCTTTGAGGCAGAATCCTCATGTTTGGAGATGTGCTTATCATTGCTTCGTGTCTCTTCACCTTGCGGCTGCACATAGTCATCCGTTGGCATGGGTGGATCCTCATATTGCATACCGCTACGAAGCACGTGCCTAACTGCCTTGACATCCCTGGGATTGTTCTCAGGTTTTGGTGGAAGAGTGCCTAGTTGGCGGGAGAATTGTGTAGCTTGTTGTGCAACTTGGTTTTCAAGCATTTTATTTTGGGTTGCCAACATGTCTACCTTTTTGGTCAATTCATCAAACTTTTGGTTTTGACTTGTCATGAATGCCTCCATCATCAATTCAAGATTGGATTTTGGTTGTGCATTAGAACTATACCCTTGGTTACCATAACCTTGATCTGGTCTATTAAAGTTTGAATTACCTTGGTTACCATAACCTTGATTTGGTCTATTAAAGTTTGAATTACCTTGGTTACCAGAACCTTGATTTGGTCTATTAAAGTTTGAATTACCTTGGTTACCATAACCTTGATTTGGTCTATTAAAGTTTGAATTACCTTGGTTACCATAACCTTGATTTGGTCTATTAAAGTTTGAATTACCTTGGTTATTTTGGTTACCTTGGGTTGGTTGGTCATTTTGTCTCCACGAAAAGTTTGGATGATTTCTCCAACCGGGGTTATAAGTATTGGAGTAAGGATTGTTATTTGGTGTAAAATTACCTTGGTTCATTGCATTAACTTCCTTAAAACTACCCCAATTACTTACACCACAATTAATTGCTAGATGATCGGTATTACCACAGATTGAATAAGGAAGAGGAGAATAATTGTTTACCGAATTTATGCTCAGTTGATCAATTTTGCGATTCAAGGCGGCAATTTCTGCAGCCAAGTTTGAGTTTGAATTCACCTCCTTCATTCCCCGCTGCAGGATCATCGGTGTCTCCCTAGGGTTGTGCCATTGACTTTGGTTGAGAGCCATGTCATCCACCAACTTGTATCCGTCTGCAGATTTCAACCTAAAAAAAAACGAGAGAGAAAGAAAGCAAAAGGGAATTAAACAATTACTAACCAAATTACTTAGGTCTGAAATAATATTCACCGTTGTCCCCGGCAACGGCGCCAAAAACTTGATGTGAATTATGCAATATAAGTAATAAATCCTAAATTGCACTCAATTTGGTTGCAAGTGTACAACCTTATCGAGGAGTACTTAGGGATCGTCTCCACAGGGACAAGTCGGAATTTCAAGTCTAACCTAATCAATTTAATTTAGTAAAAGAAAATAAAAGGAATTTGTTTGTTTTTAGGATGGGTTGGTTGTGATTAAAATGAATTAAACTAAAGTCTTTAAAGCAAAATTAGGTTTTTAACAAGAATGAGAAATTAGGGTTTCTTAGGGTTCCTATCCACTAGTGTTACGACTAATTGGTTTGTTAAATTTGTTCTTTTAATTATGAAGGCACAGTTGGGTGTTGTAGGTACAAAGGGATATCTCTATATTAATACCATCTTTAAATTAGAATAAACGTCACCTCTCGGTACTTGGCTACCCTAATCTAAAGTCATTAAGTTCTTACTGTCCCAATTAATCTAGAAAATTATCTTTCACCTCTCGGTACTTGGCACAATTTATCTAAACAATTGGGTAAAGCCTGTATAAGACAAGCGTCACCTCTCGGTACTTAGCCTATCAAATACCCTATTCCTTATGGTCTGGACCTAATATTCAATTTCTCAATTGTAAATACCAAATCCTAGGGTTTCATGCGATTTCGATTAAGTCCTCACAATCAATTAAAATAAAGAATAGATCATAACAAAGAACAAGAACATATGCAATAAAACCAACTAAATCATAACAAAAGTTTCAAGTACAACCCTAATCAACCCTAGAAAAGCCCTTAGCCAACCATGGCTAAGACACAAATGAAATCAAAAGAATAAAAGAGTTCCAAAGGAAAGAAAGAAAACAATAAAACCGGTTAATCAATGATCTCTTCTCCCTTCTTCTCCCTTCTTGCTATTCCTTGCTTTTCCTTGTTCTAAACCTAGAAAATTCTGCCTAAAAAAACGTCCTCAATCTGTTCTACAGGTCCTTATTTATAGCCCTCTCTAAAACCTAGAAATAACCAACCAAAAATAGCAAATTCGGACTCTGAACCGACCTAATTGCGGGCCGCAATACACTCATTGCGGGCCGCAATGTACTGTAGCAGTTAACAGACTGCGCAGAAAAATTCTGAAGAGGTCCTTGCGAGCCGCAATAAAAGTCCTTGCGGGTCGCAATACATTCCTTTTATATTCTCAGGTTGTAGATCTTCTCGTTAGCTTTCCAAAAAGTGGTCACAAGCCTAAATCGGAGTTACGAGTCAAAAGTTATGGCCGTTTTAAGTTCAGACTCTATTTTTGGCTGACTGCTACAGTGCGTTGCGGGCCGCAGTAACTTTTATTGCGGGCCGCAATAACTGTGCTGTAATGCAGAGGCTCTGACTTGTTTGGTTGCGGGCCGCAATAACTCTATTTCGGGCCGCAATAAATGTTGGCAGAAGCTCATTTCTTCGTGCTAACTCACCCGTTTTGCTTCGTTAAGGTCCAAACACTTGATTACCTGTAAAACAAACATAACTAGGGCAGTAACTTGAACTTTTGGACATTTCTAACCTAATTAAACCTAATTTAAACTAATTCAACCAAAACTTGGCTTAATTTACATACCTAACCCTAGGTTTAAAAAGATACAATTTTGGCTTATCAGTCCCCCAAATAGTTTAACTGAAAAAACTTTCAATGTTATCTAACTTCTATTTTCAATGCTAATATCCAAACATTTAAAGCTATAATTATAACATTTTACAATGCTACTCGTAAGCATATAAACCTATGTACGAAAGCATTAAAATTCTAAATCTGTACAGTTTTAACTCCTAACTACTTTTGTTTTCAAGCCAAAAACGGAAAGATTCATTTCATCCATTTTTTTTTTAAATTTCTCCAATCATTCTCATCTATTTTCTCGACGATCTGTGATGAATTTTGCGAATCTAAAAATATAAATATTTTTTATCCGATTTTCTCTTTCAAATGAGATCAATGAAGAATAACTTTCGAGTTATATTTGTGTTGTAATTTTTTTTACCACTTTAAATATTTGTGACTTTCATTTTTTTTTATATTTTGCTTCAAAATAATTTAAACCTCTGTTTATAAGCATATATACCTCATGTACAAGCATATAAACCTCATTAATAACACTTTAAATATCCAGAATAAAACATATAAACCTCATGTACAAAGAATTTAAACCTCAACAATAACACTTCAAAGCATATAAATCTCAACAATAACACTACATTTACAAAGCATATAAACCTCATGTACAAAGCCTTAAAAATTTTAATGGTTGTAGACTCAAATTTAAAAAATTGACAATTTAAAATGCTCATGAGTTTTACTTAAAAAGACAAATGACTTTAAAATTACTCGAAAGTATTTATTTATGAATCTCATTTGAAAGATAAAAATCGAATACAAAACGTTTGTATTTTTAGATTCGTAAAATTCATCATGGATCGTCGGAAAAATAAATTATAATGATCAGAGAAAAAATAAAAACGAGTAAGTAAAAAGAATCTTTCCGTTTTTGACTTGAAGACAAAAGTAGTTAGAACTTAAAACTATACAGATTTAGAATTTTAATGCTTTCATACAGAGGTTTATATGCTTACGAGTAGAATTATAAAATGTTATAAACATAGCTTTAAATGTTTGAATATTAGCATTGAAAATGGAAGTTAGACAACATTAGAAATTTTTTCTGTTAAACTACTTGAGGAACGCGCTCAGATATGATGTTAAACTACTTGAGGGACGTGCTCAGATATGATGGCTTGAGTATCAGACCATTTCTCCTTTTTTTAATATAATTTTATTATATTGTATTACTTATTTTATTTTATAGATAAACGTTGAGGTCCCAGCGCATAAAAAATAAAAGGCCAAAAGATTACAGATGGCCACATGTCGGCCCCCCATGTCGTGTCAAATTTTAGCGCATGCTGGTTTATAGTACATGACATTCCGTGTCTAGGCAACAAAAGCTTTCTTTTATTAATCTTTTACATATAGATCCTTATGTTTTATTGGTATGATTTTTACTTTCATTTCTAACCAATGATTTAAATAGCAATTATAGCATAGCGGGACGGTTAAAAAAAATAAGCAATTACACTAAGTAGCTAGTTATAGTGCCGATAACTAACCATATATTGCCCATAGCGCCATAATTTTTAGAGTCCGAAAAAGCTATAGCTAGCTATTTAGAACACTGTTTCTAACTGAAATCATTGGATTTTTTTATAATCTAGACCAAGAAATATAAAATAAGGTCCAACTTGATATAATAACATCACCGAAAACATGTCTAATAAATTTATTAGTTTAGATCCAATGTTTCAGATTGAGAAAAGAGAAAAGAAAAACATGTCATCGTCAAAAAGCATAAATGCACTACCAAATTATTGTACTGGATTTAGACTCAAGCCTATTTAGTGTATTATTGCGCCAAATTTCTCAAATTAATGCACCCAAATTTCATAAATGCACCAGTGAATTGTCCATATCACATCATTACACAACTAAAAGAAATTTAGAAGGGAAAAAATTGACAAGGATATTGAAAGATTTCATTTTATATGCTTTAAGCGCATCAGTTATATATATATATATATATTAGTTAAGAATCTAGCTACCACTATATGTGAGATTACTGAGTAAACCGATAGTAATTTATATTATATCAAGTGTCACTATTACTAATAGGAGTATGCATCATGATATGATATATATCAATAGTAAAAGATATTTTGACCTTCACAGATTGTAACATATTTTTACGTTCAACAATACATTGTATCTTAGTCCATTCCAATATATATATCATCATATCTCATAATATTATTTTATTCTTTAATTTTAGGGCGCTGGAATTTAAAACCAAGCTAACCCAGATATATATCCTGGAGTGTTGTACATAATTTTATTTTTTAATGCAATCGTTAGTAGGTTGCTTGCCAGTTGCAACTAACTTTTAATAATATATATATATATATATAGGCTCCGGCTAATTTGCTGTCGGCAACATTTTAGCCGGAGGTGTTGCCGGGTTTATTTATTTTGTGATGTCCAAACAACAAATCTAAACCGTTAGATGTTTAATCCATATTATAATCTACTTGGAGACCAAATTTTACATTTTTTGGAATTTTTTTACTATTTATTAAGCTAGTTTGAAAACCGCTGTTTACAGTAAATTTCTGCAGCAGTGAAATCAGCAGTTTTCAAACCAGCTTAATAAATAGTAAACAAATTCCAAAAAATGTAAAATTTGGTCTCCAAGTAGATTATAGTATAGATTAAACATCTAATGGTTTGAATTTGTTATTTTAACATCACAAAATAAATAAAACGCAGCAGCACCGCCGGCAAAATACTTCTGACAATAAATTAGCCACAACCTATATACATGAGTCTTCTTTTCAAAGTAAATAAAACAAAAAATAGACCTAAAAAATATCTGAGTTGATATGACTTGCCACATTTACAACCTTGAAGAAGCAACTCAAAATTATGAAAAGATTAAGAAAAGGGATAATAGTACGAGTCGGTGAATAATTAAAGGGATAATAGTACGAGAAAAAAAAAAACCATGAATCTTCTTTTCAAAGTTAATAAAACAAAAAAATAACATAAAGAATAGTCCTAAAAAAGGAATTTTTTTATAAACCATAAATAGAAAAATATTTTTTAGGGAACCAGCTTGATTATTTTTTTTTTGAAAAACTACAAAGATCGAGTGGAGCATTCAGTCTCTATTTTTTTTTCTCCAGACCGAATGCTCCACTCGGTCTCACCATTTTTTTCAATTTTTCACAGATTCGGCCACATAAGATCCGAATAATCCTTTTATGTATATGTATAGAGAGTAACTTGAAATTTTAAAATCCAAAAAGTCGATCCGAACAGTTCATCTTGTTTTCCATATTAATATGTGCTTGGAGACCAAATTTTACATTTTTTGGAATTTTTTTACTATTTCTTTAGATTTATTGAAAATCCCTGTTTTCAGCAAATCTGGACCATAAAAAAACAGCGATTTTCAATAAATCTAAAGAAATAGTAAAAAAATTCCAAAAAATGTAAAATTTGGTCTCCAAACACATATTAATATGGAGAACAAGATGAACGGTTCGGATCGACCGTTAGGACTTTGAAAACTCGAAATCCGAGTCAAAAATTGTTGATCCAACGGTGGCTTAACAAAACAGTAAAATTAGCAGCCACCGTTGGATCAACAATTTTCAAAGTGGCTTAATAAATAGTAAAAAAATTCAGAAAAATGTAAAATTTGATCTCCAAGCACATATTAATATGGAAAACAAGATGAACGGTTCGGATCAACTTTTTGAATTTTGAAATTTCAAGTCACTCTCTATACATATACATAAAACATATGCCACACCGTTTGCCGCACAGAAAAGTTGAAAAAAGTGTGAGACCGAGTGGAGCATTCGGTCTGGAGAAAAAAGAAAATTAGAGACCGAATGCTCCACTCAGTCTTTGTGGTTTTTCAAAAGAAAAACAATCATGCTGATTTCCTAAAAATTATTTTTTTATTTATGATTTATAAAAAAGTCTCCCTAAAAAATATCTAAGTTGATATGACTTGCCACATTTGCAACCTTGAAGAAGCAACTCAAAATTATGAAAAGATTAAGAAAAGGGATAATAGTACGAGTAGGTGAATAATTAAAGAGATAATAGTACGAATAAAGGAATAATTTAATCCAAGCATAAGGACAAAGTGGACAACTATTGAGATTTTGTAGCCACTTTAATTTGTCGGTTACTTTATGAAATTTGTATTTGTGTGTTTATATTTAAGTGTCCCTATCAAATCTTTAGCACAAGTTAACTTGAGCAACTAGCAAGTCGGCAGGAGCTCAAATATAATGTAATAGTATATTTTTTTTTTTACTTTTTTCTGGTTATAATTTGTTTATATTGAGTGAGTCTATGGTACTATGCATATCACGGGTTGGTCCGTACTACGGCTTAATATTTGAGTTTTCAAAATTCTAATGGTCGATCCGAACAATTTATCTTGTTCTCCATATTAATATGTGTTTAGAGACCAAATTTTACATATTTTGAAATTTTTTTACTATTTTTTTTAGATATTTAGAACATCACTTGATCTGAAAATTCTGAACCATCAAAAAACAGTGGTTTTCAATAAATCTAAAAAAATAGTAAAAAAATTTCAAAAAATATAAAATTTGGTCTCCAAACACATATTAATATAGAGAACAAGATGAACGGTTCGGATCGACCATTAAAATTTTGAAAACTCGAATATTGAACCGTAGCACGGGCCAAATCGTGATATGCATAGTACTATAGACTCTTGTTTATTCATATGAAAAGAAAAGATAAGCTTCCAATCTCTTTATTCACGTCATATGACTATACTTTTATTTATCTATCATATTTATAATTTTCTTGTATTGTCATTCTTTTCTCATTTAAAAGAAAATGTATTTAATGCAACCCAAGGGCAGCTTGAAAAAATAGATGTATTTAATGTAGCCAAAGGGAAGTTTGGAAAAGAAAAAAAATGAATTTTATGGCCGCAAGAGGTGTTCAATTCTTTAAGAATTTTTTATCTATAAAAATTATTAAAAATATATAAGCGAAAAATAAAAATAATATCTTGTTATAACCATAAAAAGATCGAAGGACATATTCAGCTGACAGAAGGAAAAGAGAACAAAAATGAGATTGCAAAATTTTTGAATTGATTTTAAATTCACTTCAAATATTTTTTTTTTCCATGAAATTTTATTGTAACCAAACAGAGCCTTAAAGTTTAAATCAGAAATAGTAATATTAATTCAAAATTTTGCCTTTTTGTTCTTATCCAGTTCTGTAAACTAGATGATGTAAAACTATGGGATCCAAATCCGCTGTTATTATAGGCAGAATAGCAGCGTGATGCTCTCCATTTATGTGTCTCTCTCTTGTAAAAAGGAGGAGAGAAAAATAAAAGAAATAGAAAAAAGAGCACAAATAGCAAGAATTTTGAATAGCAGCAGATCTCATGACAAAACTATGAGTCTACCCCAAATTTAGTACACCTAACTTACGCCTTCATTCTTTCTCTCCAGTTAATAGGTGTCTTTAATACATATTTTTTTAATATCAAAATATCTCACGTATACAAATACAAAGAAAATGTTTCAAAAAAGTTGAGAGATTTGGAGTAAATTTTGTCTAGAAGAAAGGTAGAATTTCAGAGAGATAAAGTTACATAACTATTTAATATTTATAAAGAATCATAATTAATTTCAAACATGCAATCTCTCACTTAAAAAGTATTATCTTTTGTAATTAGATAAATATTAGTTTATCAATTTTAAGCAAACTATCTTTTTAATGCAGCCGTCATTCATTAATGGCTCCTTTAATTTAAAAAGAGCACTAAATATAGAATAAAAATCACATTCTAGTCCACAACAATCTTGAAATTTCTAATCATCTTCAGAAAAGTTTTATAGTATATATATACATTAATTATGGATACAAAACATTAATTCTGGCTTTTTCTTGGGGGCTCGGAATAAAATTCTAGAGATTTTGATTTTGGTTTAGTAGAATAGAAAATTCTAACTTATTATTTCCTAATCTTTACTTGGAAAATTGTGTTAAAGTAAAGAAAAATTAAATATTATCAATCAAGTAATCAAATAACAAAAGAAAATGAATAAGAAAAGAATTATCATAGTTTATTTATTCTTTATTAGTTGCATGCATATATTTCTACATAGCAATTTAAGATTATGAAAAGATAAAAGAAAAGAAAAGTGATAATAGTACAAGTAGATGAATAATTAAAGAGATAATAGTACGAGTAAAGGAATAATTTAATCCAGGCATAAGGACAAATATTTAGATTTTCTAGCCATGCACTTCTGTCGGTTTCTTTATGAAATTTGTATTTGTGTGTTTAAATTTAAGTGTCCCAATCAAATATTTAGCACAAGTTAACTTGAGCATGAAACTAGCAAGCCGGCATGCAAGAGCACTAATATAATGTAATGGTATATTTTTTTTAGAGTAAAGCTAGGGTGTGCTGTGTTCATTAAGAGAGTTTGGTGAGCGTAACTCTGAAAGTATATTGGATCGATTTTAAACGTCGAATTCAAACCATTGACATTCTTGTACTTCATGAGTGATGCATGTACATGAAATTTTTTGAAAGTTTTGAGTTTATTTTTACATGGTCAAGCAGTCAAAGAAATGAACTTTTTATAACTTAATTTATAAGTTGTTTTATATATTCAATTTTTATCATTTTTTTGACCGGTTGGCCGTGTAGCAAATAAACTCGAAACTTTCAAAATTTTATATGTACATACATCAGTCATGAAGTATATGAATTTCAACAGTTTGGATTTGATGTTTTAAGTCGATCCAATATGCTTTTGAAGTTGTACTCACCAAATTCTCTTGGTGAGCACATCACATCCTAGGTTTACTCTATTTTTTATTTACATTTCTGATTATAATTTTTTTAGTTCATAATTTCATATGAAAAGAGATAATTAGCTTCCAATCTCTTTATTCACGTCAGATGACTATATTTTTATTTATCATATTTATATTTTTCTTTTATCTTCATTTATTATTCTCTCATTCAAAAGAAAATGTGTTTAATGCAGCCCAAGGGCAGCTTGGGAAAATAAATGTATTTAATGCAACGGGAAAAAATGCATTTAATGCAGAAGGGAAGTTCGGCAAAAATAATTGTATTTTTTGGGCCGCAAGAGGTGCTCAATTAAATCTCAGAGAATTTTTTTAATTATTTAAAAATAAAAGAGTAAAATATAAAAAAAATTAAATACCCTCGCTTGTTACATCATAGAAAGACCGGAAACATTAATTTTGATCCAAAATTTGAATTAGAAGCAATAATATAATATTGATAAAAAATAGCCGATTTTTTATTTTTATCCAAAAATTAAATTGATTTTCAAAAATTAACCGAACCGGATGTGAATTTTCAAATCTATCCAAACCGGTTAACCGTTAACCGGACCAAATTTCCAGTTAACGGTTAACCGGACCCTTCGGTTCGGTTAACGGCTAACCGGACCCTTCTGTTCGGTTAACCGTTTAGCGAACCCGTCGGTTCGGTTAACCGTTTAGCGGACCAAGGGTATGGGTTCGGTTAACGGTTAAGCGGACCAAGGGTTCGGTTAACGGTTTAGCGGACCAAGAGTGGGTTCGGTTAACCGTGAACCGAACAGCCATTTTGGTTCGGTTTCTGGTATACCGAAAATATTTTAACATCCACTCTATAAATATCAATCCAACGGAGAGTTGAAACGAAAAAAAAAAAGTGCTGTTTGAGAGACGAACAGAAGAGAAGGAAGAAAAGAAAGAAAAACAAACACTGTTTGAGATACGAACGGAAGAAAAGAAGAAAAAAAGGTAATTTTTTTTATAATTAATTTGTAAATTATATAAGTTAATTTTTTAACTATCTATTTTTGAAATTGTTTTGTCGGAGAAGAAGAAATTAAAATATGATGTCCAACCAAAATACAATATTATAACCATAATATTTGCATATATTACTGTTATTTAATATGTACTGTAATTTTTTTTTTGACCAACTTGTTATAAATAAAATAAATTGACAAATTGTTCATTATTGCTATAAAAAATATAAATCAAAAGTAATGAAGAAAGAATGTTACTTATTATTTAATTTATTATTTTTTTATAATTAATTTTATTTAATTCAGAAAATATTCAAAACAGATAAAGAATACTGAATTTTTTATAAATACTCAAAATTAATAACCGTAATATTTGCATATATTACTGTTATTTAATATGTACCATAATTTTATTTTTGACCAACTTGTTATAAATAAAATAAATTGACAAATTGTTCATTATTGTTATAAAAAATATAAATCAAAAGTAATGGAGAAAGAATGTTACTTATTATTTAATTTATTATTTTTTTATAATCAATTTTATTTAATTCAGAAAATATTCAAAACAGATAAAAAATACTGAATTTTTTATAAATACTCAAAATTAATAACAAATTACGGATTCTTTTTTTTTGAAAACTTGGTAGTAGCTACCAAGGTTCCAAAATAGTTTAGAATACGACAAAAAAATTCTAAAATGATTTAGAATTGTTTCAGGAATCCTTACTGAGCTCTGACTGTCTGATCAATCGGCTCTTCGATTCAGGTATTTTTTATTTTTTATTTATTTTAATTGATAATATAATTAATTAGTTCATTTTAAACGGTTCAGAATATTGTCGAAATAATTTAGAATTTTTTAGAACATTCCAAAATGGTGTAGAATAATTTAGGAATATCCAAAATGATCTAGAATAATTTAGAAAAAAGTAAAATGATATAGAATAATTTTTAGAGGTCAAGACAAGTTTTAATTACTTATATGTTGTTATTTTTTAAATTGCCAGACCAATCGAAACTAAAAATGACAACCATTTGTGCGAAAATTTTTATTGGAGGGGAAATCCAATACAATGATGACAGGGTCCTTTACAGTACCCGAGCTAAATACTCAATACCGATAACCGTGAACCACAATTTTGATTATCTTCAGAATGAGATTTACAAATTTGTTGGGTACAATGCTAGTCAAGCAAATCTGGAAATTCAAGCCAGGTTTAATATGTCCACCGATGGACAACGTGACTATCAATTAGTACCTCTAATGGACCAACCATCGTTCGAATTCATGTTAGGAGTTGTGTCGTCTTTTTCACAAAGGTTACCAATTTTGGAGTTATATGTAGAATTGGAACCGAACTGTACCAGTCAGATTCCTGAACCTCGATCTCTACCCAGTACAAGTCGAAATCCTGTGGATCCTGACCCAATACCAGTTAGATCCCGACCCAGTACCGGTCGGCACTCTGTGGATGTACCAACGAGACACCGACCCAGTATCGATAGCAACTCTATGGATCAACCAGTTATACCCCGACTCAGTACCAGTCGAAACTCTGTGGATTTACCGGTTAGACCCCGACCCAGTATCAGTCGGGTCCGTAGACAGGTACGTGATTATTCGCATGTACCTGTGGATGCAATTGATTCTGACAGTTTGGAAAGTGGAGATGAGATACTCTCAGATGAGTCGTTGGGTTCCGACGATGATATTGAACCGCTCAGCCAGTCACAATCAAAGTCTCGTCAAACACAATCCTGTGAATCACAGTACCCGATAACTGGTCGAGAAAATATGACACATCCGGTTGATAGTTTCAATGACATATCCGGTTTTCGGCCTACGGATGTCGATTTTTTCGGCAGCTCAAAAAAAACATTCGATAATCCGTTGGCTAAGGGTGTAGTTCATGAGTCAAAAATGGCTCTAAGGATAGCAATCAATGAGTTCCATCTCGATAAGAACTGTGAGTGCAAGATTCTTAGAAGCGAACCTAGACGTTATGAGGTGGTGTGCAGAGATGTTTTTTGTAAATTTAAGTTATGCGCCAAGCAAAACGGTCTTTCAGAATCTTGGGTTATTACCAAAAAAGCGTATCCTCATACGTGCAGAGTATCAGCAACACGTACTGATCATTGTCAGCTGACAGCAGAGATGATTGCCCTTGCAATTGATAAGACTATTAGAAGGGATGTGTGCGCTCCTATAAATCATATCCGAGATATCGTCATGCAGAAATATAATAAGGTAACCCCCAAGTACAATAAATTATGGAGAGGCCGGGAGCTTGCTATTGCAAATCTGTTTGGGAGTTGGGAGAACTCGTACAACTTGCTTACTCCACTATTAGAAGCCATCAAAAGAAACAATCCAGGAACCAAGTATTGTGTGATCTCGACCCCGATTGTTAGAGAAACTGACAGGCTTTTCCACAGAGCTGCATGGGCATTTGGAGCTTGTATTGCAGCGATACCGTTCCTCAGACCAGTGATTAGTATCGATGCATGTTTCATGTCGGGACGGTACCAAGGTAGGCTGCTGATGGCATGTATGTACGATGCCGAAAACCAATTACTTCCAGTGGCTTTTGCAATTGTGGAGAAAGAAAGTGCTGACAACTGGGTTTTTTTATGAGATGGTTGAGGCTGGAAGTAATTGGAGATAGTCGATTCTTTTGTGTCATATCTGATAGACATTTGGGAATTAAAGCCGTGTTCCAGGATCCAAATCTCGGGTGGGATGAGACTACCGATCAATGTGTGCACCGGTATTACTCTCAACATGTTGCCGAAAACCTCTACAAGCACGTGAGCCGTAAGAGAGAGGTTAACGATAGATTCATAGCTGGAGTGAACAAATGCAAACCTAGGAGGTTGCAGGAGATGTTACAAGACTTTGAAATTGGTTGTCCGGAGGCTATCGACTACCTTAACAAGGTGGGTAAGAGGAACCCTAATGATGAAGATGAGCTTCCATGTCCAGAGAAGTTGTATCAAGCAGAGGACGGAGGTCACCGATGGGGGATAATGACAACAAATGGGTCAAAGTCACTGAACGCCGTGTTCAAAATTAGTCGGCGATTACCGGTTGCAGCGGTCGTGGAGAACACGTTTTATAAGTTGAATAAATGGTTTTTTGACCTATGGAACAAAGCTCAAATGAGATTTCAGGATGGTCAGGTGTGGTCCGACAGGGTAACTAAGTTATTGCAAAAGCGTATCGAAAAAGAAAGGGACATGACTGTGATTCCTTACCGTGGAAGACATGGTCTTTTTGAGGTCATGGTTAAGGGTGAAAAAATGCCAGCAAGGCGCAATCAACCGAGACTTGAGTATACTCGTAGGGATTTGGGTTATAGGGTTGTTGTTATGGACAACAACAAGGTTGAATGTGAATGCCAGAAGCCTCAACTGACCGGCATACCATGTTCTTATTTCATGGCGGTTGTCCGCGAAATGAGATATGATGAAAATTTATACGTCAACCCCTTGTACCGTATGTCAATAGTGTTACAAACATGGAGCGGACATTGGGAACCGAAAGGCAACCAATATGAATGACCTACATATAATGGCCCAAAAATTAAACCTGATTCGAATCTGATCAAGAAAGGACGGAGACGTCACGACCGCATACCGATGGAAATGGACAAAATGCGTGGTCGGAGACTCGGACACCAGCCTCATCGTGAGACAATTGATCGGAATGCTGGAGGTATAACTGATCAATCAATTATAAATACTTGTTTTAACTAAATTCACAAATTAATACATGGTCTACACTATATGTAGAGGAGGCAGCAAGACAGGCGCAAGCAGCAGCAGAGCAACTGGCAAGAGGAAGTACAACTGTTTGGCGCACCCTTGGACAACATTTCAGTCTGCGTCGTAGAAATTAACTTGTGTGTTATTTTATTTGTATGTGTTGAGAACTATTTTATTCTGTATGTGTTGAGAACTATTTTATTCTGTAATACTTTAATATTGCTGATTATTAAAACTGCAGACGATAAAGATGGACAGTAACAATCGAGAAAAGACCGAGGAAAATAAAAACAACTGTCAATTCACTGGAAGAGATAAAAAGGACTGTTCAAGATGTGTGCAGATAAAAGAATATTTTCGAGTTGAAATACCTGATGATGATTTCATAGATAAAAAGGTCTGGCTAGCACGTCGTCTGGGACAGATAAAAAAGACTGGCTAGCATTGTTATTAAGTAGGTTGTCGAATTAAGTTTAATTTATGTGATGAGAACTATTTTATTTGTATGTGCTAAGAACTATTTTTTTTGTATGTGTTGGGAACTATTTTAGTTTGTATTTGAGAATTATGTTGTTAAATTTCTACATTTTTAATTCTAATATATTTATTATTGTTATTCTATTTATTTTTCGAGTGTTATTTTTTAAGCATGTAAATGGTTTCAATGGAATTGTTGAAAGGCAGAAGGAAATAAAAATAATTAAAGCCGACATAGATAAAATAGACATAGATAAAACTAAAATAGACATAGATAAAAGATAAAATAGACATAGATACAACTAAAATATCAGTGAATTATACAGACATAGATAAAAGATAAGAAAATAGATCAAAGTCAGGGCATGTGGCCGGGATAATCTGCATACGTGAAGCGCCGTGTCGCACGGCGGCACCTATAACCCCTTCCTAGTTCTTCTTCTGGGCTTCTCTTGCCTGTGCTACCATCAGATGGACGTGAATGGGACGTGGATGCCCCTGCCTCACCAGTATCGATAGATGGACGTGGATGGGACGCGGATGCCCCTGCGTCACCAGTATCGAAAGGTGGATGTGAATGGGATGTGGATGCCCCTGCGTCACCAGTATCTAAAGGTGACCCTTCAAATAACCAACTCGTCCTCGGATGCTCACGCCGCTGATAAGCATAAATTATATACACATTTAATCTATGTTTTTATTATAAAAACAACCCCAAATATCTTGTATTTTTAATATAAAGTGATTTAAATATACCTAGAATCAAGTTACTACGGTTGTTTGGCTTTTCATTGCAGGAAATGATGAAAAATGGCGAAAATACCCACCAGTGCGGATCAAATCACCCGCAGTGCGGGTCAGACCAGCCGCACTGAGGACTTGGTCGCATTTCCAACATCCAAGCGCTGCGCAGGAATTTTCCCGAGCCTAGTGCGGATGAAGTTCCACCCGCAGTGCGGATGAGCCCAGCCGCACTCAATACTTAGCCGATTTCAGAACATGTTTGAAAAGCAGAATCCACCCGCAGTGCGGATCAGCCATCCGCACTGTCATCCGCATTCAACTAATTTGCACAAGTTAAATAAGGAAACTTAGAGCCAATGCGGATGAGACCACACGCAGTGCGGATCGGCCATCCGCACTGGAGCCGCAGAAATGCCAAATTTACACAGTTTCAACACGGGTTCTATTTTTGGTACTTCATGGACGTGTGTTACAGTTAAATGTGGACAGGGAATCCTGGGAAACAATCCAAATATAACACCCACTAACTCCACTTCCTAGGCTCTTAATTGGACATGATCCTTGGCTATAAAAGGGGGGGATCTCACATCCCTCTCGAGATATCATCTCTTCCCATCACATATCATCTCTTCACATCTCCTCTCTATCTCATCCCGGATTCTTTCATTATCTCTCTACACACACACACAATTCTTAGCAATAAATTCTTGAGAAAAGGAAAGCTTTCAGCCAAGGAGAAGAAGGGTTTCCTGAGCAAGACGTCGGCAAGATAGAGGTTTTTGATTTGTCAAAGGGTGTAATCATTTCTTTATTTCATTTCTTCTTACTTTTGTCAATTTTTGTAATGGATCTCTCCATGAGAGAGTAGATCTCTCTCTAGGGGTTTAGGTCAATGCATGAACTTGTTTAATTCTATTTTATTCGGTTATTTGTTTTTATTATGATTGTTTTATGAGATTTAATGTTAATTTCTGTGATTTAATAATTTGTGTTAATTACATAATTAGTACTTGAATTGTAGTATCCCGTTTTGAATTTGAAAGAATCAAAATTGACTGTGATCAATAGGATAGTACCA